>OY856413.1:438137378-438737378 GCA_963693085.1 Alisma plantago-aquatica
TGTAGAATAACCATAAACATCAGATTAAAAAATATCACTAAGAATTAAAACCACTTTTGCAAGGACATCCAATACCAGGAAACTCTCATTGAGATATCTAAAACTTATACATATCATGATTCACATTGTACATACATTGTTTGATCTCATCTCGAGGACAACATATAATAGTTTCTCTGTCAAAACATATACTGAAGAAACATAAAACCTCGAGTCATACAAGCTAAAATCTCAGATTGTTCATAAAACCACTATGGACTCTGAGGACCTGAGAGTACAGAGACAACACATAGGACTTCTATCTACAAGACACAATAGATAATACACTCAACCTGAGTTGTTACTGTTGTCCCAATTGTTGTTCTCCTTCTGCAGAAAGGTCTCTACCGCCTTGTGCACATCCACCTAAAATTGTGGATCCCACGGGGAGAGACAATTGTCTCAGCGAGAGATATAACTCTCTGCCAAAAATATTATTATCACAGGTAAGCAACATAAAACTGAGCATAGGGCCTTTTATATTAACAAGCAGGATTAATCACTATTATAAGAAGAACGGAGTAATCACTTCTCTTAAAATAATGCATCTATCTATGGTAGAGAAATAAATCATCTATTCACTCTATAAGGAATGTAAAGAAACATAAATAACATCTATTCAACTAAGATGTATAAAAAGGAGTGCACATTAACCAATGTCTTTCGTATTCGATCCTTAAGAAAATACGCTACACGGCTGATTACATATTACAATCACATTTATGCCCTGAGGAGATGAAGTATATTGTTCATACTCCAACCGACCACTAGTAAGTCAAAATTGGTACCATACAAGGTCAATGGCAAAGCCGACTATCAATACCTCACCCGTCTTGGTCAGTACAAGACAACTTAGCATGACATCTTATGTCAGCTGCTGGCAGGACATCTCGTGTCATCTGTAAATAGCATGTCGGGTTATAACAACATCTTTGTTATAGAGTTACTACCATAGCATGTACTCTCTTCGGGAGAAGACCATTGAACTTTCTCATATTATAAGGATACGGAAGATTAAACATCAATTCCTGACCTGGTCGGGAGATTTTATACTTCAATCTGGATACCACTTAGAATGAAGAAGGATTTACATGTCAATTTCTCATTTGGTCGATAGATTCACATCATCCCTTGATAAATAAGGAAGGTGTGACATCGATTCTTCATTAGGACACATGGATATAATTCATCCTTCACCCCCGCATATTCAAAAATATGCTCTCAAAGTTAAACTCATTTCACCATCAACAATTTCTGACACTGAATGGATCTATGGTCAGGGAAACTACATTATGAGATTTAGCTTGATTAATTAGGTGCATTACAGTATCTTTTAGCATGAACCATGTTTCAAACATGAATTATTACAGATGCTAGAAAGAAAGGTGTAGTACATTTAAGATCTTTGGAACACTTTGGATGTATAACATTCGGGATCTCAGTCCCTTATCACAATACTTGGAATTCTCATCCTTTCACATCATCATCATCATGATTACTGGATCTGGGTATTCAAACCCTTAGATCATTGCTGAGCGTTGTTACCTCTGTAATAGGTAACTATTACCTCTAGGTCCTCAAACCAAGGTATTCAACACATTTGTTGTACAAGTATTTCACATAGCTCTCATAGTTCATTAAATATCTTGTCACCTCTCACTAGGAAATAACTATCTTTTAAGATATCAGACTGTATAATCATTATACTTGTGGTATAGATATTTAACATGGCTAACAAGGCTAATTTAAATTAGTACTATGTAAACCATCATAGCTCATACCTGTCTATGTTCATCATCTCATGATTCTTGAATAGTTTGCATTTCATGATAAACACTCTAACAATATATGACATCACTATGCAATTCAAGAGAAATACATATGTCCCATTATTAGGGTTAGGATAGCCTATTTTAACCAAATAGGGTTTCAAATTCACATCATCACTATGTGATATAAGAGAAATACATCCTTCCCATTATTAGGGTTAGGATTTCTCAATCTAATCGATTAAGGTTGTAAGTGTGATTTCTCAATCTAACCGATCAGGGTTGTAAGTACATACCATCGCCCTTCATTAGGGTTAGGTTATCCCCTTATTAATCAAATTAAGGTTTCAAGAACATGTTATCAAGAATTAAACCCTAATTCATACACCACTCATTTTAGGAGTATCAACATATATTCCATACATGATTGTTATATAAATATAAGTTTCTCTTTCATCCTCACTAGGATGTTGATTGCATTATACTTTAATTAAGTTAGATCTATTCTCCACTTTAAGGTACATCAAATAACCATTATCAATTTGCACTAAACTCCTTACCTTTTAATGTTGCATTTAACATACAACATATATCACTTAGTCAAATCTATTGGATTGGATTATACCTACCATATCAGGCATCATGGTGAATATATGCTATCATATCATATTATTTTTAATATACAACCATTACATCATGTCGTGTATCCATATCGTTCATGTAGTGAAACCACCTCATCATATCGTGTTTAGGGTGCATCCCTTAACACCATATCATGTAATCATCTCGGGTTAGCTATCACTTAGTTCAAGTTATTCTTATATTGTATATGAACTAGATGCTTGACTTCATATTGGGTATAATGGTATACTTGATACCATATCCTGCACAAGATGTGCACCATATCAGGCATAGAATGTATGCCTCATCATGTATCATTTATGTGGTAATACCATGTCGGTTTTCCATGTTGTATTGTCAAATTGTGTTACTATATTGACTATCATATCGGGTTACCAAGTCGGTTGACATATTGGGTTACCAAGTTGGGTAGTCCATTAAGCTCATAACCATTTATGCCATACAAGGAATCAGTCCCTTCATATATTTGAATGACAAGCTAGATATCTGGTTGGATACTTTCACAACAATCCTTCACACAAAAGATAAGATGTATCAGGTTTCATGCCATCACTTAGAGTTTCATCTCTATATCGGTTAGGGTTTCAACTCTATATCATTTAGACTGTTCAACTAACACTATATCGTGCATGAGGTATGATATTAAC
This sequence comes from Alisma plantago-aquatica, assembly GCA_963693085.1. Classification (NCBI taxonomy): domain Eukaryota; kingdom Viridiplantae; phylum Streptophyta; class Magnoliopsida; order Alismatales; family Alismataceae; genus Alisma; species Alisma plantago-aquatica. The sequence goes on from OY856413.1 coordinate 438,140,476, forward strand.
CTTGTATCGTGTATAAGGTGTAATTAGGTGCTACTCCTATCGTCCATGACTCATATCGTTCATGTGGTATCACTCACCACATTATCGGGTTACCCATTATCTTGGGTTTCATATCACTATCTAGGGTTTCAACCCATATCGGGTTAGGATATAAACCTAACACCATATCATGCATAAGGTGAATATATGACCACATATCATGCTCAAGGAGTGTACATGCATTACTCATATTGCCCATGAGATATACACTTCTCACTATATCATTTTTGTGGTGGGTTCACATCAACATATCAGATTACTTATCCTCCAGGGTTTATTATATTGGGTTGGACCATATATTTGACTCCATGTTGTATATATGATATATACATGACCTTATATTGTGCACATAGTGTATTATTAACAACATATCGTGCACAAGGTGTGCACTTCATGATCATAACGTGCAAGAGGTAACTACTCATCACCATATCGTGCTAATGGGGTATTCATTCCATTATATCGGGCTAAAGGGGCTTCAACCCAATATTGGGTTGGACCGTGATGATGTCATAATCATCAACCTCTAGATTCTTGTTCTTACTGTTCTAGATCATGGACAAATGTCCTAAGATACTTTTGAAACTCAAAGGAACATCAAATAATCAAAGGAATTTAAATTGAATGTAGATCATGAAGTTCAACAATATTGAAGGTGAATAATAGCATAGTTGGGTTCAAGTTATATAACCCACCTTATGAACAACTTCAAAGCTCCAAATTCCAAGGATTCATGTTCCTAAGGTTGAATATGAACTTATACAAGGTTCAAGGCTCATTCGCAACTCCTCCATATACAATAAATCACCATAGTTAAGAACTGGGTGAAGAAGAAAAGGGAGGAATAACTATAACGCAAAATCATGCTTCAACCAAGGTTGAAGATGACCATGGCCTTACCTTAAGCTGGGTGGTCGAGCTTCCCTTGCTCCTTGAGATACTATGCTCGATATCTAAGAGGGTATGCACATTATCTACAACAAAGAGAGTTTTAGGGTTCGAAAACTTCCATTAGTAGGTGGAAGGAGAAGTATATATACTTGGGGTTCATGAAAGAGAATGTATAAGAGGTGTCTTCACCATAGACAACTAGGTGACACGTGGCCATGCATGTTTGACACATGTCCATGCATGCTCTTACATTTATCTTGACATGCAAAATTTTAGAGGATAATCTATAGATGATATTTCGTCCATCCTTTATCTTGTTGGATAAGATATCTCATCTTTATCTCACAAATAATGGAAACCAATATACTTTTTGCAAGGAACATCTAACTCGTCATGGATTACCTGTCTAAGGTGCTTAGGTCGTCATGGCCTTTACCAAGAGTCCAAAAACCTATATGAGATCCCATTTATGGCTCCTTTGTTGATAGGCATAACCATTTCAAGTCTACAACTCGATACAACTCAAGTAAGGGCTTCAAATTCAATCCATTCTTAGTCTTTTCATCACCAATAGAACCATTACTCAAAGGTGATTCAAACATGACATATCATTATTTCTCTCTCCTATAAATGATACATATAGGGAGTAGGGACACTCTAGAAGTGGCAATTTGCATATCAACCCTACATTTTGGGTAAATTACAATTTGTACCAAAATTGATACACATGGCAGTAGCATTATTTAAACAAGATGAATACTTGAAATTTAGGTTTTTCAAAAGACACCACTTAGCATCATTCTTTCTATTATGATATTAAAAACTATGGACACATTCAACATGTGGCATATTGCAATCTAACCCCTCATCTTGGGTAAATTGCACTTTACACTCAGACTATCATATAATGCACAAATAGTTTGCAATTAAGCTCACACTTGAAAATAAACTTCACAAAGAGTCTTAATTACTTTTCAAAAGATTAGAACTAGTTTGTAAATAACTTTCTTAAGCAAAACTTCTAGGGTTAAGCCATAACCCAGGTCTGGGATGTTGCAGTCGAATTATTTGAAGTGCGAACTCGACCGATCAAAAGTAATTTTCAAGATCTAATCAGGATCAGTCGAGTTTGCAACTCGATCGATGAACAACCTGATGTTAATTTTGGAAAATGGCTTTCGAGTGATTACATATTCAATCTAAGTGCTCCTAATTTTTTTAAGCTTAATTACAAGTAATACAATCATTACAAGTGATTTACAACATGATTCTAGTGGATTTACATCATTTTCCAAAAATGTTCACTTATATTGACTTTGACTTGTCTTTTCTCCAATTTGATATGTGCAAGTTAGGGCATTTGGAGTGTGACTATGCATAATCTGAAATCACTCAAGTAGAGACATTAGATACAATTAATTGGAATGGTTTACTCATCATTAAAACACGGGTTTAGTCAATTTTGACATTGAGTCAACATTCTCCCCCTTTTTGAAGATGACAAACCATTCCATAAATGTATTGAAAGCATTTAAGTAAAGTCATACTTTTGGAGAAAACTAGGGGTTTCAATAGAATTGAGTTCATATGATCCCCCTCAATTGATGCTAGTGGAGTTCTCATACTCCCCCTCAATTGATGTTATTTCTCCTACATGGTTATCTTTCATAACATTTATTGAATACCATGTCTTTTACTCATATTGATGCAAATTTACCATGCACAGAAACGCAAGTGAACGCGTCGAAGTAATACAGGCCTTTGTGCGGCCCGAGTCGAACTCAGGGATATGTGAAATTGTCGGAGACTCTTACTAACTACTTGCGATTAGCTAAGCCGATTAAAAAGGTTGAGAGTTGTTGTTAAAATTAAAAGAAAATAAAAATGAAAGAAAACAAGCAATCGATTAAATGTTTGGTTTAATCAATTCAAAAGGAGATCTTTAGGATTGCGGTTTCACCGCGGGTTTTCATTGTATTAAATTCTATATAGCTATTCAATTTTATCTCTCTATCCGGGTAGTGGCCTGAAATCAGAATTGCCCACTGTCGTGGTACATTTCACTACCTATGTCTAGGTCGGTTCCACCGTCGTAGTAACCTATACCCTAAACTAGGTGCATTAGGAACGACCTCTCGATATCCACCATCAATCTTACACCACCTTGTTCAAGGGATTTGTCAATTAATGTAAATTTCGTCTCTTTCCAGCCGTTAATACTTCTTTCAAAGCAATTAAAGGCATTAGGTTATTATTATGGTGATCAAGCATAACAATACATTGGAGAAAACGAAATTATACCACGGATTTAAGAGATAAGATATGAATTACTATTATAAAATCATCATACAATGAATCCCCGGGCTACTCCCGGTCCTAAAGACAAATGGGAAATAGCCCTGCATGTTCATCTCAGAGTACAATGTGGATAAGAAAAGGGAAACATGAAGGAAAACGTGATTGAGTGATTAAACCCCTGAACGGAGAAGGTCCAATCGATCCTTGGCGTGGAATCCGCGTTCTCCCGCCTTTCGGTGGTGGAATTCATCTTCTTCAGTGTCTGGATCGGCTGGGGCGTGCTCTCGTGCTCCGTTCTTCTCTCCTTGCTCTCCCGGATGTGTGCAACAACTAATGACGTCCCCACTCTCTCTGGTGCACCATCATTAGGTATATTTCCCGAATTAGGTCGTCAATTAATCACAGCCATCCGATTAAGATCAATCTGAAACAAACTCATATCTAACGACGTCGATACCATCGATGCGAGTCGATAGTATCGACGCTGCACTGTATCGTCTGGTCTTCTTTTCTTTTCTTTATCACGACTGATGCTAGCTCGATACCATCGACGCAGGTCGATGGTATCGACTCTTAAGGCGTCTCTTTTGTCCTTTTACCGTCGTTGTAGCTCCACTTGTCGATGGTATCGACATTCGTCGATAGTATCGACTGTCTTCTCGCCAGCAACCTGAAGGTATCTCGATACTATCGACTCTCTTGTCGATAGTATCGACTATGTGATGCTCCTTACGGCTAGAAACTTGAGGCCTGGTCGATGGCATCGACCACCGTCGATGGTATCGACGACAGCAGATACTCATTTTTCCTGAAATTAACACACGAAACCACATAAGTTCACACAAAATATATTCTTTTGATAATTAATACTCAAAATGCTTAAATAAAGGGAATTTGACATAATGAAGTAGCATAGACCAAAATGAATGAATTATTCAACATTAACCATGAAAATGACTAATAAATGCATAAAACACATATCAAACAAGTCTATAAATGCGACTCAAAATCATCGCATCAAACTCCCCTAAGCTTGAACATTGCTCGCCCTCGAGCATCTAAACCTTAGAATAGAATTGCCAGAGTCAACTAAAGAATAAAACATCACAACAAACATCCCATATGACTCCCACTGAACATTCACATACTGGCCCTCGCTAACCATAGAATGATAATTACCCTAAATGTGACAGTAATCATCCATAAAAGATATTAACCTCAAACTGATGAACACTGTCACATAAGGCAGTTAACATAATAAAATTTGTCGGTCCAGACTTAGTGCATCTTGTGATCTCTTATACTACGTTGCTCGCCCTAACTACCATCTACATGGAAGTAGTTCTCCTGATATTCATTAGTGAGGAGAAATTCACGGTGGCCTACCAATTCGAGCAATGAGTGGATGAAATGGGTGGCTCATGGAAGAAGTGGAAGTATTATACGATTTCAACATGCATAAAACAAAAATGTCCTAAACGATGCAAATGCACATGAAAAAAAAATGCTCTAATGCCTAAGATCAGGTGGAATAATGCATGTATTAACAATCCATCTCAAAATGAGATGGATGTCTAATTAAGCTACATCATGTACTCACTCATCTTGAAATGCAGGTGAAATTAAGTTCCTTTCTCCTTATTCTAGTTGCTTCTAAATAACTTTTCTCTCCTTTTTTTCTATTTCAGATTTTTTTTTCTTTTCTTTTCAAACCCTTATATCCATAATTGTCCATAAACACTTATTGGGCTTATTTTTTCCTGCATAACTTGAATATTTCCACTATTTGGAAGGTATGGAACAATTTAATTCACCATTAAAGAATAAATTAGGTACATGATATACTTTATGCATAACAGTTATGAATGCAACTACATGACATGCACCTAAGGGTAATGTGCATGTACACCTATTCTATAATTTTTTTTTTCATTTTTTCATGCAAAACATATGAAGGTGGTTGCAATGGAAGTCCTATCTAAATGCCATGCAGTCAAAAAGAGTTAAAACCGTACTTTACTTCCAAATCTTGGTGGATTGTGAAAAGGAATGAGGTGGACAGATCACAAGACTAATTGACTGAACCTTTGAAAAATATTATGTGTCCCTCCTTACTGACCTGTGTAGTAGTTAAGAAGTTTTTCTCTCTTACTTCAAATTAAAGTCTCATTATCATTTGGTCAGTTTAGGCTCAAACAACCAATCCCGTCTACTTTCATGAATCATTAGGAATGTACAGTTGTGATTTTCTATTCTAAAGTTGACAAAACCAATCATTTTCTAAGTCAGGTGATCAGGGTTAAACAACACTCAAGCTTGCGAACACTCAAAAATGTTTAGTTTCCCTTAATTCCCATGCACATGCAACTGAGATGACTCAAGATTAACGACATCCACGATTACACTAGATAGAATGTGGATCCTACAGACAACCTAAAATTACAGGAAACAAATGACAAGGAATAAAAGCAAGAAAACTAAAAACAAAGAAAATAAAAGATAGAGTTGTTCCAACACCCTCCCCTAAGCTTGAATTCGACTATGGCCTCATAGTCAAAAACAATCTTAAAGGTTGGAAAAGAGATACCTCTTTTACTCTTCAGGTGGAGGCGGGTACTGCGGAGCTGTAGGGTCCCAAGATGGATACTCCCCCTGGAAGCTCAGATCAAACTGGGCCATAGGTGGAGGTTGTGGATAGCCGCCAAAGTAATTTTGGCTCCAATAGTGGTCATAAAAGGGCTCCTGTTGCATCTCCATCCATTGCAACTGATCATGAATTTGTTTTTGGTTGTCGAGGAGAAGATGCTCATTCTCGAACATTGCCCTTTGATTGTCCAGTAACCGGTTTGTAGTGTCTTGAATACTGGTGTACATCGCCACGTGATGCTGCTGTGTCTGTTGTATGTCTTGCAACATAGTATACATGCCTTGCATAGAATAGACATCCTCGCTTGGTTGCGAGGGCAGTGGTGGTGGGGGCATAGGCTGTGATGATGAAGATGCACCCGGATGCATCCGAGGATGCTTTCGTGGTGCCACTCGTGCCCGAAGAGGGGTGTAGACCTCCTCTTCCTCATCAGCCTCATCAGCATTGTTGTCATCGTCGTCATTGCCGCCGTCTTCATCGGAGTCAGTGATGGCTATGATAGGCCATCAGAAGTGTTGCGCCCCTTTGATGTTCAAGACCAGATCGGGAAGTGAGCATTCATTGTATGCTTGGTTGACGTGGCAATGTGCGTACGCCAAACCATCTCGAAGCATGATATGGTTTGATCGGTGCAGATGCTGGAGGTTAACCTTGCTTCGACTGGAGAGAGGAGTCAAGGATGATAAGTTCAGCCGAAGATAAGAGGCCAGCTGTGTGATAAGCCCTCCAAAATGAATTGGAGCTTTCCGTGTACTCCTCTTCACCGCCAACACACGCGTTAAAAAGAACGCACCCCAGTTGCATTCTTGGCACCTCAAAAGCTTGTTCAAGAAGAACAAGTCTGTCTCCTGGAACTTGCTGAGAGCTAGATCACCACAGCCGAATAACATGGTGCAGATCATGCGGTGAAGAACCTGCACGAATGGATGCTCGAAATCCGCGACCGCCGCGTTGTTGTAGCTCACAACTTTGCCCGGTGGCACCGTCACAAGCTCGGTGAAGATCGCGTCGTAGTCGGTACGGTTGTCCGGCCGCCGGTAGTCATTTGGCGAAGATGCCAGTTGTAAATCTTATTGAACTGATGGAGTGTAAGATGGTAGTCATTGTTGTACAGCCGGAAAGACACCCGGCCCTTGATCCACTCGTGGTCTACGGCTACGATGTCATTTGGCACGACACAGACGTCCAACGACGCCATGAATTCTGCCACCAGCTCCTTGTAAGTAGGCCATTCATTGAAGAATGGCTGGCCGTCAGCATGAAACTTCATCTCATCTAGCCTCCTGCTCGTGTGCCTTGCCTGCCCTTTCAAGACATAGGCGAGATTTGCCTCGAACCCCAAGTTGCGGATCGTTTCCTGTTCAACATAACAGGTCGGCTCGATTTTCCTCTTCAGAATCTCCTCATAGATCTTGTTGACATCCACGGATGGATGGATCAGCTGTGGGCATGAGATTGATGCGGTCGGAGGTGGCACGAACTCCGGGATGTCCATCGGGTCTGCGCATGAAGACGATGCACCAACACCATGCACCATGATTGCAGAAGAAAGAGAAATAGAAGAAGGAGCTCGATGCAGATTGTAGAAGGTCAGAGAAGAAAATCTCCGCTTGATGAAGGCTCGGTGAAGACTTGTGCTCCGTGGTGCTCGTAACCGGGCTCCAGTTGCTCTGGAGGACACTCGGCGCAAGTGGAGGAAGAACTTGTTGAAGGTGTGACGTCATCTGACGAATGACCTCTTCTTATATAACTGACGTCGGCACTGCTGTGTGCCTGTCGATACTATCGACGCAGGTCGATGGTATCGACGCGGGTCGATGCTATCGACGCGTGTAGCACAATCTGCATCTTCTCTAGTATCGACGATCATCGATGGTTGGATCTGCGGGGCCGGATCGCTGATGTGTCGATACTATCGACACATGTCGATGGTATCGACCCGTCCCACAGATCAACTTCCTTATTGCTGCGATCGCCGCTGATCTTTCCTCGCAGATCGTTGATGTGGCGTGTCGATACTATCGACGCAAGTCGATAGTATCGACTCGCCGATTAGGGAAACTCCTCGCGAGGCTGGCCGTCGCCTTCTGTGTGTGAATAAGTCGATACCATCGACAGGCCCATCGATGGTATCGACATCACTGAGATGATTTCTTCTGAAAATCTCCAGAGATCTTGATGGTATCGACTGGCATGTCGATACTATCGACCTTGACTTGGCGATCAACCTGTTGGTGTGTCGATACTATCGATGAGGCCGTCGATAGTATCGACGCCGTGTGATTCTTGTAGTTGCCAACCTGTACCCCGTTCCATACCATCGACTCAAGGGTCGATGGTATCGACCCTGCCTCATCCCTGCACATGTAGCAAACGATCATGATATCTTTTTTACTATAAACACTAAGTTAAAACAAATCAAACTACGAATGTAAAGGAACGAAACTAAAGTACCAATGGTTGGGTTGCCTCCCAACAAGCGCCCTTATTTAGCGTCTTAGGCTAGACGACTTGAAGCACGTCATGCATCCGAAAGTGAAATGAGTTTGACCTCATTCACCTTCCTCGTGTAATCTTCACCAAAATATAACTTCAACCTCTGCCCATTCACCAAAAATGTAGTCTCGCCATCACAAACCATGATTGCGCCATGCGGTTTGTCCTCTTCCACTATGAATGGTCCACTCCACCGAGATTTTAGCTTCCCGGGATGCAACTTCAGCCTTGAATTGAACAACAACACATGATCTCCCTTCTTGAAGGTGCACATCTGAATGTGGCGATCGTGGATTAACTTAGTGCGCTCCTTGTATATCCGAGAGTTCTCATATGCAGTCATGCGCAACTCATCCAATTCATTTAATTCAAGCAATCTCTTCTTCCCCGCTTCATCATAACTCAAGTTGAGCTTTCTCAACGCCCAGTGTGCTTTGTTCTCTAACTCTATCAGTAAGTGACAAGCCCAGCCGTACGCCAACCTAAAAAGCATGGGGCCTATAGGTGTCTTGTATGCCGTCCTGTATGCCCACAATACATCCAGTAGTAAGGCACTCTAGTTCTTCCTCGTGGAAGCCACCGTACGCTCCAAGATCTTTTTTATTTCGCGATTGGAGACCTCCACCTGTCCTTGAGTTTGCGGGTGATACGGGGTACCTATGTTATGTTTGACCCCATATTTCTTCAATAGTGTCGAGAACTTTTGATTCCTAAAGTGCGTACCCCCATCGCTAATGATCATTTGGGGCACTCCAAACCTGCAGAAGATGTTTTCCTTAATGAATATGCACACTGCAGTAGAATCATTAGTCCTTGTGGGTATTGCTTCTACCCAGTTTGACACATAATCAACAGCTAAGAGGATATATAAATTCGAATTTTAGGACACAAAGGGTCCCATGAAATCTATACCCCATAGGTCAAATACCTCAACCTCTTAGAAGACATTCAGGGGCATCTCTTGTCTCCTTGAAATATTACCCGCCCATTGGCAGGAATCACATTGTCTCACAAACTCATAGGCATCTCGGAACAAGGTAGGCCAATATAGGCCACTTTCCAACACTTTGGCCTCCTTACGAGAGCTCGCGTGGTGTCCGCCTGTAGGTAGAGTGTGGCAGTGACGAAGAACACTCTCGTATTCCTCCTCAGGTACACACCTACATAGAACACCATCCCTGCATTGCTTCAAAAGAATGGTGTCATCCCAAAAATAATATCGTAGAGAATGGAAAAACTTCTTCTTCTCTTGATATGTCCAATCAACCGAGATGATCCTACAAGCAAGATAATTCACAATATAGGAAAACCAAGAATCTTTAGAATTCACTTTCAAAAATTGTTCATCCGGAAATGTCTTAGTTATGGGTATGTGTAAATCTTTTTCATCTACCCTCTCTGACCTAGACAAATGATCTGCTACAACATTCTCAATCCCCGCCTTCTCTTTAATTTCAATATCAAATTCTTGTAGGAGCAAGATCCACCTAATCAATCTAGGTTTGGCATCTTTTTTATCCATCAAATATTTAGTAGCGGCGTGATCAGTCCAAACAACTACTTTCGATCCAACTAAATATTGCCTAAACTTTTCAAAAGTGAAAACAACAGCAAGCAATTCTTTTTCAGTAGTTGTGTAATTTAATTGGGCATCATTCAAAGTCTTAGAAGAATAAAAGATTACAGCGTGTTTATTGTCCAACCGCTGTCCCAAAACAGCTCCTACAGAAAAATTCGATGCGTCACACATGAGTTCAAATGGCTTAGTCCAATCCGATGTTTGAACAACCGGCACGGAAATTAATTTCTCCTTCAGCACGTTGAACGCATGTAAACAATTGTCATTGAAATAAAAAATGGCATCTTTCTCGAGCAGCTCGGTTAGCGGTTTGGTGATTTTAGAAAAATCTTTTATGAACCGACGATAAAATCCGACGTGTCCTAAGAAGCTTCTTACCCCTTTTACCGAATTTGGTGGGGGCAGTTTAGAAATTACTTCAATTTTAACCGGATCTACCTCCAAACCTTTGCTAGACACTTTATGTCCTAGCACTATCCCTTCACTTACCATCATATGACATTTCTCCCAGTTGAGGACCAAATGTGTGTCCTCACATCTCTGTAACACCTTATCCAAGTTATAAAGGCATTCATCATACGAAGCACCATAAACTGAAAAATCATCCATAAAGACTTCAAGACGACATTCTACCATATCAGAAAAAATGGCGAGCATACAACGCTGAAAAGTCGCTGGTGCATTGAATAATACAAAGGGCATGCGGCGATACGCAAAAGTTCCATAAGGATAAGTGAAAGTAGATTTCTCTTGGTCCTTAGGGTCAATTGAAATCTGATTATATCCCAAATACCCATCCAGAAAATAGAAATGAGATCGGCCGGCTAAGCGCTTTAGAATTTGATCAATAAATGGGAGAGGAAAATGATCCTTCAGCGTAGCGGCATTAAGACGTCAGTAATCAATACAAACTCGCCACCCGGTTACCAAACGGGTGGTGACAGGTTCATTCAAAATCTTTTGAGTGACAGTAATACCCCCTTTTTAGGGACTACCTGCGTGGGACTTACCCATGTCGAGTATGAAATCGCATAGATGATACCTGCGGAGAGAAGCTTAATCACCTCTTTCTTCAGCACGTCCATCATGCTCGGATTCAGTCGACGTTGCGGTTGGATTACCGGCTTGGCTCCCTCCTCGAGTTGAATCTTATGCTGACACAAAGTAGGTGAAATTCCCTTGATATCTGCAATAGACCACCCAAATGATCCCTGGTGGTTCTTTAACACTATCAACAATTGGTCTTCCTCTTCCGCACTCAGATATGCAGAAATGATCAAAGGTAACTTTTCTTCCTCTGCTAGAAAGGCGTACTTAAGATGCGGTGGCAGTGGCTTTAACTCTAACTCTGGCGGGCTGATCAAGGATGATTGAAGCGGAGGGGAAAGTTCACCTAAATCTTCATAATACCTCGCATAGAAGCATGGAAGCATCTTGGCGCACTCCTTGAGTGATTTGCTTCTCATTCAATCATGAGTGATGTTGACTAGACAAGCCTCCAATGGTAATTCCGGATATGCATCAAAAACTGAATTTTCTATAGCATCATCCTCTGTAGAGGGAGGAATGTCCTCATTCTCATCATTCAGGAACCCGACAGCCTTCCAAAGGGATACTACTTTGGTCTGCTCCATGATGTCTACAACCAAAGTCCCTTTTTCCACCTTGGTCATTACATGAGCCATATCCAGAAATGGCTTCCCTAGACAGAGTGAGATGGTATTATCAAAATGTTTTACCATGTGGCATTGCTCCTTTGATTTATGTGAAGTGGCGCTGGAAGGCATGACCATCTCAAATCGGTCATCGGCTATACCCAAGGTCAACCGACCTCTCCCCATTTCGAGTATCATGTCGGTTGTAGCTTGGAATGGTCTTCCGAGTAGTATCTCATTGCCTTGTTCATCTTGCATCTCGATGATGACAAAATCTGTAGGAAATACAAATCTATCCACTTTCACAAGAACATCTTCACAAATCCCATATGGTTTCACCACATAGTTATCCGCCAATTGAATTGTCATGTTGCTTGGCCTTGACTCCATTAATCCCAACTTCTTGAATGTAGAAAGGGGCATTAAATTGATGCTTGCTCCTGAGTCACATAATGCTTCACCAAATTTGACTTTCCCAATATAGCATGAAATGTTGAAACAACCCAGATCTTGCCTCTTTGGTGGCAATATACCCATGATGAAGGCACTCACCTACTCCTTAAGCACAACTACTTCAGTGTCTGGGATTTTTCTCTTCTTGGTGATGATGTCCTTCAGGAATTTCCCGTAAGACGGAATTTGCTCAATAGCTTCCAATAGAGGGATGTTGACTGAAAGCTTCCTGAAACTGTCTAACAACTTTTTAAATTGGTCATCTACCTTCCATTCCTTAGCACTGTTCGGATAAGGGACCGGGACAGCCTGTGCCCTTTGATGCGGTGGCACATAAGGTGTATGTTCCTTAGGCCCTACCTCCTCTACAATATGATCTTCAGTAGCATCCACTATTTTGTCCTCAACTAGTTCTGTGACCGGTACAGGCAGCTCCTTAGTGGCCTCAACTTCAATTTCATCTTGGGGTTTGCTTGCTTCATCAGCCCTGGGATTTAACAATTTCTTTCCACTTCTTAGCAAGATGGCCTTCGCTTGTTGGTTTCCTCTTGGAACATTAGTATTTCCCGGGAAACTTGGATGTGCCAGCTTCTTCAAACTGGCTATCTCCGCAGCCATCTATGCCATAGATGTCTCTATTGTCCTCATTTGAACCCCATGGCTCTGCAGTGTCTGCCCGAATTGGTTCATGAACTCCCCTTGTTGCTTTATTTGCTGGCCGAAAGTAGCCATGAGTTCTTGGTTTTGCTTTATCACTTGATTGAGCAGCTCTGCGCTCTTATCCTCCGCTACTGGCTGGGGTTTAGCATCCAGATCCTACAAGAAGTTATTTGGATCCTTCCAGGAGAACTTCTTATCTTTCCTCCATGAATAGTCGTTGTTCCTGTAGCCTTGCTGCTGCCTCATGAATTTCACTTGAGCCTCGTCCTCGTACTCAGTATCCTCCTTTGCAAGCAATTTCTTTGCGAGAAGATCCACCTTCTCATTCAGCTCCTTTATTGCTTTAGATTCACCTACTACTCGAACCTGCTCCACGGCGCCTCTTTTGCCCCATGATTGTTTCTTGGCCATGTTCTTTAAAATCTCCCAACATCTCGTATCTGTGTTATTCAAGAAGAATCCAGAATCGGCTGAATCGAGGTTGCTTCTATCATGCTCAGAGAGAGAAAAATAGAAGATCTTGACTAGGGTCTCCTTATCAAGCCCATGATGCGGGCAACGCCTGAGCATGATCTGAAACCTTTCCCAGATCTCAGAATAGGTCTCTCCTTCTTGTTGGGTGAAGTTGTGGATCTTCCTAATCATGTCATTGGTCTTCTTCAGTGGAAAGAACCTCTCAAAGAAAACCTCCACCATGTGGTCCCAAGACTCCACGTATTCATCGTCCAAGTTGTGTAGCCATTCACGTGCATTTCGCGTTAGAGAACTCGGGAAAAGCTTCAAGTAGAGCACATCTTGTGGAAATCTGTCGATTTTTATCATATCACAATTCTCCACAAATTGACTTATGTGCGCGACGGGGTCTTCATTTTTGAGCCCATGGAAAGCATTCGACTTCACCAAGTTGATTAAAGCTGGATCAATCTTGTATGTCAGAATATTCACCGCATGCTTCTTAATTGGCCCTTTGGAAGCGGATGAGGAAGAAGCCTTGATCTTCTCCCATATTGTATGTGGCTCGTCCATCTCTTCTTGTTCAGGTTCAGAAGCTATATCTTCCAGTTGATCTTGATTATGCTCGTCCTCGTCTTCCGATCCTGGCAGCGGAACCTCTGGTGCTTGCCTCGTGTAGTCTGTACTACGCGTCTGCACCATGCACAATACCTACAAATAGAAAAATTAAATTTAGTACAGTGCTTGACGATTGCAAATATTTAGAAGATAGATTATATATTTTTGAAATAAAAAAAATGTGGCCTAGAGTGGCCGCTTGTAGCACTCGTAGTGCCGACAATTCGTCGTATCCCCGATAACGGCGCCAAAAACTTGACGCAAATTTATCGTGCACAGAAACGCAAGTGAACGCGTCGAAGTAATACATGCCTTTGTGAGGCCCGAGTCAAACTCAGGGATACGTGAAATTGTCGGAGACTCTTACTAACTACTTGCGATCAGCTAAGCCGATTAAAAAGTTGAGAGTTGTTGTTAAAATTAAAAGAAAATAAAAATTAAACAAAACAAGCAATCGATTAAATGTTTGGTGTAATCAATTCAAAAGGAGATCTTTAGGATTGCAGTTTCACCACAGGTTTTCATTGTATTAAATTCTATATAGCTATTCAATTTTATCTCTCTATCCGGGTAGTGGCCTGAAATCAGAATTGCCCACTGTCGTGGTACAATTCACTACCTATGTCCAGGTCGGTTCCACCGTCATAGTAACCTATACCCTAAACTAGGTGCATTAGGAACGACCTCTCGATATCCACCATCAATCTTACACCACCTTGTTCAAGGGATTTGTCAATTAATGTAAATTCCATCTCTTTTCAGCCGTTAATTCTTCTTTCAAAGCAATTAAAGGCATTAGGTTATTATTATGGTGATCAAGCATAACAATATATTGGAGAAAACGAAATTATACCACAGATTTAAGAGATAAGATATGAATTACTATTATAAAATCATCATACAATGAATCCCCGGGCTACTCCCGGTCCTAAAGACAAAGGGAATTAGCCTCGCATGTTCATCTCAGAGTAAAATGTGGATAAGAAAAAGGGAAACGTGAAGGAAAACATGATTGAGTGATTAAACCCCTGAACGGAGAAGGTCCAATCGATCCTTGGCGTGGAATCCGCGTTTTCTCGCCTTTCGGTGGTGGAATTTGTCTTCTTCAGCGTCCGGATCGGCTGGGGCGTGCTCTCGTGCTTCGTTCTTCTCTCCTTGCTCTCTGGGATGTGTGCAACAACTAATGACGTCCCCACTCTCTCTGGTGCACCGTCATTAGGTATATTTCCCGAATTAGGTCGTCAATTAATCACAGTCGTCTGATTAAGATCAATCTGAAATAAACTCATATCTAACGACGTCGATACCATCGACGCGAGTTGATAGTATCGACGTTGCACTGTATCGGCTGGTCTTCTTTTCTTTTCATTATCGCGACTGATGCTAACTCGATACCATCGACGCAGGTCGATGGTATCGACTCTTTAGGCGTCGCTTTTGTCCTTTTACCTTCACTGTAGCTCCACTTGTCGATGGTATCGACATTCGTCGATAGTATCGACTGTCTTCTCGCCAGCAACCTGAAGGTATCTCGATACCATCAACTCTGATGTCGATAGTATCGACTCTGTGATGCTGCTTGCAGTTAGCAACCCAAGGCCTGGTCGATGGCATCGACCACCGTCGATGGTATCGACGACATCAGATACTCGTTTTTCTTGAAATTAACACACGAAACCACATAAGTTCACACAAAATATATTCTTTTGATAATTAATACTCAAAATGCTTAAATAAAGGGAATTTGAAATAAAGAAGTAGCATAGACCAAAATGAATGAATTATGCAACATTAATCATGAAAATGAGTAATAAATGCATAAAACACATATCAAACAAGTCTATAAATGTGACTCAAAATCATCGCATCACATATATATTCTACACATACATGTCTTCTCCCCTTTACCTTATCCCCCTTACATGGACATACTTCTCCCCTTCATGTAAGACATGCCTTCTCCCTATTTTGTCAAAAGATGACATACCTTTCTCCCCCTTTGTCATTTCAAAAAGTTGGGGTATGAAGAAATAAGAAACACCACTTGTTGAAAACAAGGAAATAACAGAAAGTTATATAAGGAGAGTAGAAGACCACATCTAGGGGCTTGTCTAAGCACAAAATAAAAGAAAGTAAAATCATGCACTTGAACCACCTAAAAATCAAGATAAAGTGTTGCAGAAAAATAATAAATCACAATTTTGACCCTCAAGATGATCAAATTTGCTCAAAAAGTGTCAGGGCTCATGGATAAGCCATGAGTCTTGCTTAGAAGGTTGTTTTTGCATAAAAAACACTAAGGCTTGCACCAAAAACTGAAATTGGAGCAAAATCTACATGAAAACCAAAAATTCTCCAATTTCTACATACAATGTAGATTCATGTATCTTGTATCACAATGTTATGCAAGCAACTCAATATAGTAGATATGGAATTCAAGGAACAAGCTTGAGGAAGTTTGAAACAAGATACAATCATAGCATATAGTTGAATACCAATTGATGAATAAGGATCGAACTACATGTATATGAACTACTAGTAGATAATATCACAAATTAGGACTACTAGTAGGATCTAGATCAAAGTAAGAGATACCAAGAGATACACAAGATAAATCAAGCTATGAATAGAAGTAGAGATATATCCAAACAAAGAGATATTCAATTTTAGAAGCATGAAAGGATATAACTCACTAAAAAGTATGCATCATTACCAAAAGATGATTATCACTAAGAAGTTCAAGGTTGTATCCAAACAAAATATACAACTAGATATATGTAGCAAGTTAGAGAACAACGGAAGCAATATAAGACACAACCAAAAGATCCAAAGAGATCATCATCAAAACCTGCTAAACAACTCAAAGCAAGTAATTGCAAGATATAGATATGGAAATTTAGAGCAACTAGAGAGATAGAGTTGTAAGAAAGATAGGAAATTTAAATCATGGAAACATACATATATAAAGGTACCAAGGGGGTGCCAAAGAATAAGGCTATTGGTTGAGAAAATCTAATTGAGAGGGAAATTCTCATTCAATAAGAAAAATGTATATTATGTGCATAGTGTTGTCTGTCGAACATGTGTATTGACAACTCGATCGATGACAGCTATTGGCAGCACCCATTGGTGCCTATCGGTCGAGTTTCAAACAGGACAAACTTGACCAACAATGTTGCTGTCAAAAGGCTCATATATTTCATAAAAACATATAAGAGGCATGCTAAAGATATAAGCCATATCCAAACATGTGTAAGCAAGTTAGTATTGCACTACGAAAGCATTCGAAATAGTTATTGAGCAAGAGTGTGAAGAGAATCCCAAAAAATACCACTTTTGACTCAAAACCACATGCATAGTGCACACTAACTTGACAAAAAAAAAGGTTAGATATGGTTATAAGCAAGAAAATCTTTATCTTTGTTCTTACCATTCCTTTTTCCACTTGTTGTCACCATCTACACATCTCACCTTTCTTGTTTATTGTTGATTGAGAAGTCAATTTGCAATTCAATAGCTCAAGTCAATCCATTTGCATGTACCTACAAGAAGAAAGATGAAATGGTCCCCAGTCATGTTTTTGGGTCCGAAGGAGTTAGCTTAGCAACTCAAGTCCTATTGCTCATGGGTGCTTTCCTACAAGTACAACAAGTAGAATAATGGCCAATATCACTGTAATAGTTGCATGTGTCCATAGTCTTGGAACTAGAAGATTCTCCATGGAATATTTGAGGTCCTTTACCTTTGTTTTTCCTTCGACTACCATCATACCCTAAACCGTGTTTACCAATTTGTTTAGTAGTATGGTGTAGGATATCATTAAAATTCTTTTTACCAACTAAGAATCTTTGCAAAGAATATCTCAAACTAAGATGATCATCCATAAGAGAAGTGATAGAAGAAGATAAATGATTTATTTTATCTCTAGCATGAAAAAGATTATTTTCTATGCAAAGAGCTTTGGTTAAATGAGAATTTGTATCAATATGAAAAGAAGTAACATTATTCTCTCTAGTAGTAGAACTAGAACACGATTCAAGACCATTGATTTTAGCAAAAAAGGAAGCATTCTTTGTTTCAAGTAAAGAAACCTTAGATAGATAAACACCATTTTCAGATTCTAGTCCTTGCAAAACAAAGTCATTGTCCTTGTTTTCTGGTTTAATAACATAAATATCATGTAATAGAGAATCAACAATTAAAGTATGGTCTTCATTAGAACTAGGCATAAGAGGTTGATCTTCTAGAAATTTAATCTTTTCAAGCAAATTAGCATTTTCATGTTTAAGAGAGTCTACTTGGCTAAAACAAGCATTTTTGTCATCAAGCAAGAATTAGCATTTTCAAGATCATCTAATTCTATATGCATATTATCAACAATTCTAGAAAGTTTTTTCCTTTTCATTTTACAAACTTAAGAGAGGCACGAGTAGCATTAATGATAGCAATTAAAGGTTCTATATCTAAAGAGTTTATATTTACCTCAATTGAGTCTTTTCTTGTAGAAGCCATATGAGACAAATGGAATTCTCCTTCAACACTAGAGCTTGAGCTTGATCCTCCACTTGAATCTTCACTTGATCTTGAGTTTGAGGAGTCACTTGAGCTTGAGTGTCATTTCTCCTTCATATACTTCTCTTCTTTTTCTTAGTGATGATGGGTCTTTTTGCGTTGTAGACTATCTATCTTGAAGTGACCCTTCTTTCCACACTTGAGGCACTGAATTGATGAGGAATTATTGCCTTTGTCGAATCTACCCTTATAGTACATGGAATCTTCTTCAACATGAGAGGATGGAGAGGTGTGTCCCATAATTGCTTCAATTTGATTCTTCATTTCATCCTTCTTCATTCTTTTTATCTCTTTCTCCTATTATCTTTCAACTTCTTCTATTTTGTCAAGTGTGAATGCATGGGCTTGAAGATATCCAATGAGCTCTTCAATGGGGATATCATCAACAAACCTTACTTCTTCAATGGAATTCACCTTGGGTTCCCATCTCTTATGGAGAGTTCTAAGGATCTTTGAGTTGATCTCTCCTCTACTCATAGGTTGTCCTAGAACAATATGCCCATTCACAATGGTGTTGATCCTTGAGTACATGTTGGCTATCTTCTCCTTCTTTCCCATCTTGAAGTTCTCAAGTAGTCATTTGATCATGTAGACTTTGATTTCCTTCACTTGTTGAGTCCCCTCATAAGTGATGCATAGCTTTCTCCATACCTCATAGAGGTCTCACAAGAAGAAATCTGGTAGAACTCGGTGGAGGTGATTGTGGCATAGAGGATGTTGATTTCTCTTACATTCAAGGTGGTTTTCTTCATGGTAGCTACATCCCATTCTTCTATCTTTGTCGCTGGTAGCTTGTATGGATGGTCCACCATTAACCATAGCTTAAGATTTGATCCTTGGATATAGAAGTGTAGCCTTCTTTTCCAATAGAGGAAGTTACTCCCATCAAAAATTGGAAGGTTGTTGAAGTATCTCCCACCTTGGTAGTCACCCATCTTCTCCTACTTGTTGAAGTATTCTTGCAGAAACCCACTCTAATACCAACTATTGGATCCTTGATGAGGGATTGGATGCTCTAGAAGGGGGTAAATAGAGTGAGGTTGCTAAACAGGAAGTTTTAGTGTAACGAAAACATGCATAGCAAGGGAGAGAGAGATTGAACATACACCAAGTGACAATCTATGTAGAGTGGTTCCACACATCAAACTAGAAGTGAGTCAGTCCACTACCTAGAGAGGTCAACCTCTAGGATTTCTTAACCATTTCACTCTTATATTCATTCATAATACTTACAATACATGACCAACCAAAGGGATTACCTATCCAATACAAAGAGTATCCACCTTACCAAGGACTTACCCACTTTGCAAGAGTCGTCAACCTTCACTAAGGTCTTACCCACTCAATAACAAGTCTTCCACCTTCAAGGACTTTGCCACTCTTCTTGGATCTTCAGCCTTTGACTTCACCTTCACTCGGAGAAACTTCCACCAAGGACTTACCCACTTGAGTAAGGAGTCTTCTGACTTCACCAAAGGCTTATCCACTCTTACTCCAAGTCTTTAGCCTTAATCTTCGCCAAGGGACACCTTCCCTTGTTCTTCTTCACCTCTCTTAGCTAAGAGAGAGAACCTTCATCTTCATTGTTGAAATGAGAGATAGGGAGGTGGTGGAAGTGAGAGCCTCACAAGATATACATGTAGGATGATCTCTCTTACAAATCTCCTACTCACTCTAATGGATGTAGCAAGTGATTAAGCTTAGAGATAGAGGAGGTTGTAGTATTACTCAACTATACAATAGGGACCTTAATAGTGCTTGGCTAACCATTGGATGAAACCCAAGGGGTATTATTTACAGTTTATGATGCCTAGAAGCCTTTGGGAACAGTTAAGAATGAAAACAAGCCATTTTGTGGCTTGCAACAGTTATATTTTCGATTGTTGCAACTCCACAACGGCTAGAAATACTTTTATGCACTTTTTGTATAGTACAATTGGTTGGGTTTCTATAAAGGTAACTCTACCAATCCCATTAAGCGACAAGACCAATTTAGGCCATCGATCGAGTTTGTCCTGGGGTAACTCGACCACTTCACTTAAATCAATTTTAGTCAACAGAGGGATCAATCAAGATCTGTGAAGTGTGAACCTGACCGATCAAAAGTCATTTTTAAGATCCAATCAGGATCGGTCGAGTTTGTAACTTGACCGATGAACAACCTGATGTGAATTTTGGAAAATGGCTTTTGAGTGCTTAAATATTCGATCTAAGTTCTATTGATTTTTTCTAAGCTTAATTACAAATAATACAATCATTACAAGTGATTTACAACATGATTCTAATGGATTTATATCATATTCCAAAAACATTCACTTGTATTGACTTTAACTTGTCTTTTCTCTAATTTGATATGTGTAAGTTAGGGAATTTGGAGTGTGTCTGTGCATAACATGACATCACTCAGGTAGTGACATCAGACACAATTAATTGGAATGGTTTAGTCATCATTAAAACAAGGGTTTAGTCAATTTAGACCTTGAGTCAACATTCTCCCCCTTTTTGAAGATGACAAACAATTCCATAAATGTATTGAAAGCATTTAAGTAAATTCATACGTTTGGAGAAACCTATGGGTTTCAATAGAATTGAGCTCATATACTCCCCCTCAATTTATGCTAGTGGAGTTCTCATACTGTAACGACCGTCATCAAACCGACAACCAAATCATTACTAACTATGCGGAATAATTATAAACAACAGATTAGAAAAAAATCACTAAAATTAAAAACCATTTTGCAAGAAGGTCCTCTTCTAGATAACTCTGATTGAAAGATCCAAAACTTATACATATCATGGTTTACATTGTACAACATTGTTCCATCTCATCTTGAGGATAACATATAACAATTACTCTATCAAAACAAATACTGGAGCAACATAAAACCTTGAGGCTTAACAGCCAAAATCTCAGATTGTTCATGAAACCATTACGAACTGAATCCAAGGACCTGAGAGTACAAAGACAACATATAGGACTTCTATATACAAGACATGATCGACAGTACACTCAACCTGAGTTTTTACTTCTATTCTAGCTGTTGTTCCTTCTCTACAGAAAGGTCTCCACCACTTCGTGCTTGTCCACCTAAAAATTGTGGATCCCATGGCGTGATACAATTATCCCAGAAAGAGATATAATTCTCTTTTGACCATATTATTATCACAGATAAGCATTATAAAATTGAGCAGAGTGTAATGACCACATTTGTGCTTAATTGGTAAACTAGGGTGTAACTGAATGATTACATGCTTGATTAGATTGAACATCGTTTGGACTTGATTAATGATAGTAGATCAATTGTGATGTTTCAAACCTAAGAATAAACTCTAACTATGATTTTTGTTTGAAGAATTAGGGTTTGAGAAATGTAAACCCTATTCTACAAAAATTAGGGTTTTGATAGTACATGAATATGGAAGTTGATCAGGATAGCAGTGTGGTAAATGATTTTTCATATTTTATACAATTTTTTATTTAATTGAATTTTGGATATGCTATGGATAACTCAATCATGCATATTTTAGAAAAATTTCAGAATATTTGAGTTTTCTTTGAATGTGGTTATCGATCGAACTATACTTCAACCAAAATGCTAACATAGTACTTTTCAGCAGTATAGTGTTTTATTTTTATTTATTTATTGGTAAAATGAAATTATCTGAAATTTTAAATGGATATCTGAAACTCAATCATAAGTAAAATGTAAAATTTTCATAATTTTTGGATGCATTTAGACCTTATCAGTAGACGAATTATAGTAATATTTTTATGACAGAAAATTCAGCTGAAATAAGAGAAAGTATAGTGAGGAATCAATGTGCAATTGACCCAAGCAGCTCAATTGCTCTATATGGTCAACCTAACACACAAGGAGCTCTAATACTTCATGATTCAAACCAGAGAAATGAAATCCTAGAGATAGAGGGAGAGTTAGGGTTTGTGAGGAGAAATTGATGGAGATGCTGACCTAGGATTTTGCAGTCTGAGGAATGATGAAATCATGTAAGTTTAGCTTCTTTGGATATAGTTTCATGGTGAATCTTCTCTCATATGTCAAGATTCCATCCCTCCTCTTATTTGATCTAAAATGGTATCAAAACTTCCCCTTTTATCTCTCTTTCTTCATAATCCCTCATTTTTAAGGTTTCTGAGTTGAAAGGAAGAAGAATCGTGTGAATTGCTAGGGATTTGATATGAGATCAAGATTTTTAGGGATGAGCTGTGTAAGGTGTTTTCACACCTTAGGGTGAGTTGGAACTTCCTTTAAATAGTATATTGCACGAAAATTGGTTAAATCATCCATAATCTTTAATTGCTTAGTATGCAACTACAAACCATGAATTATATGTTTGGTCTAAGTTGTTGCAAAATGATATGAAATGGAATCTTTCCTCTATTTGGATGAATTTTAGATGATAAAATCATATTAGAAATATATAAAATACATCCTAATGAGAATTCCCTAAGCATTCACAGAGGTTATAAGAATAAATAGAAATATAGGGAATTTGTCTATGACTGAAATTGTTGTATAATTAAATAGAGAAATTTGTTTATCTAGATCCCCTTGGTTATGAATGATTGTATATCTAAATTCATAGTACATATATGTCATATACTATCTGGGATTTCATTTAAGGTGAATAGTGTTTTTTTGATATCTCAGTAAAGAGGGTGAAACCCTAGATGCGAGGAAAGTTGGATATCTGCGAATAGATATTGTGAAATCCATTTGAATAGATTTTCTTGATATGATAGACTTTATTTATTTAATTTTATTATTGATGCATGATATCTCAGTGAATGGCATGGAAACCCATATTCAGCTCAGTTCCAAGGTTTCATACATATATTGATTGTATATGATTTGTTCAAAGCAGTCTTTATTCAGTGAATGTTTATGTCGCATGAAATCCTTATGAGAGCCATGTGATAAGTGAATGAGGTAAATGAAACCCTAAGGATATGGTGTTCAATGAATCAAGTATTGTGATATCAATGTTCTCAGTATGAGATGTGGTGATGCTTAACAGTTAAATTGCATGATTCTAGTATATAAAGTGCCAAGTTGACATGTATTCTGTTTATTTAAGAATTTTAGTCTGCCTGTATGTATAATATAATGATTACTCAGAATATTACATTGTTTTGAATATACTTCTTTGTCAAGTTAAGTAAGAATGTTCATGTCGTATTTATAATCTTCAGCATTGAATAGACTTGGTACCATAGAGATACCAGAGTCAAGAATAAGTAAGAGAGAGATACAATATAGTAAGAGATTTCCAAGAATAATAAAATAATAGACATAGGTGCCCTGAACACCGTAGATTACCTACGGATGTCTGCACTGTAGGGAGGAAATGATCCACCTTGGTAGCGACCAGTATATGGGGATTGGAACACACCCATAGAGCATGTGGGGAGACGAAGCCCTTGAGGAAGTCTCCTAAGAGAAAATAGGTTACCCAAAATGAACCGGAGATCCTGGTGGTTACCCAGAGGTACCCACAAAGCGTACCAAGATGAGGCCCACAGAGCATCTCAGACCCTTCGCCTATGTACTCAGCCTAGAAAGAGAGGTCTAGTTAAAGGCCAACTCTTTATCTGCCTTAGTCAGACGTGAAGGTTCGAGTCAAGCAAACCCAGATTCAATTCTAGGCTTAGCTTCCTAGGTTTTAAGCTAAGTCTTGTACGGTGAGATCGTAGTTCACTACAAGTCTTCATATGTAGAGTACATTGCATATGATCAGGGCATAAGCTAAAATATGATAATATAAGTTTTAAAGAGTTTCTTATAAGTAAGAAAGGCTAAGAATGATTCGAGTAGAATTTCATAGCATATGTTCTTTCAATGAAATTTTGGCATTCTATGTTATTAACTGTATTGTTTTAGATCTTCTCAGTGTAGTAATTTCTATATTTTATTTCAGTTTAATAAACATAATAAGATGAATGAGAGGTTAAACAAGTGTGTGTAGTTATTCAATTACTCTTTATATGTTTCTGAATTATTAGTACTCTTTATGATTAATCAAGCATTTCATATATTGATTCACCCTTGTAGATATCTAGAGTATTCTGCCATATTTATGATTGTCAATGATCCATCTCTTTAAAGCATATTGTTGTTATAATTGATATCAGTTGCTCAAAAGTATATCTGTAATTATATCCATGCTTTAGACTGTTTCTTTGAAGTACTCATTCAATAAATGAGTAGGCTCACCCCTCTACTCAAAAATTTTACGGAAACTATGGGGATTGAAGAAATCATTGCATCAGAGTAGATTTTCCACAAGAGTTAAGTCTGAGTATAGTTAAGTTCAGTCGGTCCTTGTCACTCTAGGCCCTTATAAAGAAATAAGAGAGAGATGTAAATGATGATGTATCACATTATTCCTCTTTTAGCAATATATGTGAATCAACAATTCTTATGTGCTTAAAAGTATAAGAAACATAATGAATGTTCATACATGCATTGTTTCTGTTGAAATCAGATTAGAGAAATCAATGGTTAGATTCTCTTGTAAAGTTAGTTTATGTGGTTCAATGCGAGAAAACAAAGAGTTTGAAAAAGAAGAAAAAGTTAAGGGTGATCTTTGTATTATGTTAAATCCTCAATTTATGCCCTAATCTCATGATTAATGGTAATTGTGAGATCGGGGTGTAACATAGAGGTTCTTTATATTAACTGGTAGGATTAATAATTATATGAACATAACTAAGTAATCTCTTTACTTAAGGAAAATGATGCATCTACCCATGGTAGAGTAATAAACCATCTATCTAGTTTGCAAGGAATGTAAAGAAACATAAATAACATCTATCAAGCTAAGATGTATAACTGAATTGCGCATCAAATAATGTTTTTTGTATTTGATCCTTAAGAAAATATGCAACAAAACTGATCATATTTTACAATCACACTTATGCCCTGAGGAGATGAAGTATACCCCGTTCATCTCCAACCGACCACAAACTTCTCACAAGTCGGTACCATACAAGGTCAATGGGAGAGCTGGTTTCCATGACCTCAGCTGTCTCAGTCAGTACGAGATCACTGGCAGTGACATCTCGTGTCAATCTATAAAAGAGCGTGCCAGGGTATACATGCATCTATACTCAGAGCTGCAACGTCAACGACATTCTCTTAGGGGAAACATCTACTAACAATCGTCCCCAGTTATGAAATTACTGAGTCATGGCCTATATCCATACTGTGAGCCATGAGCCATTTCACTGTGTTCAATTGAGACATTTATTTAGAGTTCGTAAGGGGATCGGCTCACACATGGTCATCTGTTTATACATAGGCCCCCACATATATAAAAATATGCACTCTGGGTTATGTCGCAGGGAACCCGTTTCACCATTCAGGAAATCCTGACGCTAATGTATCTATGGTCAAGGCAAAGTTTTATGGTTTCTAATGATATATTATGTGCATTACAACATTATTTTAGCATCAAACAAATTATAATCAT
The DNA here is from genome assembly GCA_963693085.1 of Alisma plantago-aquatica. Classification (NCBI taxonomy): domain Eukaryota; kingdom Viridiplantae; phylum Streptophyta; class Magnoliopsida; order Alismatales; family Alismataceae; genus Alisma; species Alisma plantago-aquatica. The sequence continues at coordinate 438,166,328 of OY856413.1, forward strand.
TAACCACAACAAATGCTACAAAGAAAAGTGTAATATATCTATCAAGTACTTTTCAAATCTTAAAGACCCATGATACTTGGGATCTTAGTCCCTCATCACATTACTGGGAATTGTCATCCCTTCACATCATCATTATCATGATTACTGGATCTGGGTATTTAAACCCTTAGATCACCACATAACATTGTTACCTCTGTAACATGCAACCATTACCTTTAGGTCCTCAGACTAAGGTATTTGTTTCATTTATTGTACAAGTATTTCATATAGCTCACATGGTTTGATTAAGCATCTTGTCACATCTCACTAGGCAACAATTATTAACATGGCTCACAAGGCCACTAAACATCTTGTTACCTCTCACTAGGCAACAACTATTCATATGGCTCACAAGGCCATTAAACATCTTGTTACCTCTCACTAGGCATCAACTATCTTTTAGGTCATCAGACCTCATAACATTACACTTATTATATAAGTATTTAGCATGCTTCACAAGGCTTATTCAATAAGAGAAGTACAATCTTCCCATTATTAGGTTTAGGGTTTCTCTTTATAGCCAAAAAGGGTTTCATGTTCATATTACCAATCCAAACCCTAATTCATTGCTCCACACATCTAGGAGCATATATTGATATTATAAGTATGTAATCATACTTATATGTTCTCATCATTTATCATTAAATGATTATCAACACAATGTATGAGTTTCTCTCTCATCCTCATTAATATGTTTATTACATCATGCTCTTGGTTCAATCCTCCTCTTTGAGGAACATAATTCATCATTAACTGTTCACATTATCTTTTATATTGCAATTAATTCAACATGTCACTCAATCAATCACATATGATTAAAGTGTCTCTACCCTACTGGGTATTAAGATGAGTGTATATTATCATATCATGTTTTAAGCTACATTCTTTACTTCATGTTGTGTATCCATATTGAGTATGTGAGATAATCAAATCACCATGTCATGTTTCAGGGTGTATCCCCTAATCATCATATCATGTATCCATATCAAATTGACTATTACTTAGTTCTTAACATTTCAAGATAACTTCATATTGGGTATGAGCTAGGTGCTAGACCCCATATCAGGTATAAGCTATGTGCTAGATACCATATCATGCATAAGATGTTCACCATATCAGACATGGAGTGTATGCCTCATCATGTATCGTTTGAGTGGTATACATACAAGATACCATATCAGTTGCTCATCCAAAATTATCATATCAGGTATCCATATTGGGTAACATATCGGTTTACCATGTTAGGTAGACCCTTAGACTCATAACCCCTTCCTTCCTTCAAGGATAAACCTTATCATATAATTACTTGACAAGTTAGGTGTCTTATTGTATTCTCATACCACAATCCATTACATAAAGGGTAGGGTATATCAGGTTTCAATCCATCATCTAGGGTTTTCCACCAAATTGGGTAGATTATGCCATATTGTACATGAAGTACGAATTGAACCTCATATCATTCACAAGGTAGGAGTAGATGCTATTAATATCATTCAAGGGATATCATTCATATCATCCATGTGGTATCACTCACCACTTGTATTAGCTTACCCATCACCTAGAGTTATCCAACTCTATATTGTTTAGAGTGTTCACTATCTCTCTATCATGCAAGAGGTGCAGTCTTAGACTTGTATCATGTATAAGGGGTAAGTGGGTATCTCCAATATCATGCAAAGGGCATGTCTCATATCGTGTATGAGCTATCCTCTATCCCCATATTGGGTTAACCCCTATCTTGGGTTTCATATTGGGTTAAGGTATTTCAACCATATCAGGTTATACCATGAATTTGATTATATGTCTTATATTATGAATAAGTGTATACTTCATCAACCATATCGTGCCCCAGATGTGTGCTTCATGGTATCATGTATAAGATGTGTATTACATGATCATATCGTGCAAGGATAAATTGCTATTCTCATTCATATCGGGCTACCCAAACTAGGGGTTCATATCAACTTACAAGTATGCCCTTGTTCCTATAGCGTGCATGGAGTCTATATCGTGCAATAGGTTTTATGGTTAACACCATATCGTGTTCCAAGGTATGAACTTCATCTACATATCGTGCAAAGAGATATAATATCACAAGCATATCGTACAAGTGATGGTTACACATACCCATATCGGTTTAGAGGTACTAATGTGTATGCTTGAACCTTATATCACTTTATAAAGTGAGACCATCTTCTTCAAACTCTAGACCAACGTTCTAACTATTCTAGTTTATGAAGTAAGAGGTCTAGGAAATTCTTAGAACTCATGGATTCATCAAGTATTCAATAAACACTTGGAATTGAAGGTGATCATCTAGTGTAACAAGTTAAGTGGTAAATAATAACATGATTGGTTTCAAGTTATATAACCCGTTGTGTGAACAATTTCAATAATCCAAGATCAAAAGCTTTATGTTTCCTAAGGTTGAAGAAGAACTTCTCCAAGGTACAGGGCTCGTTCACAACTCCTCCGTAGACAAGAAATCACCATAGTTAAGCACTTGGTGAAGAAGAAAACAAAGGAATATTCATAACCCAATATCCTACTTCCACCAAGGTTGAAGTTGACCAAAGGCTTACCCAAAGCTTGGTGCTAGATCTATCCTTTCTCCTTGAGCTACTTTGCATGAAAAATAAGGGGCTTTGCACGCTATCTCCAAGGGAGATAGTTGTAAGGATGATAAATTTTCATAAGTTGGTGAAAGGTGAAGTATATATACTTGGTTTCATGAGATAAAATGTAAAAGATGTGTCTTCACCTCAAGCTACTAGATGAAACATGGCCATGCATGGTTGACATGTGGCCATGCATGCACACATCTATATCTTTCCATACAAGAGTCTTGTGGATAAGATAGAGACAATATCTCGGCCATCCTTTATCTTCTTGGATAAGTTTCCTCATCTTTATCTCATCTACAAGGTAACCTGATACACTTTATGCAATGGGCTTTGCAACTAGTCATGGACCACCTCCTTGGGGTTCTCTACTCATCATGGCCTTTTCCAAGGTTCAAAAAATTGATAAGAGACCTCTATCATGGCTCTTTGACTGATAGGATTCCTATGTCAAGCCTGCAACCTGATACATCACATATAAGGCTTCTCCTTCAACTATTTCCTTGGTCTTTCCATCACCAAGAGTATCATCACTCAAAGGTGATCCAACACAATGTCTCCTTCTTTCTCTTTCCTCTCAAAGATACATAGAGGGAGTAGGGACACTATAGAGGTGGTAATTTGCATTCCAACCCCATCTTATTAGGTAAATTACAAATTGTACCAAAATTGGTGCATAAAGTACAAGCATTGTTCAAACAAGTTATAACTTGGGATTTAGGCTTTCCAAAAGCCATCACTTGCAATCATACTCTCTCTTATGATATTCAACATGTGACATATTGCAATATATCCCCTCATCTTGGGTAAATTGCACATTTCACTCAAACTATCAAATAATGCACAAATAGTTTACAAATAAGCTCAAACTTGACAATAAACTTCACAAGAAGCCTTAATTACTTTTCAAAAGATTATAATTAGTTTGTAAGTAACTTACTTAAGAAAACTCCTAGGTTTAAGCCATAACCTAGGTCAGGTGTATTACATTTAGAAACCCCTAACAAGGATTTTGTCCCTGAAATCATGGACGAAGGAAGACAATTGTCATTCATGTATCATATCATCAAGTCTCCACATAACATCCTGATGTTATGGAGATTCCATAGAAATTTGACCAGCACAAAGTCCTTCCATAAAATATCATCATAAGATCGGTCATACATGACACATACTCAGTTGTCCTATCCATTACTGACTGTAGAGTCAACCCTATGTCAACTAACATTTTCTAAGTTGGAGAAGTACTATTCATACTTTGAATAATTCAGGTGTCAAACCTTATTGAATTGCATCTTTTATGGACAAGTTTCTAGGGAGTCTTCCATAATCGTCACTTAGTTTAGCATTTCACTTTCAAGAAGAGATCAGGGTTACATTTTGTCAACCACTTGGGACTACATGTCTTATCATACATCTTTAGTGCCACTCTAATATGTTATCATAACACAACACTTTCTTATGACTTGTATCAACTATCTTCCTAATTATTCATTTTGTTGTCATAAGGAAAAGTCACTTACTAAAGAAGAACTTATCTCAGAGATACCTCTAGATGTTATGAATAGACTGTCTCAACAGATCTATATAGGGATACATTAAGGAATTATGTTTAGCTTGATAAGCTTTCTCCCAAAATGATTCTACAACTGTTCCTTCAATTAATACATACTTATCAAAGTTATGTTTATGTAGAGCTTAAAACCCTAACATATGATCTCCATACTAGAGTTATCTCAAGGTTGACCCTTCTGGATAATCAGATATTATTCCTCTTATCATGAGTCATATTCATATTTTCCTATCCCACCTGAGACATCTTGGATGCCAGAGTCCCTTACCTTGGTACCCTTCACATGTGTCAAAAACACATCACATCTTCATCATTTCCATCTCTCTATTGTTAATACCAACGTCAAACATACAAAAGGATCTTCCTTTTATCCTAGGACATTATATATTACACACACATTTATCTTGGAACCAAATTCCAAGATGAACTTGATACTTTTCTAAGTACCCATCAAAAGTTCACTTCTAACTCATGCACATTAAGTGTCATAAGATTCACTTGATTTCCATGACCCTAAAAGGAAAGAACACTAAGAAACATATTTCGTTCATCACCCCATCATTACCCAAGGTTGTTCATCAAAGAGGATATGTTATCATCTCCTAAGATTATTACATGAACTTTTACTGTTCATGAGTTATTTACACTTGTTTCATCTTAGATTCCCTACCATCCACATAGGAATTATATGGACGATTACATACCATCATCCCTTTCTTTGTTATTTCCTATCATGTTCATGAACATTTCATGGTTTTATCACAATTCCCATTTCCACATTATGGGAAAAGATCTTTACTATTCGCACAGACTTTATCAAACATGGATCATCTCCCTTGTTCTCATTCTCTTATCATGAGGATTATACTCTTTACATACTCCTACACACAAATTGTTCTGAGATTATCTCAGATTCTGATTTATTTCACTTGGGATGTGATAAAATTATCTATGCCATATTTCTAGTTTTGTTACGCTCACTAGATTGTCTCAGAATGACTACTTGATCAAAGTAATCAGAAAGATAACCATCTAAAAGTTCCATACTTACCTTTTCTTTAATAGTTGAATATCTGGCCGGAGTATATGAGTATTGAGATTAGATAGTATGCACTTTGTTTACTATCATGTTCCTTACTTTTCATATCATCAAAAACGTAGGACTTAGCATCCATGGATTTTCTCCAGGCATCACTTCTATACCGTATCTTCTTTGACATAGATAACAGAAATTATAAAGAATTTAAAAGATTACTGAGCAAAATGTAAGTCCTCATCTTCCTTATGTTCTCATAGGACTAGTCAAAGGAAGCTTAATAACAACTACTTTCCTATTTTTAACAAATAGAATCATGAAATGCATATCAGAATGACACTATTTCATTTGACCTGTCTCAACTCGTGGATTGTCTACTGCCTCAGGCTAATTCTATTTATAAAATCTTGTCCTTGCCTGATCCCAATGTCGTGCTCTATTGCTCAGTGTTGATGGACCTCTCCGGGACGTCTATCTGCATCCTCGTATGCCATTGCTAGACCATTTCCTTTGAGAGTCTTGTTGACTCTAACTCGTTGGTTGGGTCATTTTCTCCTTCCTTTTTGGACAAAAGGATCTAATATGCCAAATCTATTTACACTTATAACACATCTTATAAGCATCCCCTGGCCTTATCGGCCTTATAACTGATGTAGAGGCCAAATCAAGAGTTCTAACTGGTTGAACATTAGGTCCTTTGCACTTTCTTGGTTACCACTGCCATGGTGCATCAGACATTGGTTGCACGGGTGGTACCAAAAACATCCCCTTTTTAAAACTACTCAGCATGTGTTCGCAAGTTTGGATAGGTATTTTCTTAATTCCTACATTATTATCCTCTTATGGATAGTCTTTTATGATATGTCATGGTTGCCTACACCTGTAGGAAACCCTAATTTTAGGTCGTAACCTAATTCTTTCATCATTTCCCATTTCTCTAACATATTGATGTTGAGCAAGAATCCTGCTAGAGTCTAAAATTTCATCATTGGGGGCTGGTAATCTAGGTTGTGTTACTAATACCCAGTCCACTATATGCATCACTGTTGTCCTAACCTGGCCAGCAATGGTATCAAAGGCAGGATCCCTTATCATAGTTGGATCATCTTGGGGATTCTTAGGTAGTTGTTCTTCTCTCGCCTGATCCCTTACATCTTCTCTTGGTGCAGCAACATTGCTTTTAGTAATGTACTCCCTATTTTCTCCTGACATCTTTAAGCTTTACTCTATGTTCTGCATAAGCAAAAGTCACTATAAGATATACTGGAGGACATTACAACTGACTCAACACCTTAGTCCTATGTCTATGTAGACTCAGCGAACCTTAAGATCTGATACCAAACTTGTAACGATCGCCATCAAATTGACAACCAAATCGTTACTAATTATGCAGAATAATCAGAAACAACAGATTAGCAAAAAATCACTAAAATTAAAAACCATTTTGCAAGAAGGCCCTCTTCTAGATAACTCATACTGAAAGATCCAAAACTTATACATATCATGTTTTACATTGTACAACATTGTTCTATCTCATCTTGAGGACAACATATAACAATTCCTCTACCAAAACACATACTGGAGCAACATAAAACCTTGTGCCTTAAAAGCCAAAATCTCATATTGTTCATGAAACCATTACGAACCGACTCCAAGGACCTGAGAGTACAAAGACGACATATAGGACTTCTATATACAAGACATGACAGACAGTAAACTCAACCTGATCTATTACTGATGTTCCAGCTATTGTTCCTTCTCTGCAGAAAGGTTACCACCACTTCATGCTAGTCCACCTAAAAATAGTGGATCCCACGGGGTGAGACAATTGTCCCAGCGAGAGATATAACTCTCCACCGACCATATTATTATCACAGATAAGCATTATAAAATTGAGCAGAGGTTCTTTTATATTAACTAGTAGGATTAATCATTGTATGAACAAAACAAAGTAATCTCTTTACTTAAGGAAAATGATGCATCTACCCATGGTAGAGTAATAAACCATCTATCTACTTTGCTAGAAATGTAAAGAAACATAAATAACATCTATCAAGCTAAGATGTATAACTGAATTGCACATCAAACAATGTTTTTTGTATTTGATCCTTAAGCAAATATGCTACACGGCTGATCATATTTTACAATCACACTTATGCCCTGAGGAGATGAAGTATACCCCATTCATCTCCAACTGACCACAAATGTCTCACAAGTCGGTACCATACAAGGTCAATGGGAGAGCCGGTTGCCATGGACTCAACTGTCTCGATCAGTATGAGAACACTGAAAGTGACATCTCATGTCAATATGGAAAAGAGCATGCCAGGGTATATAAGCATCTATGCTCAGAGCTACAACATCAACTACACACTCTTAGGGGAAACATCTACTAAAAATCGTCGCTAGTTTCGAAATTACTAAGTCATGGCCTATATCCATACTCTAAGCCATGGGCATCTTCACCATGCTCAATTGAGACATTTATTTAAAATTCGTAAGGGGATCAACTCACACATGGCCGTCCATTTATACTTACAACCCCACATATTCAATAATATGCACTCCAGGTAATGTCGCGGGAAACCCGTTTCACCATTCAACAACTCCTGACACTGATGGATCTATGGTTAGGACAATGTCTTATGGTTTATAGTGATATATTATGTGCATTACAACATTCTTTTTGCATCGAACAAATTATAATCATGAACCACAAGAAATGCTATAAAGAAGGGTGTAATACATCTATCAAGTAATTTTCAAATCTTTAAGACCCATGATACTTGGGATCTCAGTCCCTCATCACATTACTGGGAATTCTCATCCCTTCACATCATCATTATCATGATTATTGAATCTAGGTATTCATACCCTTAGATTACCACATAACATTGCTACCTCTGTAACTGGTAACCATTACCTTTAGGTCCTCAGACCAAGGTATTCATTTCATTTATTGTACAAGTATTTCATATAGCTCACATGGTTTGATTAAGCATCTTGTCACCTCTCACTAGGCAACGATTATTCACATGGCTCACAAGGCCATTAAACATCTTATTACCTCTCACTAGGAAAAAAACTATTCATATGGCTCATAAGGACATTAAACATCTAGTTACCTCTCACTAGGCAACAACTATCTTTTAGGTCATCAGACCTCATAACATTACACTTATTATATAAGTATTTAGCATGCTTCACAAGGCTTATTCAGTAAGAGAAGTACAACCTTCCCATTATTAGGTTTAGGGTTTCTCTTTATAACCGAAAAGGGTTTCATGTTCATATTACTAATTCAAACCTAATTCATTGCTCCACACATCTAGGATAATATATTAATATTATAAGTATGTAATCATACTTATATGTTCTCATCATGTATCATTAAATGATTATCAACACAAGGTATGAGTTTCTCTCTCATCCTCACTAGGATTTTCATTACATAATGGTCTTGGTTCAATCCACCTCTTTGAGGAACATAATTCATCATTAACATGTCACATCATCTTTTATATTGCAATTCATTCAACATGCAACATATGTCCCTCAATCAATCACATATGATTGAAGTGTCTCTACCCTGTTGGGTATTAAGATGAGTGTATATTATAATATCTTGCTTTAAGCTACATTCTTTACTTCATGCTGTGTATCCATATCGAGTATGTGAGATAATCACATCACAATATCATGTTTTAGGGTGTATGCCCGAATCTTCATATCATGTATCCATATCAAATTGACTATCACTTAGTTCTTAACATTTCAAGATAACTTCATATCGGGTATGAGCTAGGTGCTAGATCCCATATCAGGTATAAGCTATGTGCTTGATACCATATTGTTCAAAAGATGTTCATCATATCAGGGATGGAGTGTATGCCTCATCATGTATCGTTTAAGTGGTATAATACCAGATACCATATCAGTTGCTCATCCAAAATTATCATATCGGGTCTCCATATTGGGTAACATATCGGTTAACCATGATAGGTAGACCCTTAGACTCATAACCCCTTCATTCCTTCAAGGATCAACCTTATCATATAATTACTTGAAAGGCTAGGTGTCTTAATGAATTCTCATACCTCAATCCATTACACAAAGGGTAGGGTATATCGGGTGTCAATCCATCATCTAGGGGGTAGATTATGTCATATCGTGCATGAAGTATGAATTGAACCTCATATCATTCACACAGTAGGAGTAGGTGCTATTCCAATCATTCAAGGGATATCATTCATATCGTTCATGTGGTATCACTCACCACTTGTATTAGCTTACCCATCACCTAGGGTTATCCCACTCTATATTGTTTAGAGTGCTCACTATCTCTCTATCATGCAAGAGGTGTAGTGTTAGACTTGTATCATGTATAAGGGGTAAGTGGGTATCTCCCATATCCTGCAAAGGGCATGGCTCATATCGTGTATGAGCTATCCTCTATCCCCATATTGGGTTAACCCCCATCTCAAGCTTCATATCGGGTTAAGGTATTTCAACCATATCAGGTTATACCATGAATTTGATTATATGTCTTATATTATGAATAAATGTATACTTCATCAACCATATCGTGCTCCAGATGTGTGCTTCATGGTATCATGTACAAGATGTGTATCACATGATCATATCGTGTAAGGATAACTTGCTATCCTCATTCATATCGGGCTACGCAAACTAGGTTTTCATATCGACTTACAAGTATACTCGTATTCCTATATCATGCATGGAATCTATATCATCCAATAGGTATTATGGTTAACACCATATCGTGTTCCAAGGTATGAACTTCATCTACATATCATGCAAGTAGATATAATCTCACAAGCATATCGTGCAAGTGATGGTTACACATACCCATATCGGGTTAGAGGTACTAATGTGTATGCTTGAACCTGATATCACTTTATAAAGTGAGACCATCTTCTTCAAACTCTATACCTACGTTCTAACTGTTCTAGTTTATGAAGTAAGAGGTCAAGGAAATTCTTAGAACTCATGGATTCATCAAGTATTCAATAAAAACTTGGAATTGAAGGTGATCATCTAGTGTAACAAGTTAAGTGGTAAATAATTACATGATTGGTTTCAAGTTATATAACCCGCCATGTGAACAATTTCAATAATCCAAGATCAAAAGCTTTATGTTTCCTAAGGTTGAAGAAGAACTTCTCCAAGGTCCAGGGCTCGTTCACAACTCCTCCATAGACAAGAAATCACCATAGGTAAGCACTTGGTGAAGAAGGAAAGAAAGGAATATTCATAACCCGATATCCTACTTCCACCAAGGTTGAAGATGACCAAAGCCTTACCTAAATCTTTGGTTCTCAATCTTTCCTTTCTCCTTGACCTACTTTGCATGAAAAATAAGGGGCTTTGCATGATATCTCCAAGGGAGATAGTTGTAAGGATCGTAAACTTTCATAAGTTGGGGAAAGGTGAAGTATATATACTTGGTTTCATGAGATAAAATGTATAAGAGGTGTTTTCACCTCAAGCTACTAGATGACACGTGGCCATGCATGCACACATCTATATCATTCCATGAAAGAGTCTTGAGGATAAGCTAGAGACAATATCTGGGCCATCCTTTATCTTCTTGGATAAGTTTCCTCATCTTTATCTCAATCAACAAGGCAACCTGATACACTTTATGCAAGGGGCTTTGAAACCCGTCATGGACCACCTCCTTGAGGTGCTCTTCCCGTCATGGACTTTTACAAGGCTCAAGAAACTGATAGGAGACCTCTATCATGGCTCGTTGGACAATAGGAATCCTATGTCCAGCCTACAACCCGATACATCACATATAAGGCTTCTCCTTCAACTCTTTCCTTGGTCTTTCCATCACCAAGAGTATCATCACTCAAAGGTGACTCAACATAGTGTCTCCTTCTTTATCTTTCCTCTAAAAGATATGTAGAGGAAGTAGGGACACTCTAGAGGTGGTAATTTGGATTTCAACCCCATTTTGTTAGGTAAATTACAAATTGTACCAAAATTGGTGCACAAAGTACTAGCATTGTTCAAACAAGTTATAACTTGGGATTTAGGCTTTGCACAAGACACCACTTGGCATAATACCCTCTCTTATGATATTCAACATGTGAAATATTTCAATATAACCCCTCATCATGGGTAAATTGCACATTTCACTCAAACTATTAAATAATGCACAAATTGTTTGCAAATAAGCTCAAACTTGACAATAAACTTCAAAAGAAGCCTTAATTACTTTTCAAAAGATTAGAATCTGTTTGTAAGTAACTTACTTAAGCAAACTCCTAGGGTTAAGCAATAACCTAGGTCAGGGGTATTACACATACTCCCCCTCAATCGATGTTATTTCTCCTGCATGATTAGCTTTGATAACATTTATAGAATACCATGTCTTCTACTCATATATGTTCAACACATATATGTCTTCTCCCATTTACCTTCTCCCCCTTACATGGACATACTTCTCCTCTTCATGTAAGACATGCCTTCTCCCTATTTTTACAAAAGATGATATACCTTTCTCCCCATATGTCATTTCAAAAAGTGGGGGTATGAAGAAAAAAGAAACATCACTTGTTAAAAGAAAGGAGATAACAAAAAGTTATATAAGGAGAGTAGAAGAGCACAACTAGGGGCTTGTCCTAGAATAGAATAAAAGTAATTTAAAGCATGCACTTGAACAACCTAAAAAGCAAGATAAAGTGCTGTCGAAAAACAATAAATGGCAATTTTGACCCTCAAGATGATAGAATTTGGCCAAAAAGTGTCACGGCTCATGGAAAATCCATGAGTCTTACTTATAAGGATGTTTCTTCTATGCATAAAAAACACTAGTCTTGCACCAAACATTGAAATTGGAGCAAAATCTACATGAAAACCAAAAACGCTCCAATTTCTACATATAATGTAGATCTATGTATCTTGCATCACAAGGTTATGCAAGCAACTCAAAATAGTAGATATGGAATTCAAGGAACAAGCTCGAGCAAGTCTGAAACAAGATACAAGCATAGCATATAGTTGAATACCACTTGATGAACAAGAATAGAACTACATGTATATGAACTTCTCGTAGATGACATCACAAATTAGGACTACTAGTAGGATCTAGATCATAGCAAGAGATACCAAGAGATACACAAGATAAATGTAGTTATGAGTATATGTAGAGACATATCCAAACAAAGAGAGATGTAATTTTACAAGCATGAAAGTATATACCTCACTAACAAGTATGCATCATTACGAAAAGATGATTACCACTAAGAACCTCAAGGTTGCATCCAACAACTAGATATATGTAGCAAGTTAGAGCACAATGAAAGCAATTTAAGTCACAACCAAAAGATCCAAAGAGATCATCTTCAAAACCTGCAAAACAACTCAAAGCAAGTAATTGCAAGATATATATATGACAATTTAGAGAAATTAGAGAGATAAAGTTGTAAGGAAGATAGAAAATTTAAAGCATGGAAATATACATATATAAAGGTACTAAGGGAGTGCCAAAGAATAAGGATATTGGTTCACAAAATCTAGTTGAGAGGGAAATTCTTATTCAATAAGCCAAATGTATATTTTGTGCACAGTGTTGTTAATCGAGTTCTGTTTATTGACAACTCGATGGATAACAGTTGTTGGAAACACCCATTGGTTCCTATCTGTCGAGTTTCAAACAAAACAAACTCAACCTGCAAAGCTACTATCAAAAGGCACATATATTTCATAAAAACATATTTGTATGCATGGTAAATATATAAGCCATATCCAAACATATGTAAGCAAGTTAGTAACGCACTTTGAAAGCATTAGAAATAGTTTTTGAGTAACAGTGTGAAGAGAATCCCAAAAAATACCACTTTTGACTCAAAAACCACATGCATAGTGCACACTAACATGACAAAAACAAGTTATAAATGGTTATAAGCAAGAAAACCTTTACCTTTATTATTACCATTCCTTTTTCCACTTCTTGTCAGCCTCTACACATCTCACCTTTCTTCTTTAATGTGGATTGAGAAGTCAATTTGCAATTCAATAGCTCAAGTCAATCCATTTGCATGTACCTACAAGAAGAAAGATGAAATGGTCCCCAATCATGTTTTTGGGTCCGGAGGGGTTAGCTTAGCAACCCAAGTCCTATTTATCTTGGGTCATTTCCTAAAAGGACAACAAGTAGAATAATGGCGAATATCATTGGAATAGTTGCATGTGCCCATAGTCTTGGAAGTAGAGGATTCTCCATGGAATATTGGCGGTCATTTACCTTTGTTGTTCCTTTGACTACCATCATACCCTAAACCATGTCTACCAATTTGTTTAGTAGTATTGTGTACGATATCATTAAGATTCTTTTTACCAACTAAGAATCTTTGCAAAGAGTATCTCAAACTATGATCATCATGCATAATAGAAGTGATAGTAGAAGACAAATGATTTATTTTATCTCTAGCATACAAAAGATCATTTCTATGCAAAGATCTTTGGTTAAATGAGAATCTCTATCAATATGAAGACCAGCAACATTATTCTCTCTACCAGTAGAACTAAAACAAGATTTAAGAACATTGATTTTATCAAGCAAGGAAGCATTCTTTGTTTCAATTAGAGCAACCTTAGAAATATAAACACCATTTTCAGATTCTAATCCTTGCAAAACAAAGTCATGATCTGTGTTTTCATATTTAATAACATCAATATCATGTAAGAGAGAATCAACAATTAAAGTATGCTCTTAATTAGAACTAGGCATAAGAGGTTGAGCTTCAGAAATTTAATATTTTCAAACAAACTATAATTTTCAAGTTTAAGAGAATCTACTAGGATAAGACCAACATTTTTGTCATCAAGTAAGCAAGAATTAGCATTTTCAAGATCATCTAATCCTATATGCATATTATCAACAATTCTAGCAAGTTTTTTTCCTTTTCTTTTTATAAGACTTAAGAGAGGCACAAGTAGCATTAATGATAGGAATTTAAGGTTCTTTATCGAAAGAGTTTAGATTTAACTCAATTGAGTCTTTTCTTGTAGAAGGCATAAGAGAAAAATGGCATTCTCCTTCAACAATAGAGCTTGAGATTGATCCTCCACTTGAATCTTCACTTGAGCTTGAGTTGGAGGAGTCACTTGAGCTTGAGTGCCATTTCTCCTTCTTCATGTACTACTCTTCTCTTTCCTTGTGATGATGAGTCTTATTTCCTTGTAGACAATATATCTTGAAGTGACCCTTCTTTCCACACTTGAGGCACCGAATTGATGAGAAATTCTTGCAATTGTAGAATCTACCCTTGGAGAGCATGGCATCTTCTTCAACATGAGAGGATGGAGAGGTGTGTCCCATAATAGCTTCAATTTGATCCATCATTTAATCCTTCTTCATTCTTTTTATCTCTTTCTCCTCTTATTTTTCAACTTCTTCTATTTTTTCAAGTGTGACTTCACGGCCTTGAAGATTTCCAATGAGCTCTTCAATGGGGATATCATTAAGAGACCTTACTTCTTCAATGGAAGTGACCTTAGGTTCCCATCTCTTGGGAATAGTTTCAAGGATCTTTGAGTTGATCTCTCCTCTACTCCTAGGATGTCCTAGAATAGAAAGACCATTCACAATGGTGTTGAGCCTTGAGTACACTTTGGCTATCTTCTCCTCATTTCCCATCTTTAAGTTCTCAAGTAGTCCTTTGAACATTAGAATTTGATTTCATTAAGTAGTTGAATCCCCTCATAAGTGATGCATAGAATTCTCCATACCTCATAGGCCGTCTCACAAGAAGAAATTCGATAGAACTTAGTGGAGCTCATTGTGGCATAGAGGATGTTGATTCCTCTTGCATTCAAGGTGGCTTTCTTCACGGTAGCTTCATCCCATTCTTCTACCTTTGCCACCGGTAGCTTGTATGGATGTTCCACCATTTTCCATAGCTCAAGGCTTGATCCTTGGATGTAGAATTGTAGGCTTCTTTTCCAATAGAGGAAGTTACTCTAATAAAAGATTGGAAGGTTGATGAAGTATCTCCCACCTTGGTAGTCACCCATCTTCTCCTAATTGTTGAAGTATGCTTGGATAAACCCACTCGGATACCAATTGTTGGATCCTAGATAGGTGATTGGATGCTCTAGAGGGGGGTGAATAGAGATGAATACACTTAAACAAAATTCATTAGACCTTCAAGATATATCAAAGGATAAGGTTTCTAAATAGGAAGTTTGAGTGTAAGTAAAATATGCATAGCAAGGGAGATAGATATTGAACATACACCAAGTGACAAGTCATGTAGAGTGGTTCCACACTTCAAACTAGAAGTGAGTCAGTCCACTACCTAGAGAGGTCAACCTCTAGGATTTCTTAACCATTTCACTCTTATGTCCATTCATAATACTTACAATACATGACCAACCAAAGGGCTTACCAATCCAATACAAAGAGTATCCTTCTTACCAAGGACTTACCCACTTTGCAAGAGTCTTCAGCCTTCACCAAGGTCTTACCCACTCAAGTGCAAGTCTTCCACATTCAGGGACTTTGCCACTCTTCTTGGATCTTTAGCCTTTCACTTTACCTTCACTCAGAGCAGCTTCGATCAAGGACTTACCCACTTGAGCAAGCAGTCTTATGCCTTCACCAAGGGCTTACCCAGTCTTGCTCCAAGTCTTCAACCTTGATCTTCACCAAGGGACACCTTCCATTATTCTTCTTCACCTCTCTTAGCCAAGAGAGAGAATCTTCATCTTCATGGTTGAAATGAGAGATAAGGAGGTGGTGGAAGTGAGAGCCTCACAAGATATACATGTAGGACGAGCTCTCTTACAAATATCCTACTCACTGTAATGGATGTAGCAAGTGATTAAGCTTAGATAGAGAGGATGTTGTAGGATCACTCAACTATATAATAGGGACCTTAATAGTGTTTTTCTAACCATGGGATGAAATCCAAGGGGTCCTATTTATAGTTGAGGATACCTACAAGCCTTTGGGAAGACTTAAGAATGAAATCTAGCCATTTTGTTGCTTACAATAGTTATATGTTTGATTGTTGCAACTCCACAACAACTAGAAACACTTTTATTCACTTTTCTTTACAGTGCAATCGGTCGAGTTTCTATAAAGGTAACTCGACTGATCACATTAAGAGACCAGACCAATTTAGGCCATCGGTCGAGTTTGTCCTAGGGTAACTCGACCAATTCACTTAAATTAGTTTTGGTTAGTAGAGGGATCGGTTGAGTTCTGTGAAGTGCGAACTTGACCGATCAAAATCATTTTCAAGATCCAATTAGGATCGATCGAGTTTGCAACTCGACTGATGAACAACCTGATGTGAATTTTGGAAAATGGATTTTGAGTGATTAAATATCCGATCTAAGTTCTCCTGATGTTTTGTAAGCTTAATTACAAATAATACAATCATTATAAGTGATTTACAACATGATTCTAATGGATTTACATCATATTCCAAGAACATTCACTTGTATTGACTTTGACTTGTCTTTTCTCCAATTTAATATGTGTAA
This sequence comes from Alisma plantago-aquatica, assembly GCA_963693085.1. NCBI lineage: Eukaryota > Viridiplantae > Streptophyta > Magnoliopsida > Alismatales > Alismataceae > Alisma > Alisma plantago-aquatica. The sequence continues at coordinate 438,183,123 of OY856413.1, forward strand.
GTTAGTGCATTTGGAGCGTGTCTATGCATAATCTAACATCAGTCATGTAGAGACATTAGACACAATTAATTGGAATGGTTTAGTCATCATCAAAACATGGGTTTAGTCAATTTAGACCTTGAGTCAACATTCTCCCCCTTTTTGAAGATGACAAACCATTCCATAAATGTTTTGAAAGCATTTAAGTAAAGTCATACCTTTAAAGAAACCTGTGGGATTCAATAGAATTGAGTTCATATGCTCCCCCTCAATTTATGATAGTGGAGTTCTCATACTCCCCCACAATTGATGTTATTTCTCCTACATGGTTAGCTTTGATAACATTTATAGAATACCATGTATTCTACTCATATATGTTCTACACATATATGTCTTCTCCCATTTACCTTCTCCCCCTTACATGGACATACTTCTCCTCGTCATGTAAGACATGCCTTCTCCCTATTTTGTAAAAAGATGACATACCTTTCTCCCCCTTTGTCATTTCAAGAAGTGGGGGTATGAAGAAATAAGAAACACCACTTGTTAAAAGAAAGGAGATAACAAAAATTTATATAAGGAGAGTAGAAGAGCACAAATAGGGGATTGTTCAAGCATAGAATAAAAGCATGTTAAAGCATGCACTAGAACAACCCAAAAAGCAAGACAAAGTGCTGCAAAAAAACAATAAATCGCAATTTTGACCCTCAAGATGACAGAATTTGCCCAAAAAGGGTTAGGGTTTCTCAGAAGGCCATTTCTACTCTGCATAAAAAACACTAGTCTTGCACCAAAAATGGAAACTGGAGCAAAATCTACATCAAAACAAAAAATGCTCCAATTTCTACATATAATGTAGATCTATGTATCCTACATCACAGTGTTATGCAAGCAACTCAAGATAGTAGATATGGAATTAAAGGAACAAGCTTGAGCAAGTTTGAAACAAGATACAAGCATAGCATATAGTTGAATACCACTTGATGAACAAGGCTAGAACTACATGCATATGAACATCTAGTAAATGATATCACAAATTAGGACTACTAGTAGGATCTAGATCATAGCAAGAGATACCAAACGATACACAAGATAAATGAAGCTATGAGTATATGTAGAGAGATATCCAAACAAAGAGAGATGCAATTTTAGAAGCATGAAAGGATATAACTCACTAACAAGTATGCATCATTACCAAAAGATGATTACCACTAAGAACTCAAGGTTGTATCCAAACAAGATATACAACTAGATATATGTAGTAAGTTAGAGTACAATGGAAGCAATTTAAGACACAACCAAAAGATCCAAAGAGATCATCATAAAAACCTACAAAACAACTCAAAGCAAGTAATAGCATGATATCGATATGACAGGTTAGAGAAATCAGAGAATTAGAGTTGTAAGCAAGATAGAAAATTTAAAGCATGGCAATATGCATATATAATGGTACCATGGGAGTGCCAAAGAATAAGGCTATTGGTTGAGAAAATCATGTTGAGAGGGAAATTTTTATTCAATAAGCCAAATATATTTTGTGCACAGTGTTGTCGGTCGAGTTTTGTGTATTGAAAACTCGACTGATGATAGTTGTTGGCATCACCCATTGCTGCCTATCGGTCGAGTTTCAAACAGGACAAACTCGGTCGAGAAAGCTGCTATCAAAAGGAACATATATTTCATAAAAACATATTTCAAGACATGGTAAAGATATAAGCCATATCCAAACATGTGTAAGCCAGTTAGTAATGCACTCTGAAAGCATTAGAAATATTTTTTGAGCAAGAGTATGAAGAGAATCCCAACAAATACCACTTTTGACTTAAAAACCACATGCATAGTGCACACTTACTTGATAAAAACAAGTTATACATGGTTATAAGCAAGAAAACCTTTACCTTTATTCTTACCATTCATTTTTCCACTTGTTGTCACCCTCTACAGATCTAACCTTTCTTCTTTAATGTGGATTGAAATCAATTTGCAATTCAATAGGTCAAGTCAATCCATTTGTAAGTACCTACAAGAAGAAAGATGAAATGGTCCCCAATCATGTTTTTGGGTCCGGAGGGGTTAGCTTAGCAACCCAAGTCCTATTGCTCTTGGGTAAATTTCTAAAAGGACAACAAGTAGAATAATGGCCAATAGCATTGCAATAGTTGGATGTGCCCATATTTTTGGAACTAGAGGATTCTCCATGGAATATTGGCGGTCCTTTACCTTTGTTGTTCCTTTGACTACCATCATACCCTAAACTGTGTCTACCCATTTGTTTAGTAGTATGGTGTAGGATATCATTAAGATTCTTTTTACCAACTAAGAAACTTTACAAATAATATCTCAAACTATGATCATCATGCATAAGAGAAGTGATAGTAGAAGACAAATGATTTATTTTATCTATAGAATGCAAAATATCATTTTCTATGCAAATATCTTTGGTTAAATGAGAATCTCTATCAATAAGAAGAGCAACAACATTATTCTCTCTACTAGTGGAACTCGAACAAGATTCAAGAACATTAATTTTAACAAGCAAGGAAGCATTCTTTGTTTCAAGAAAAGCAACCTCAGAAAGATAAACACCATTTTCTGATTCTAATCCTTACAAAACAAATTCATTATACTTGTTTTCAGATTTAATAACAATAATGTCATGTAAAAGAGAATAAAAAATTAAAGTATGCTCTTCATTAGAACTTGGCATAAGAGGTAGAGCTTCTAGAAATTTAATCTATTCAAGCAAACTAGCATTATCAAGTTTAAGAGAGTCTACTTGGCTAAGACACGCATTTTTGTCTTCAAGAAAGAAAAAATTAGCATTTTCAAGATCATCGAATTCTATATGCATATCATCAACAATTCTAGCTAGTTTTTTCCTTTTCTTTTTAGAAGACTTAAGAGAGGCACACATAGCATTAATGATAGATATTAAAGGTTCTTTATCAAGAGAGTTTAGATTTACCTCATTTGAGTCTTTTCTTGGAGAAGCCATAAGAGAAAAATGACATCCTCCTTCATTACTAGATCTTGAGCTTGATCCTCCACTTAAATCTTCACTTGAGCTTGAGTTGGAGGAGTCACTTGAGCTTGAGTGGAATTTATCCTTCTTCATGTACTTGTCTTCTCTTTCATTGTGATGATGGGACGTCTTGCCTTGTAGACAATCTATCTTGAGGTGACCCTTCTTTCCACAATTTAGGCACAGAATTGAGGAGGATTTTCTTCCCTTTATAGAATCTATCTTTGGAAAACATGGCATCTTCTTCAACTTGAGAGGATGGAGAGGCATGTACCATAATAGCTTCAATTTGATCCTTCATTTCAACCTTAATCATTCTTTTTAGCTCTTTCTCCTCTTGTCTTTCAACTTCTTCTTTTTTGTCACGTGTGACTTCATGGGCTTGAAGATTTCCAATGAGCTCTTCGATGGGAATATCATCAAGAGACCTTATTTCTTCAATGTAAGTCACCTTGGGTTCCCATCTCTTGGGGAGAGTTCTAAGAATCTTTGAGTTTATCTCTCCTCTACTCATAGGATGTCCTAGAATAGCAAGACCATTCAAAATAGTGTTGAGCCTTGAGTACATGTTGTCTATCTTCTCCTCCTTTCCCATCTTGAAGTTCTCAAGTAGTCCTTTGAGCATGTAGACTTTGCTTTCCTTCACTTGTTGAGTCCCCTCATATGTGATGTATAGCTTTCTACATATGTCATAGGTCGTCTCACAAGAATAAATCTGGTAGAACTCAGTGGAGTTCATGGTGGCATAGAGGATGTTGATTGCTCTTGCATTCAAGGTGGCTTTCTTCATGGTAGCTTAATCCCATTCTTCTATCTTTGTCACTGGTACCTTGAATGGATGGTCCAACATCTTCCAAATATCAAGACTTGATCCTTGGATGTAGAATTATAGGCTTCTTTTCCAATAGAGGAAGTTACTCCCATCAAATATTGGAAGGTTGATGAAGTATCTCCCACCTTGGTAGTCACCCATCTTCACCTGCTTGTTGAAGTAATGTTGGAGAAACCCACTCTGATACCAATTGTTGGATCCTAAATGGGTGATTGGATGCTCTATAGGGGGAATGAATAGAGTTGATTGCACTTAAACAAAATTCATTAGACATTCAAGATATATCAAAAGATAAGGTTGTTACATAAGAAGTTTGATTGTAACTAAAACATGCATAGAAAGGGAGAGAGAGATTAAACATACACCAAGTGACAATCTATGTAGAGTGGTTCCACACTTCAAACTAGAAGTGAGTTTATCCACTACCTTGAGAGGTCAACCTTTATGATTTTGTAACCATTTCACTCTTATATTCATTCATAAGACTTACAATACATGACCAACCAAAGGGCTTAACTATCCAATAGAAAGAGTGTCCACCGTACCAAGGACTTACCCACTTTGCAAGAGTCTTCATCCTTCACCAAGGTCTTACCCACTCAAGAACAAGTCTTCCACCTTCAAGGACTTTGCCACTCTTCTTTGATCTTCATCCTTTGACTTCACCTTCACTCGGAGAAGCTTCCACCAAGGACTTACCCACTTGAGCAAGGAGTCTTCTGCCTTCACCAAGGGCCTACCCACTCTTGCTCCAAGTTTTTAGCCTTGATCTTCACCAAGGGACACCTTCCCTTGTTCTTCTTCACCTCTCTTAGCCAAGAGAGAGAACCTTCATCTTCATGCTTGAAAAGAGAGATAGGGAGGTGGTGGAAGTGAGAGCCTCACAAGATATACATGTAGGACGAGCTCTCTTAAAAATCTCCTACTCACTCGAATGGATGTAACAAGTGATTAAGATTAGAAAAAGAGAGGAGGCTTTAGGATCACTCAACTATACAATAGGGACCTTCATAGTGATTGGCTAACCATGGGATGAAACCCAAGGGGTCCTATTTATAGTTCAGGATGCCAGGAAGCCTTTGGGAGCACTTAAGAATGAAAAACTAGCCATTTTGTGGCTTGCAACAGTTATACTTTTTATTGTTGCAACTCCACAATGACTAGAAACACTTTTCTGCACTCTTCTGTACAGTGCAATCGGTCGAGTTTCTATAAAGGTTACTCGACCGATCGCACTAAGAGACAAGACCAATTTAGGCCATCGGTAGAGTTTGTCCTGGGGTAAGTCGACTGATTCACTTAAATCAATTTTGGTCAGCAGAGGGATCTGTCGAGTTTTGTGAAGTGCGAACTCGATCGATCAAAAGTCATTTTCAAGATCCAATCAGGATTTGTTGAGTTTGTAACTTAACCATTGAACATCCTGATGTGATTTTTGTAAAATGGCTTTTAAGTTCTTAAATATTCGATCAATGTGCTCCTGATTTTTTCTAAGCTTAATTACAACTAATACAATCATTACAAGTGATTTACAACATGATTCTGATGGATTTACATCATATTCCAAAAACATTCACTTGTATTGACTTTGACTTGTCTTTTCTCCAATTTGATATGTGTAACTTAGGGCATTTGGAGTGTTTTTATGCATAATCTGACATCACTCGGGTACATACATTAGACACAATTAATTGGAATGGTTTTTTTCCATCAAAATAAGGGTTTAGTCAATTTAGACCTTGAGTAAACATTCTCCCCCTTTTTGAAGATGACAAACCATTCCATAAATGTATTGAAAGCATTTATGTAAAGTCATACCTTTGGAGAAACCTATGGGTTTCAATAGAATTGAGTTCATATGCTCCCCCTCAATTTATGCTAGTGGAGTTCTCATACTCCCCCTCAATTGATGCTATTTCTTTTTACATGGTTAGCTTTCATAAGATTTACAGAATACCATGTCTTCTACTCATATATGTTCTACACATATATGTCTTCTCCCATTTATCTTCTCCCCCTTACATGGGCATACTTCTCCTATTCATGTAAGAAATTCCTTCTCCATATTTTGTCAAAAGATGACATACCTTTCTCCCCCTTTGTCATTTCGAAAAGTGGGGGTATGAAGAAATAAGAAACACCACTTGTTAAAAGAAAGGAGATAAAAAAAAGGAGAGAAGAAGAGAACATCTAGGGGCTTGTCCAAGCATAGAATAAAACCAAGTTAAAGCATGCACTTGAACAAACCAAAAAGCAAGATAAAGTGTTGCAGAAAAACAATAAATTGCAATTTTGACCCTCAAGATGACAACATTTTCCCAAAAAATGTTAGTGCTCTTATCAAAGCAATGAATCTTGCTCAGAAGGCCATTTCCGCTCTGCATAAAAAACACTAGTCTTGTACCAAAAACTGACACTGGAGAAAAATCTACATGAAAAGCAAAAATGCTCCAATTTCTACATACAATGTAGATCTATGTATCATGCATCACAATGTTATGCAAGCAACTTAAGATAGTAGATATATAATTCAAGGAACAAGCTTGAGAAAGTTTGAAACTAGATAAAAGCATAGCATATAGTTGAATACCACTTGATGAACAAGGCTAGAACTACATGTATATTAACTTCTATTTGATGATATCACAAATTAGGACTACTAGTAGGATTTAGATCATAGCAAGAGATACCAAGAGATACACAAGATAAATTAAGCTATGAGTAAATGTAGAGAGATATCCTAATAAAGAGAGATGCAATTTTAGAAGCTTGAAAGGATATAACTCACTAACAAGTATGCCTTATTTTCAAAAGATGATTACCACTAAGAACCTCAAGGTTGTATCCAAACAATATATATGTAGAAAGTTAGAGCACAACAGAAGCAATTTAAGACACAACTAAAAGATCCAAACAGATCACCATCAAAATCTACAAAACAACTCAAAGTAAGTAAATTCCAGATATAGATATGCCAATTTAGAGAAATTCAAGAGATGGAGTTGTAAGAAAGATAGGAAATTTAAAGCATGGCAATATGCATATATAAAGGTACCAAGGGAATGCCAAACAATAAGGCTATTGGTTGAGAAAATCTAGTTGAGAGGGAAATTTTTATTCAATAACCCAAATGTATATTCTATGCATAGTGTTGTTGGTCGAGTTCTATGTATTGACAACTCGACCGATGACAACTGTTGGCAACACCATTTGGTGTCTATCGATTGACTTTCAAACAGAACAAACTCGACTGACAAAGATGCTATCAAAAGTCTCATATATTTCTTAAAAACATATTTAGAGGCATGGTAAAGATATAAGACATATCCAAACATGTGTAAGCACTATAGTAATGCTATAAAAGAATTAGAAATAGTTTTTGAGCAAGAGTGTGAAGAGCGTCACAAAAAATACCACTTTTGACTCAAAAACCACATGTCTAGTGCACACTAACTTGACAAAGACAAGTTATAAATGGTTATAAGCAAGAAAACCTTTACCTTTGTTCTTACCGCTCCTTTTTCCGCTTATTGTCACCCTCTACACATCTCACCTTTCTTCTTTAATGTGGATTAAGAAGTCAATTTGCAATTCAATAGCTCAAGACAATCAATTTGCAAGTACCTACTAGAAGAAAGATGAAATGGTCCCCAATCATGTTTTTGGGTCTGGAGGGGTTATCTTAGCAACCCAAGTCCTATTGCTCTTGGGTGCTTTCCTAAAAGGACAACAAGTAGAATAATGGCCAATATAATTGCAATATGTGCATGTGCCCATAGTCTTGGAACTAGAGGATTCTTAATGGAATATTGATGACCCTTTACCTTTGTTGTTCCTTTGACTACCATCATACCCTAAATCATGTCTACCAATTTGTTTAGTAGAATGGTGTAGGATATCATTAAGATTTTTTTCACCAACTAAGAATCTTTGTAAAGTATATCTCAAACTATGTTCATCATGCATAAGAGAAGTGATAGTAGAAGACAAATGAATTATTTTATCTATAGCATGAAGAAGATCATTTTCTATGCAAAAATCATTGGTTAAATGAAAATCTCTATCAATATGAAGAGCAGCAAGATTATTCTCTCTACTAGTAGATCTAGAACAAGATTCCAGAACATTGATTTTAGAAAGCAAGGAAGCATTCTTTGTTTGAAGCAAAGCAACCTTAGAAAGATAAAAACCATTTTTAGATTCTAATCCTTGCAAAAGAAAATCATTATCCTTTTTTGTATATTTAATAACATCAATATCATGTAACAGAGAATCAAAAATTAAAGTATGCTCTTCATTAGAACTAGGCATACGAGGTTGAGCTTCTAGAAATTTAATATTTTCAACAAAACTAGAATTTTCAAGTTTAAGAGAGTCTACGAGGCTAAGACAAGCATTTTTGTCATCATGTAAGCAAGAATTAGCATTTTCAAGATCATCTAATTTTATATGCATATTATCAACAATTCTAGCAAGTTTTTTCCTTTTATTTTTAAAAGACTTAAGAGAGGCACAAGTACCATTAATGATAGCAATTAAAGGTTATTTATCTAAAGAGTTTAGATTTTTCTCATTTGAGTCCTTTCTTCTTGAAGCCATAAGAGCAAAATGGCATACTCCTTCAATACTAGAGCTTGAGCTTGATCCTCCACTTGAATCTTCACTTGAGCTTGAGTTGGAGGAGTCACCTGAGCTTGAGTGCCATTTCTCCTTCTTCATGTACATCTCTTTTGTTTCCTTGTGATGATGGGTCTTCTTGCCTTGTAGACAATCTATCTTGAAGTGACCCTTCTTTCCACACTTGAGGCACTGAATTGAGGAGCAATTCTTGCCTTTATAGAATCTACCCTTGGAGTACATGGCATATTCTTCAACAAGAGAGGATGGTGAGGCGTGTCCCATAATAGCTTCAATTTAATCCTTCATTTCATCCTTCTTGTTTATTTTTAGCTCTTTCTCCTCTTGTCTTTCAACTTCTTCTATTTTGTCAAGTGTGACTTCATGGGCTTGAGGATTTCCAATGGGCTCTTCAATGGGGATATCATCAAGAGACCTTACTTCTTCAATGGAAGTCACCTTGGGTTCCCATCTTTTGGGGACAATACTAAGGACCTTTGAGTTAATCTCTCCTCTACTCATAGGATGTCGTAGAACAGAAAGACCATTCAAAATGGTGTTGAGCCTTGATTACATGTTCGCTATCTTCTCCTCATTTCCCATCTTGAAGTTCTCAAATAATCCTTTGAGCATGTAGACTTTGCTTTCCTTCACTTGTTGAGTCCCCTCATAAGTGATGCATAGCTTTCTCCATACCTCATAGGCCATCTCACAAGAAGAAATCATGTGGAACTTGGTGGAGGTCATGGTGGCATAGAGGATGTTGATTTCTCTTGCATTTAAGGTGGCTTTCTTCATGGTAGCTTCATCCCATTCTTCTATATTTGTCACTGATAGCTTTTATGGATGGTCCACCATTTTCCATAGCTCAAGACTTGATTCTTGGATGTATAATTGTAGGCTTCTTTTCCAATGGAGGAAGTTACTCCCATCAAAGATTGGAAGTTTGATGAAGTATCTACCACCTTGGTAGTCACCCATCTGCTCCTACTTGTTGAAGTATGCTTGGATAAACCCACTCTGATACCAATTGTTGGATCGTAGATGGGTGATTGGATGCTCTAGAGGATAAATGTATAGAGCTGAATGCACTTGAACAAAATTCATTAGACTTTCAAGATATATCAAAAGATAAGGTTGCTAAATAGAAGTTTGAGTGAAACTAAAACATGCATAGCAAGGGAGAGAGAGATTGAACATACACCAAATGACAAGCGATGAAGAGTGGTTCCATACTTCAAACTAGAAGTGAGTCAGTTCACTACCTAGATATGTCAACATTTAGGAATTTTTAACCATTTCACTCTTATATTCATTCATAAGACTTACAATACACGACCAATCAAAGGGCTTACATATCTAATACAAAGAGTATCCACCTTATCAAGGACTTACCCACTTTGCAAGAGTCTTCATCCTTCACCAAGGTCTTACCCACTCAAGCACAAGTCTTCCACTTTCAATGAATTTTCCACTCTTCTTGGATCTTCAGCCATTGACTTCACCTTCACTCAGAGAAGCTTCCACCAAGGACTTACCCACTTGAGCAAGGAATCTTCTGCCTTCACCAAGGGCTTACCCACTCTTGCTCCAAGTCTTCAGCCTTAATCTTCACCAAGGGACACCTTCCCTTGTTCTTCTTCACCTCTCTTGGCCAAGAGAGGGAACCTTCATCTTCATGGTTGAAATGAGAGATAGGGAGGTGGTGGAAGTGAGAGCCTCACAAGATATACATTTAGGATGAGCTCTCTTACAAATCTCCTACTCACTCTAATGGATGTAGCAAGTGATTAAGCTTAGTGAAAGATAGGAGGCTATATGATCACTCAACTATACAATAGAGACATTCATAGTGCTTGGCTAACAATGGGATGAAACCCAAGGGGTCCTATTTTTAGTTGAGGATGCCTAGAAGCCTTTGGGAGAACTTAAGAATGACAATTAGTCATTTTTTGGCTAGCAACGGTTATATTTTTTTTTTGCAACTAAAAAATGGCTAGAAACACTTTTATGCAATTTTCCATACAGTGCAATTGGTTGAGTTTCTATAAAGGTAACTCGACTAATCCAACTAAGAGACAAGACCAATTTTGGCCATCAGTCGAGTTTGTCCTGGGGTAACTTGACCGATTCACTTAAATCAATTTTGATAAGCAGAGGGATCGATCGAGTTTTGTGAAGTGCGAACTCAACCGATCAAAAGTCATTTTCAAGATCCAATCACGATCGGTCGAGTTTGCAACTTGACGGTTGAACAACCTGATGTGAATTTTTTAAAATGGATTTTGAGAGCTTAAATATTTGATCTAAGTGCTCCTGATTTTTTCTAAGCTTAATTATAAATAATACAAACATTACAAGTGATTTACAACATGATTCTAATGGATTTACATTATATTCAAAAAACATTCACTTGTATTGACTTTGACTTGTCTTTTCTCCAATTTGATATGTGTTAGGGCATTTGGAGTGTGTCTATGCATAATCTTACATCACTCAGGTAGAGATATTAGACACAATTAATTGGAATGGTTTAGTCATCATCAAAATAAGAATTTAGTCAATTTAGACCTTGAGTCAACATTCTCCCCCTTTCCAAAGATGACAAACCATTCCATAAATGTATTTAAAGCATTTAAGTAAAGTCATACTGTTAGAGAAACCTATGGCTTTCAATAGAATTGAGTTCATATGCTCTCCCTCAAATTATCCAAGTGGAGTTCTCATACTCCCCCTCAATTGATGTTATTTCTCCTGCATAGTTACCTTTCATAACATTTATAGAATACCATGTCTTCTACTCATATATGTTATACACATATATGTTTTCTTTCATTTATCTTCTCCCCCATACATGGGCATACTTCTCCTCTACATGTAAGAGATGCCTTCTCCCTATTTTGTCAAATGATGACATACCTTTCTCCCCTTATGTCATTTCAAAAAGTGGGGGGATGAAGAAATAAGGAACACCACTTGTTAAAAGAAAGGAGATAACAAAAGTTATATAAGGAGAGTAGAAGAAAATAGCTAGGAGCTTGACCAAGCATAGAATAAAAGCAAGTTAAAGCATGCACTTGAACAACCCAAAAATCAAGATAAAGTGTTGTAGAAAAACAATAAATTGTAATTTTGTCCCTCAAGATGACAAAATTTTCCCTAAAAGAATCAGGGCTCATGGCAAAGCGATGAGTCTAGCTCAGAAGGCCATTTCTACTCTGCATAAAAAACACTAGTCTTGCACCAAAAACTGAAACTGGAGCAAAATCTACATGAAAACAAAAATTGCTCCAATTTCTACATACAATGCACATCTATGTATATGAACAAGATACAAGCCTAGAATATTGTTGAATACCACTTGATGAACAAGGCTAGAACTACATGTATATGAACTTCTAGTAGGTGATATCACAAATTAGGACTACTAGTAGGATCTAGATCATTGGAAGAGATACCAAGAGATACACAAGATAAATGAAGCTATGAGTATATGTAGAGAGACATACAAACAAAGAGAGATGAAATTTTAGAAGCATGAAAGGATATAACTCACTTACAAGTATCCATCATTACCAAAAGATGATTACCACTAAGAACCTCAAGGTTGTATCCAAACAAGATATACAACTAGATATATGTAGTAAGTTAGAGCACAACGGAAGTAATTTAAGAGACAACCAAAAGATCCAAAGAGATTGCAAGATATAGATATGCAATTTAGAGCAATTAGAGAAATAGAGTTGTAAGCAAGATAGGAAATTAAAAACATGGCAATATGCATATAAAAAGGTACCAAGGGAGCGACAAAGAATAAGTCTATTGGTTGAGAAAATCTAGTTGAGAGGGAAATTCTTATTCAATAGGACAAATGTTTATTCTATGCAAAATGTTGATGATCAAGTTTTTTATATTGACAAATCGACCACTTACAGTCGTTGGAACACCCATTGGTGCCTATCGACTGAGTTTCAAATAGGACAAACTTGACCGACAAAGCTGCTATCAAAAGGCACATATATTTCATAAAAACATATTTAGAGGCATGGTAAATATATAAGACATATCCAAACATGTGTAAGCAAGTTAGTAATGCATTATGAAAGAATTAGAAATAGTTTTTGAGAAAGAATGTGAAGAGAATCCCAAAAAATATCACTTTTGACTCAAAAACCACATGCATAGTGCCCACTAACTTGACGAAAACAAGTTATAAATGGTTATAAGCAAGAAAACCTTTACCTTTGTTTTTACCATTCCTTTTTCCACTTGTTGTCACACTCTACACATCTCACCTTTATTCTTTCATGTTGATTGAGAAGTCAATTTACAATTCAATAGCTCAAGTCAATTTATTTGCAAGTACCTACACGAAGAAAGATGAAATGGTCCCCAATCATGTTTTTCCGTCTGGAGGAGTTAGCTTAGCAACCCAAGTCCTACTGCTCTTGGGTTCTTTCCTAAAAGGACAAAAAGTATAATAATGGCCAATATCATTGCAATAGTTGCATGTTCCCATAGTCTTGGAACTAGAGGATTCTCCATGGAATATTGGAGGTCATTTACCTTTGTTGTTCCTTTGACTACCATCATACCCTAAACCATGTCTACCAATTTGTTTAGTAATATGGTGTAGGATATCATTAAGATTCCCTTTACCAACAAAGAATATTTGCAAAGAAGATCTCAAACTATGATTATCATGCATAAGAGAAGTGATAGTAGAGGACAAATGATTTATTTAATCTCTAGCATGCAAAAGATCATTTTCTAGGCAAAGAGCTTTGGTTAAATGAGAATATCTATCAATATGAAGAGAAACAACATTATTCTCTCTACTAGTAGACTAGAACAAGATTCAAGAACATTGATTTTAGCAATCAAGGAAGCATTCTTTGTCTCAAGCAAAGCAACCATAGAAAGATAAACACCATTTTCAGATTCTAATCCTTGCTAAACAAATTCATTGTCCTTGTTTTTAGATTTAAGAACATCAATACCATGTATGAGAGAATCCACAATAAAGTATGCTCTTCATTAGAACTAGGCATAAATAGTTGAGCTTCTAGAAATTTAATCTTATCTAGAAAACTAGCATTTTCAAGTTTAAGAGAGTCTACTTGGCTAAGAAAGGCATTTTTGTCATCAAGCAAGAAAGAATTAGCATTTTCAAGATCATCTAATTCTAAATGCATATTATCAACAATTCTAAGAAGTTTTTTCCTTTTATTTTTAGAAGACTTAAGAGAGGCACGAGTAGCATTAATGATAGTAATTAAAGGTTCTTTAGATAAAGAGTTTACATTTACCTCATTTGAGTCTTTCCTTGTAGAAGCCATAAGAGCAAAATGGCATTTTCCTTCAACACTAGAGCTTGAGCTTGATCCTCCACTTGAAGCTTCACTTGAGCTTGAGTTGGAGGTGTCACTTGACCTTGAGTGCCATTTCACCCTCTTCATGTACTTCACTTCTCTTTCCTTGTGATGATGGGTCTTCTTTCCTTGTAGACAATCTATCTTGAAGTGACCCTTCTTTCCACACTTGAGGCACCAGATTGAGGAGGAATTCTTACCTTTGTAAAATCTACCCTTGGAGTGCATGGCATCTTCTTCAACATGAGAGGATGGAGTGGCGTGTCCTATATAGCTTCAATTTGAGCCTTCATTTCAGCCTTCTTCATTCTTTTTAGCTCTTTCTCCTATTATATTTCAACTTCTTCTCTTTTATCAAGTGTGACTTTATGGACTTGTAGATTTCTAATGATATCTTCAATGGGGATATCATCAAGAGACCTTACTTCTTTAATGGAAGTCACCTTGGGTTCCCATCTCTTGGTGAGAGTTCTAAGGATCTTTGAGTTGATCTCTCCTCGACTCATAGGATGTCCTAGAACAGCAAGACCATTCACAATGGTGTTGATCCTTGAGTACTTGTTGGCTATCTTCTCCTCTTTTCCCATGTTGAAGTTCTCAAGCAGCCATGTGGGCATGTAGACTTTGCTTTCCTTCACTTGTTGAGTCCCCTCATAAATGATGCATAGCTTTCTCCATACCTCATAGGCCATCTCACAAGCGTAAATCAAGTTGAAATCGGTGGAGGTCATGGTGGCATAGAGGATTTTTATTTCTCTTCCATTCAAGGTGGATTTTTTCATGGTTACTTCATCTCATTCTTCTATATTTGGCACTGGTAGCTTGTATGGGTGGTCCACCATTTTCCATAGCTCAAGTATTGATTCTTGGATGTAGAATTGTAGCCTTCTTTTCCAATAGAGTAAGTTACTCCCATAAAATATTGGAAGGTGGATGAAGTATCTCCCACCTTGGTAGTCACCCATCTTCTCCTACTTGTTGAAGTATTCTTGGAGAAACCCACTCTGATACCAATTGTTAGATCCTAGATGGGTGATGTGATACTCTAAGAGGGGGTGAATAGAGCTGAATGCACATAAAAAAAATTCATTAGACCTTCAAGATATATCATAAGATAAGGTTGCTAAATAGGAAGTTTGAGTGTAACTAAAACATGCATAGCAAGGGGGACAAAGATTGAACATACACCAAGTGACAAGCTATGAGTTTGAGTGTAACTAAAACATTCATAGCAAGGGAGAGAGAGATTGAACATACACCAAGTGACAAGCTATGTAGAGTGGTTCCACACTTCAAACTAGAAGTGAGTCAGTCCACTACCTAGAGAGATCAACGTCTAGGATTTCTTAACCATTGCACTCTTATATTTATTCATAAGACTTACAATACATGACCAACCAAAGGGCTTACCTATCCAATACAAAGAATATCCACCTTACCAAGGACTTACCCACTTTGTAAGAGTTTCCAGCCATCACTAAGGTCTTACCCACTCAAGCACAAGTCTTCCACCTTCAAGGACTTTTCCATTATTCTTGGATCTTTAGCCTTTGACTTCACCTTCACTCAGAGAAGTTTCCGCCAAGGACTTACCCACTTGAGCAAGGAGTCTTCTACCTTGACCAAGGGCTTAGCCACTCTTGCTCCAAGTCTTCAACCTTGATCTTCAAAAATGGACACCTTCCCCTGTTCTTCTTCACCTCACTTAGCCAAGAGAGAGAACCTTCATCTTCATGGTTGAAATGAGAGATAGGGAGGTGGTGGAAGTGAGAGCCTCACAAGATATACATGTGGGATGAGCTCTCTTACAAATTTCCTACTCACTCTAATCGATGTAGCAAGTGATTAAGCATAGAGAGAGGGAGAGGAGGTTGTAGGATCACTCAACTATAGAATAGGGACCTTCATAGTACTTGGATAACCATGGGATGAAACCCAAGGGGTCCTATTTATAGTTGAGGATGCCTAGAAGTCTTTAGTTACACTTAAGAACAAAAACTAGCCATTTTGTGGCTTGCAACAGATATATTTTCGATTGTTGCAACTCCACAATGGATAGAAACACTTTTCTGCACTTGTTTGTACAATGCAATCGGTCGAGTTTCTATAAAGTTAACTCAACCGATCCCACTAAGAGACAAGACCAATTTAAGAAATCAGTCGTGTTTGTCCTGGGGTAACTCAACTGATTCACTTAAATCAGTTTTGTTCAGGAGAGGGATCGGTCGAGTTCTGTGAAGTGCAAACTCGACCGAGCAAAAGTCATTTTCAAGATCCAATCAGGATCGTTTGAGTTTGCAACTCGACCGATGAACAACCTGATGTGAATTTTGGAAAATGGCTTTTGAGTGCTTAAATATTTGATCTAAGTTCTCCTTATTTTTTCTAAGCTTATTTGCAAGTAATATAATCATTACAAGTGATTTACAACATGAATCTAATGGATTTACATCATATTCCAAAAATGTGCAATTGTATTGACTTTGACTTATCTTTTCTCCAATTTGATATGTGCAAGTTAGGGCATTTGGAGTGTGTCTATGCAAAATATGAAATCTCTCAAGTAGAGACATTAGACACAATTAATTGGAATGTTTTAGTCATCATCAAAGAAAGGGTTTAGTCAATTTAGACCTTGAGTCAACACACATGTGCTCGAGATCATTGGTTATGTGGAGAGCCATTATGGATTGGGATTCTTCTTGGGTAAAGAGTTGGCCAATGATATGATGTTTTAGTCTCTTCTAGAGTTATACAATCAGTTTTTCATGAATTATAACATGATCGACTTTGACAAATTGTTAAGAAAGTTACTTGGCATGTTGAGAATAGTTGAAGCACAAATGAAGAAAGACAAGCCCAAGTCTATGATGATGATCAACAAACCATAGGGGAAGTCTAAAGGTAAAGTCAAAGCTAAGAAGAGTTTCAAAGCTGGATGGAATCCCAAGTCACCAGAACTCAAGGCAATGGGAGGAGTCAATAAGGGAGGCAATTGTAACCATTGTCACCAGATTGGACATTGGAAGAGGAATTCCCTCTCAACCCGGAGGAGCTAAAGAAGAAGAAGGAGAGGATAGAAACCTCCAATTCAGGTATATACATTATAAAATAAATTGAAATACTTCTTTATCTTGGGTATATGATACCGTATGTAGATTTGACATATGTTTTATATGAAGGATTTGATAAGAAGTAAGCCTTTAAGAAAGGGCAAGGATGGACAATGCGGACCAGGAGTTGCTGCAACTTCAGTCTATATTTAGAATTTATATTAGCCTGTAGGGCATGTGATAGAGTTAGATGAACTTCTATTTCATTATTCCAAGAATAGAATCATTTTACTTTATACATCTTGTAGGCACAAGGATGGTAATAACTAAAAAGTTGTTAATGGTTCTATTACAAAGATGTGATGTTGTATCGAAATGCCCCAAATGTCTTGTCATCTTTATATGAAAGGATCCAAAGATGAATGTTTATAATGTAAATTACTAAACGATTACAATTGATAACTCAAACCAAATATATAATTGTCATCTAGAGCACATATATGAGAAATACACTTCTAAAATCCATGTTGATGTTTATCTAGACTCTTTGGTTATTGAACCAATAAGAAACATGCAAGTCTTATATACGAGCAACATGACAAACCACCTCTCACTAGGTGTAGTGGGAAAGCAAGCATTCTATTAGGGCTGGTACATATTGATGTATGGAGATCTTTTAGAATAAAGTAAATGCAAGAGGTAGTTATTTGTACTTCATGATATTTATTGATGATTTCAATAGATATAGGGTTTGTATTTGGTGAAATACAAACATGAATCTCTTGAAGTGTACAAGAATATTATAAATGAAGTGTAACTTTGATAAAATTATTAAGAAATTGTGATATGATCAAATGTTACAATACTTTACATCAATAGTGTGAGGACCTTCTGGAGAGACTGTGATAGTGTATCACAATCAACTCCACCTGAAACATGATGATGTACCACAAAGAAGGAGTCACATCCTAATTAGTCATGATGTGATTATCATGCAGCATAATCTTCTAAATTTCTTTTAGACACATGCTTTACACTAAAACAATGTCTCTTCCAAAATTGGTTTGCAAGACACCATATAAAATTTGATATGGGAAAAGTTCTGATATGTCTTAAGGATTGAAACTTATATAAAGAAAGCAGTTTCTTGAAATAGGTTTATCCAAAAATCACAAAATATTAATATGTTCATAACTACCTTTAATCCCAATCCCACAACAAAATATAAATTACTAGGATAATTGAGTTGCAAAACAATGAGTGGGAGTAAAATAGAACTCAAAAATTTCAAGATCCCAGAGGAGGTACAATGAGGACAAGGAGAATCACAAATAGTTGTGGAATCTCAAAGTTTCCTTCTGTAACACAAAACTTGTATTTCTACTAGAACATGTCTAATATTACAAGACTGAGAATCCTATGACTCAAACAAGTTGTGAGTTTATCATTAGATGATGATCCAACAACCAACTAAGTACTATTGAGGGCCCATTGTCGGAGAAATGGCTTGAGGGCAATACATCCAGAATGGAATCCATAACATAACAAAGTATGACCTTAGTGGTACCACCTAGAGGGGTAAGACCCATAAGGTACAATTAGCCTTTGAAGTAGAAAGACTGACATGGATAACATAAAAGGACAAATTGGTTGAAAAGGTTTTCAAACCAGTTTTGTGTTGAACACGATGAAATTCCATCACCAATTGACATGCTTATTATTGCAATTTTTTAAGATTGGTTGAAAAGGTTTACAAACCAGTTCTGTGTTGAACATGATGAAATTCCTTCACCAATTGACATTCTTATTATTGCAGCTTATTAAGACTATGAGATTTGTCATATGAAGATTAAAACCACATTCCTCAAAGGAATAGTTCAGAGGATGTGTACGTAACACATCCTAGAGGTTTTATAACTCCATTAATGCAAATAAAGTCTATAAGTTACAAAGAACAATTTGAGATTCAAACAAGCACCTCAGATCTGGAATCTTTATTTTGATAAGAATGTCAAAGAGTTTGATTTAAGTCGAGATAAAAGATGAAATCTATGATTATAAAAGATTTAGAAGGAGAATATGAATATTTCACATATTGATGAGGAATAACATCTCAATACCAAGTGTTGAACCCTAGAATGGAAATCAACTTCTTGAAGAAAGATTAGGAGAAACATCCTATGTGATCGGAACTGAGATCTATAGAGATTGCTCTAGAAAGTTTCTTAAATTAAGTATGAGCACATATATTGGCAAGATGTTGAAAGGGTTCAGTAGGAAGGATTCCATGAGAGAGAATTTATCCATGGTATATGGGATTGGTCTCTAAAGAACCCTTTGTTCTGATTCTTATGATGAATGGGAAAACATGAACTAGATGTTAGTAGTTGGATCTATCATGCATGCTATATAATGTGTCCATCACATTATCTTGTATGCATTGGACATGATAATGTGATATTAGTTAGTTTATAATGATGGTCATTGGAATGCCATAAAGAACATCCATTAGTACTTGAGAAGCACTAAGGATTATGGAAATAAGGAAGAGTTGGGTGTAATGGGTTACACCAATGAAAATTCCAAAATGATAAATAATGATCACAATAAAAAATTGTGTTTATTCTTAAAAGAAGAGTTGTGAGTTGGAAAGGGTTCCAAAACTACAGACCATTATTTAAATCTACAATAGAAGTCATATGTCCTATTGTTATGAACACATGAGTTAGTAATATATGGATCTAGAAGTTCATATAGATGGACTTAAGAGATGTTCCAACCATTGATGACGGTAGAAATACAATGAAAATAATGGATATACTTGTTATGCAAGGAATATCATGTATCATACTACAACAATTCCATCTTATACGAGATGTCATACAATGAAGTCATGTCAAACATGCAATATACCGATTAAAGGAAAACAAATTCTAACATGTTGGATTAGCACTTGCACAACAAAAACATGATGGACATGCTTAGATCACTAAGAATACGATTTTTGGGTGATTGGTTCTAAGTGCAAGTGGTATTTTGTTGGTATGTATGCCCAAATAGCCAATCAAATGATTATTGAAATGCCATATATCATGTAAACAATTTGGTTAACAATAAAGGAGATGTTCTATTTTGTTTTGTTTCACTCGATTCTGAGATAATGATGGAACATAATGAATTTCTAAAGGATGATATTATGCAATGACATATGTCTTTAGGGTTGATGACCAAAACAATTAGATCATATGAATGTTAAGAGTATCTACATTCTTGTTATGTCCCTTTTCAGATGTTATAATGGAAGGATAATAGACAGCAATAACATATAAGACTAGAGTGTGTGTTGATTGATGACAAAATATCATCAATAATGATATGTGATATCAAACCAAGAACATAGAAACTTATTGGATAACAGTGAATCAGACAGACCCACCTTGAGAGTGACATATGGAAACCATAATAGGTGGTCATAGTCATCTCTCATAGTGAAGGTGGTGATTGTGGTTCTTAGACCTTAAATCACTACACTCATCACATGTCGTTCAGTGTACTTTGACATCATGAACTACGACCTGAATAAGGGTTTCCATAAAGGTGATGATTGGATACCGTCTGACACATGGGGATGATTGTTAGTGATGTAGAAGGGATTTATCCCTCCAACGGGAGTTTGATATCTTAGACACTTGACAAGAGAGACTGAGAAATGCATCACATGCACATGTGAATCATTATATGATATAGAGATCACATATATCTCTAACAACCTGCTCTAGTTCAAGGAACATGGATTGTACATTGAGAGGATGATGATTCCATGCCTCGAGTTCAATCCAGATATCAGAGAAAAAGGAATTATATAAACCCTATAATACTAATCACATATTGTAGGTTGAAGTTTTTCCCCAACTTTCCAATTACTTGGGTCGCAACAATGTGTTACTAAACACTACTACTTTCTTGTGATGTCATATAACTTGGAACCTATAGGGTC
Organism: Alisma plantago-aquatica; assembly: GCA_963693085.1. Taxonomy (NCBI): domain Eukaryota; kingdom Viridiplantae; phylum Streptophyta; class Magnoliopsida; order Alismatales; family Alismataceae; genus Alisma; species Alisma plantago-aquatica. Next base: position 438,203,995 of record OY856413.1, read on the forward strand.
ACACACATAGGATATGCTTGGAATAGGAATTCATTCATTAATATGATTTAAAATTGATTAGTAAAAACTTAGGTACTAAACTTAAGAAACAAATGGTTGAATATTGTCTGAGTGAACAATGAATTGACTAGTTTAAGTGTTGCACTGATCATGTCAGTGTGTTAGGTCAATTGAACTAACTTTAACAATTCTGGACCATGAACCGACCGGTTCAAGAAGTGCATTGATCAACAAGGTTACATGAACTTATGGACTCAGGTTGTGAACTGATCGATAGGAGGATCAATTCAATTGATTCAAGGATTTGTGTTGGCGAAATGTTGTGCATTAAATCGTACATTAATTTCCAATACAATTGTGATTGGGAAACATGGTGAAATGACTAGATTAAAGGTTGAACCAATTGAATCACATGCCAAACGATCAATACACCCATGAACCAATCATTTTTCCACTTGTAGGTTGTGAAGATTCATGAAATTTTGGTCTCTTTCGCTCCCAGGTCAGACTATGAGCCCTGACCCTGGCCCTCCTATAAGTAGAGGGGTAATGGGGGCTTCTCTGAACACATCTCAGGTGCCTCTAAAAATCGTTTGTCTTCTCTAGTCGTTGTAATAGAGAGAACATGAGCAACTCCTACATGCAAAAGGGAGGGATAGGAAAGGGGAACAATTGTAGGAGAGCAAGTTGGTGAGTAGTATACTAATGGAGAGGGATAACTCCTTCCTAGTTGTTAGACTAGAACAATAAGATTTCTTGGTGGTCCGTATGGACTACTCTATAGACGAGGATCTTTTCCAAATAGGAGGATTATGTTAGGTTGTTCTCCAAGGTGATCAACCAGGAGCTGGTCAGACATGTTTGTGTGTAACTTGAAGAAAGCCGCATACTACAACAAGTGGATAGTTGAACAACTTGGTCCATGACTAGGTATGATGTAACGACCCCACCTCCCGATAAACCCTAATTAAGGGAGACCAAGAGGTCAGAGTTGTTATCCCAATTTCCCAGATCAAAGGTTTGAAAAATAATCAGTAATAATTATTTAATTATACCATGACTATGCTGAAAGCTGGAATAAAATAAAACTTTGCATACCTTTTTCAAAAATGTGGATATCTAACTTCTATCAACCTCTGGACTTTATTCTAACACATCCTCCTTGAACTTTAATTTTTAATTTCACAATATGCCACTTTACTATTTGTCCTTTTCAATTTCGTACCTAAAATGATGACAAACAAAATGTCGGTCAGCATAAATGAATATGTCAGTATGTGAGGGAAACAATAATCATGCAATTAACTATGACAACATATTGTAGTCAATTATGATTTAATAGACAAATTTACCTTTCAAACATAATTGGTCAATCTATACATACCCTAGCCTCTGTGTTGTCCCTGCAGTGGACCTGGATGCTAACTTCCTTATGGTAGATCCCCATTATACCCCACATGATCCTACCTAACAAGTAGATCAATATCTAGGGTTGAGTCACATGGCACTACCCAAACGTAGCCCACTCCCTAACTCATGGTGTGCTAAAGAGTTGCATGGAACTACATGTGGGTAGCCCAATTCCTAACTCATGATAACCTGATGTCCTACTTAACAAGTAGGCCATGTACCAGGTTACCCTTTTCATCATTAGGAAAGCCACAGAGGAGGACCAGGATCTGAGCTAGTCGTGTATTCATATTTATGGTGATAATCATAGTCACTTTATAGTTTCATGAAATAAAAGTCATCCAAGCAGTTATTTTCAGGAAACCGATAAAACATCTGGTAATCGCCATGAAACTAAAATGATTAACCATAAGTGTAACCACATACCCTATCCAATTTAACTTGATGTCCAAGCAAGAATATTCAAGAACAACCAATCAAGTAATCAACAATATCTTGAAATTAATGCATAACATCCAAGTGTCATTGTTCTATTCAAAATATTCTCAAGATTGACTTGGACTCCACCTTAGGATTTCTAGGCTAACTTTATGGTTTTATTAGGGTTTTAGCCTCCATTATGCATCTATCACTTTTAATGCCCTTTTGGTCCACAAACCCTAATTTGAACATCATAAGCATACTTGAATGTCAATTAAATCTATTGTGTCACTTTTACACTAAAACTACCATCTTTATCCTTTTAAGTTATGTCAAGATCATTAAGCCCAATTATCATGTTCGAGTTCTTTTTAACAACTCGTATTTCATTAACGATTATAGTCCAATTCACATATGATCCTTATTTATCACTAATTCCACTTTTATACACTAGGAAACTCTAATTATCCATATTAAAGGTCTTTATCCACAAAATAGTCAAAAACATCATTTTCATATCTTCTCGATTAATCTCCATATTAAACTCATTAGTCCTCATAATTACCAGAATTAGGGTCGTTAAGCCCATTAAAGCATATTCATTTACATTAAGCCAATTATGTACGAAGATCATTCCATTAGATAAAAATCATCCTTTTTAATAATAACAGGTTAATATCCCTTTAAACCATGCACATCAATTTACTTGATCCCCTAACATTAAAACTAGGGTTTCTTATTCATAAAAAGCATTAAAGTTACTAACAATGTGCACGTTTCGAACTAGAATCAAAACTAGTCTATACTAGTATTTTTATTGGATTCCTTGTATTTTTATGAGTAAGATACATATATAACATGTTGATTCCGAGTCACCGATCATTATATATGAATTTCCTAATATAATTACTTTCAAACGAATCACAGAGCGCTACATCATTGTATGCTCTCTTATTCTATTTTCCAGCGATTGGCGAGCGGATCTTCCTTCAGATCCGCTAAACCCGAGACCCAGGTCTGGATCCACCATCTTCTACCTTCATTCGTCATTCAATTTGCAAACCAGGTATCCGCTTGGTCAATTGGCGGGTTGACCTTGCATTTGGGGGCGCTGGAGGAGCAGGAAAAGATGCGCCCGCCTTCGCCTGGCCCTTCCAAATCCAATGCCGGTTTCGATTTGGTCCGAGCAAGTACGAATAGAGTAGAACACCAGCTTTGTTGTCTGATAGCATACATGAGTAAGAGAGTGGAGAAGAGCAAGATCTCTGGGAAATTAGAGGTCAGTAAAGCATGGGTTAGACTCCAAGGATTCTTGCAAATGTGATGGTATCCTTTCTTTGGTCTTGTTTGACCTTATATAGAGTATGGGGATCGGGGTAGTTGCCTGGGAGCCTGCAGACTCGGCATATCTGCTACACATTTCCAAATTGGGTAAGATCTAGGATGTATGGGTGTCGATTTTGCTTTCGAACTCATTGGGATGCTTTCCCAACTCTCTCGCGCACTAGGCAGCGAGGAAATCACCCTCAAAATTCCCCTGCACTCCGGCCTTGTTTCCTATCTTAGCGCAAGGTGGGTGATGATGTAGATGTCGTTGGATTTAAGATCAACGGTTGTTGTGCCATGCACATTAGCAAATAAAATCCCAGTAGAAAACAAAATTGTGACATTTAACAAATTCCTTTTATAATGCCCACACTTTAGGGATTTTTGTAAATTTCATAACATGGAAACCATGCATTGTTTTTCAACTAAATTTTAGGGAAATCCTTAGATTTACATTGTCTTCCTCTATTCCTATTTTGAGCCTTAAACTCGAAAGGAAAGATGTGTTTTCTTCATATGTAAGAAATTGTTTAATAAAACTAATTTTATTCATACTTTCTCTTTCTTTCTCTTTTTATTTTCCTTATTTGAATTTCGTTTACCATTAGAGACTATGTGGACATGAAATCTCATCCAAGATGTATCCATTATCCATATTTCCTCATATTTCTTGTAATATTATTATTATTTCATACTTCCTTCTAAATAAAGCAATAATTAATTGACCTTTTTCTTTTTCTTGTGGCATTATCCTTTGCAACTTGGACTCCTTGGAACCCAAGAGGTACGAAATCCACCTTTGGAGAATATTCCTTTGCCTTCTATAGGTTTCTTTTCTCCATTTCTTAATTATTCATTTACTAATTGAATTTCCTTTTTCTTTCCTTACTATTGGGTGCAATAGCCAATAAAGCCCACGAAGTTACCAACAAGGCTATTATAAACGAAATTCATTCATTCCAAATCAAATCACACCATTATTATATATATATATATATGTTTAATAGGATAAATTGTATTTCTCACCAAAAGAACCCAAAAATAGGGTTGTAACATCCTTCCCCACTTATAGGAATTTTCCCCCCAAAATTCCCACAAGCATAAAATAAACAGGATATGTCCTTCTTATGTCCATCATTGGCTCCTACATGGCTTTACCCTCTCCATGATCCTTCCCATGAACCTTCATCATATCATATTCTTTACTCCTGATCTCTCTCTCATCTTGGTATCTCATACCCGTATAGGTGACTCAGGGTAAGTTAGCCTCCCTTGGGAGCTCACTAGGTTCATTTCTTAGCCCATGGCTCAGGTACCTCACATAGTGCTCTAGATCGGAATCGTGGAACACATCATACATTGTGTTATCGTGAGGGGTAAGGCCAAACATACCCATCTCCACCAATCCATCCCAAATGGATTCATGTATCAGGGACTCAACTTTCTCAGCTATAGCTCAGAGGGGTCGTATTTTCATATCACATATTCTCCCATAGTGAACTACATGTCAGTCTGCTTTGCATCAGCTCACGACTCATGTCACCCCTAGGCTCTCTTTCAGCCATCGCACGATCAAAGTGACTTCAACTGCACACACTATGGCCCTTTTCTGACCTTCACGAGGTCCCTTCACCAACATCATCTTAATGAAGCGGTGACCAACACAACCTCCCTTACAGAGCTTCTTATATCTCGATACTGGCTATGGTGGCTATCATCACAACTTTCATAGGATGAGAATTGTCCCCATGTATCACCCTAAACGAGCACACATGCTCTCATCAGACCCTCTAGTCTGGATTATACTAACCATTAGTTAGGGGTGATAAACTGTACTAACATCGAGTTCTTCATGTACCTACTTCCACCGTATGGAAGTGAATCTTTAGGTCATATTCAAGAACCTTTGAACTCGCATCATGGTGTAGTTGAACCATCTCTCTTACATGTAGTTCAACTAGATCTGTCCCTTGACAATACTCTCTCTTTCTCTTAGACTATGTCATCTAGGTAAGGGGATCTACCATAACCCATATTGCACCTTGACCTTCTTCGGTCAATGGGAGACTTACCATGACATCCATAGTGATGAACTCCCATTCCCTCTCAGGGACTTCTATCCTCTATATCAACTCAATGGGTTATTGGTGTTTATCCTTCACCTCCTGACATGCATGGCGACAAGCCAAATGCAACTCTATACACTTCTTAGGCATACAATGTACTACTTCCACTTATTATCTTAGTACTACCACGGTGTATGGTGAACTTAAAATCATGATTTCTTGTATGTCATGATTCCTCAAGGTTGATTCCTTAGAAATCCTAAAACAATCTAGTCGGGGTTTTATCACCTTCTTTTCCATAGAAGTGCATCTGAGGTTCTACAACCATCCTTCCATCATGACAAGCCCTAGGCTGCCTAACTAAGAAACCACTAACTTGATCAACAATCTCGTTACATATAAGTGTTAGCCAAACATTCTCACCATTTAGGGTTCACCTAACTACCTAGATTAGGCAGCTGCTTCTCAACAAAAGTATCCATTACCATCTGTCATCTATATGTGTTAGGTAATGTTGAAGACATACACTTCCATGTATTCCACTTACTATCTCATCTCAGAATCTAACTCTATCTTCATCAAGAAAACTCAGAGCTCATCCTCTTGGTTATCGAACTCTACCTTGTATAGCTCATAAATTCCACATAGCTCATGACAAAAACACCCTCATAAGATGACTGCCTTAGTTCTCTTGGTGTTTGTAAACCATCCACACATCGTACACTCCATAAGGGTATGCTATTATCTCTATTCTCGTACATCGTAGTAATGTTTAAGCTCACATCATCATTATCCTTAGTGTATGGCATGTGTACTACCCTGTCTCTCACCCCCATAACGAGAGGAAATAAGCATTTGGCGACCGTCCAAACACAAAGTTCTTCCCATTCCAAGAGTAGAGATGGTGCATCCCACATTGTCGGTACACCTTTCAATCTAGGTGAAACGTGCATTACATGTCTCCACATCATGAATATCTCGATATCAAGTTTACTTCCATGGAAAACTGGTCTCCAACACACTTGGGTTGTCACACAATCCTTAGTCATCTCCCCTAGGTCTGTAGGGTGCCAACACTTTTGGGATCATCCCTCTTCCCTTATGCATCCAGAGAGTGACCACCTCGAATGCCCTTTGGGCTCCATGAGCTCATGAAGGTGATCAATCTCCTAGCCCATGGTCCTCAGACATCGATAGATGTTACCTCCCAACCCTATGGTCTTGTGCAACTAGGGAATTAGGAAACTCCTACTCCATCGATCATATCCCCACCTGACCTTAGAATAGATTTAGGATTCTAACTTGGTACATTCTAAACTTGAAACCTTACCTAAATATCCATCCTCTCTCTCGGCATTCATGGTCTGACTTACATCCTCTCATAGGAATCATGGCGACCTACCTACCTTGGTCAAGCCCCATTTAGGTTACCTCCATGGCAACACATCCACATGCCCCTAGATATGGATATACATGGGCCTATAGGTTTGTTCTCATACTATGTACTCTCCACTCAGCTTCTCAAGATTCTATGAGACTTATTTAGGTTACCTCAACCCTAACAAAAGTTGTACATACCCTACAGAAGGGTCCCTCTCCCAGGATGGGAGGAAACTACATCTTGATAGAAACAAACGTCTCTACATCTAAGGTTTATATCCACATGAACATTCTTAGCCCTAGAAAGATACTAAGGCACATATCTAACAAATAGACCACCTTCTAAACCATACTAGGTCTTCATGGTAGGTCATACTTGTTCTCAATCCTCAACATTGGACCAAGATCATACCTACCCATGTCACCAACTTATATGTGAGGGATTCATCAAACATATACCTTAGTCTAAGGGGTGCCATGCTCCCATGCGTAAGAACTCAAGCATCCATGGGAGCATCAGGGGAACCAGGAACCACTACTTCCCCTCTTTAGGTCTAGCAACCCTAGGTTCACTATCATGCATTGTTCGTCCAACTGCATGCTCATCTTTCCAACCGTGAACTAAACATGTATGATGTATATCATGCACATCCTATAATCCTTCCACTTGAACAACACCTTAGATATGAGTCATCCTCAAGGTCAATCAACTAGGTATAAGTCCCCACAACTTATTACTAAACCTCCTTAGGGTCTAAGGAACTCTTCTTCGTATCCCTAGCAGGTAAGCACCTATATCATCTACACATAGGTACCAACAACCTCATCTCTCTTCTAGGTTTTGGTTCCTCTAAAGGCAACCAAGATACCAAAATCCTCCTGGGGTCATGCACGAGGCAACCTCAACCATCCACTTAGGTCGTAACATACCCAACTTCTCAGGGTTCCTCATATCCCAGAGTTTAAGCTTCCAACCTTCTTATTTGGGTCTTTCCCTCTCTCTCTAGAGCTAACCCTACAAACAACCTTTCCACTGGAGGTTCTCTCTCTAAAAGGGTGGATTAAGATCACATGCATACACTTACATGGGTGAAACCTATGTTTTCCCAAGATTATCTAAATCTCTTTATGCTCATCTCATAAGCTATCCATCATACTCTCCTAGCCAGGGTTCCAAACTACTGCCAACACTACTGACGTACTCAAGGTGCATACTATGCCATGCTCATATCATCCCATAGGGTTTCTATATGGTCATCACTAACTTCATCAATGAAGGAGTTATCCTTCACCCTAACAAGCATGACCCCTTTCTAGGTTGGGTCGCCCAAACGGTGCTAAGCCAACCAACCTTACATAGCTCATACTTCTCATAGGTATCTAAAACTAAAAGCATGTCAACCCACACACATGGTCGACCATGACATCTAACTCATCATGCCATCTCTCTCTATAAACACCACTTAGGGTTAGGGTTACCATCATCCTCATAAGATGTGTCAGGTTTCTACCTTTAATGGAGGTTTCTTCCTCCAAGACCAACTCTCTACTTCATCCTCCTGACAAGAAGGTTTAATCTCAGGTTTCTCCTGAGGGTATGACAACACATATCATACAACCTAAGCATGCAACTATTCTTTAGTTTACACTTAGACTATTAAGCTTATGTCCATGACATCTTATTTACATGATTTTAATTAATTTGGTTGAGGATTCCTTAATCTTATTATACATACCCTAACCTCAACAGGGTGAGGAAAAGAGATAAAAACCCTAAACCTTAGAATCTTAACAGAATTATGGTTGAGAAGGGACGAAAATAGATGAGAGAGTCCTAAAGGTATCTTATTTTGAGTCAGATCCTAAGACATTGGCCCGGCAGTCACACAAATTTGGGAGTCCTCGTATTCCGACTAGCGGTGCGGAGAAAAATATTTCCATCCCCTGGACGTGATCCTTTTCTAGACACCTTTGTCTTTCAGAAAATCCTCTAATAACTCCCTCGATTCTATGGAATTTGTAAAATTTAATAATTACTAAAGATTTAATGAGGAACCAATGCTTTGATACCAAATGTAACGAACCCACCTCCCGGTTAGCCCCAATTAAGGGAGACCAAGAGGTCAGAGTCATTATCCAAATTTCCCAGATCAAAGGTTCGACAAATAATCAATAATAATTATTTAATTCTACCACGACTATGCTGAAAGGTGGAATAAAATAAGACTTTGCATAAATTTTTCAAAAACTTTGATATCCAACTTCTATTCACCTCTGGACTCTATTCTAACTAATCCTCCTTGCACTTTAATTCTTAATTTCACAATATGCCACTTTACTGTTTGTCCTTTTCAATTTTGTACCTAAAACACCGACAAACAAAATGTCGGTCAACATAAATGAATATACTGATATGTGAGGGAAACAATAATTGTGCAATTAACTATAACAACATATTGTAGTTACTTATGATTTAACAACCAACTTTATGTTTTAAACGTAACTACTCAATCCATACATACCCTAGCCTCTGTGTTATCCCGGCAGTGGACCTGGATGCTACCTTCCTTATTGTAGATCCCCATTAAACCCTGCATGATCCTACCTAACAGGTAGATTAATATCTAGGATTGAGTCACATGGCACTACCCATAGGTAGCCCACTCCCTAACTCATGGTGTTCTAAAGAGTTGTATGGCACTACACGTGGGTAGCCAAATTCCTAACTCATGATAACCTGATGTCCTACTTAACAAGTAGGCCTTGTACTAGGTCACCCTTTTCATCATTAGCAAAGCCACAGAGGAGGACCAGGATTTGAGCTATTCATGTGTACATATTTATGGTGATAATCATAGTCACTTTATATTTTCATGAAATAAAAGTCATCCAAGCAGTTATTTTCAGGCAACCGATAAAACATCCAGGAATTGTCGTGAAATAAAGCAATTAACCATAAGTGTGACCACATACCTGATCCAGATTAACATTATATCCAAGAAAGAATGTTCAAGAACAATCAATCAAGCAATCAACAATATCCTAAAATTAATGCATAACATCCAAGTGTCATTGTTCTATTCAAAATATTCTCAAGATCGACTTTGACTCCACCTTAGGATTTCTAGCACAACTTTAGGGTTTTAGCCTCCATTATGCATCTATCACTTTTAATGCCCTTTTGGTCCACAAACCCTAATTTCAACATCATAAGCATACCTGAATGTCAATTAAGTCTAATGTGTCTCTTTTACACTAAAATGACCATCTTTATCCTTTTAAGTTATGTCAAGATCATTAAGCCCAATTATCATGTTTGAGTTCTTTTTAAAAACTCGTATTTCATTAATGATTATAGTCCAATTCACATATGATCTTTTTTTATCACTAATTCCACTTTTATACTCTAGGAAACTCTATTTATCCATATTAAGGGTCTTTATCCACAAAATAGTCAAAAACATCATTTTTGTATCTTCTAGATTAATCTCCATATTAAACTCATTAGTCCTCATAACTACCAGAATTAGGGTCTTTAAGCCCATTAAAGCATATTCATTACCATTAAGCCAATTATGTACGAAGATCATTCCTTTAGATCAAAATCATCCTTTTTAATAATAACAGGTTAATATCCCTTTAATCCATGCACATCAATTTACTAGACCCCTAACATTAAAACTAGGGTTTCTTATTCATAAAAAGCATTAAAGTTACTAACTTTGTGCACTTTTTGAACTAGAATAAAAACTAGTTTATAGTAGTATTTTATTGGATTCCTTGTATTTTTATGAGTAAGATTCATATATAACATGCCTGATTCTGAGTTACCAATCATTAGATATGAATTTCCTAAAATAATTACCTTCAGACAAATCACAGAGCTCCACGTCATTCTTTGCTCTCTTATTCTATTTCCCAGCGATGGGCGAGCACATCCTCCTTCAGATATGCCTAACTTGAGACCGGGTCTGGCTCCACCATCTTCTACCTTCATTCGTCATTCAATTCGCAAACCAGGCACCCGCTTGGTCAACTGGAGGGTTCACCTTGCGTTTGGGGGCACCAGAGGAGCAGGCAAAGATGCACCCGCCTTCGCCTGGCCCTTCTGAAGCCAATGTTGGTTTCTATTTGGTCCGAGCAAGTATAAATAGAGCAGAACACCAGCTTCGTTGGCCAGCGTATAGGAGCAAGAGAGTAGAGTAGAGCAAGATCTCTGGGAAGTTAGAGACCGGTAAAGCATGGGTTAGACTCTAAGGTGTCTAGCGAACGTGAAGGTATCCTTTCTTTGGTCTTCTTTGCCCTTATATAGAGTATGGGTATAGAGGTAGCCGCCTGGGAGCCTACAGACTGGGCATATTCGCTACATGTTTCCAAATTGTGTAAGATCTTGGATGTCTGGGTGCAGATTTTGCTCCCAAACTCATTGGAATGCTTTCCCAACTCTCTCGTGCACTAGGCTGTGAGGAAATCACCCTCAAAATCCCCCTACACTACAACCTAGTTTCCTCTCTTGGCACAAGGTGGGTGATGATGCAGATGTCATTGGATTTAAGATCAATGGTTGTTGTGCCACACGCATTAGCAAATAAAATCCGAGTAGAAAACAAAATTGTGACATTTAATACTTTCCTTTTATAATGCCCACACTTTAGGGATTTTTGTAAATTGCATAACTTGGAAATTGTGCATTGTTTTTCAACCAAATTTCAGGGAAATCCTTAGATTTACATTGTCTTCCTTTATTCCAATTTTTAGCCTTAAACTCGAAAGGAAAGATGTGTTTTCTTCATATGCAAGAAATTGTTTAATAAAACTGATTTTGTTCATACTTTATCTTTCTTTCTCTTTTTATTTTCCTTATTGGAATTTCCTTTACCATTAGAGAATATGTGGACATGAAATCTCATCCAAGATGCATCCATTATCCATATTTCCACATATTTCTTGTAATAGTATTATTATTTCATACTTCCTTCTAAATAACGTAATAATTAATTGATCTTTTATCTTTCGTGTTGCATTATCCTTTACAACTTGGACTCCTTGGAACCCAAGAGGTACAAAATCCACCTTTGGAGAATATTCCTTTGCCTTCTAAAGGTTTCTTTTCTCCATTTCTTAATTATTCATTTACTAATTGAATTTCCTTTTTCTTTTCCTTGTTATTGGGCCCAATAGCCAATAAAGCCCACAAAGCAACCAACAAGGCTATTATAAACGATCATTCATTCCAAATCAAATCACACCATTATTTTTTTTTATATCTTTAATAGGAGAAATTGCATTTCTCACCAAAAGAACCCAAAATTGGGGTTATAACATATGACCTCCTAAACCATCCTTTCCATTACATAGTTGTTTACGTGATCGCTTGTTAATGGGGAAAATGGCAAATATTTTTTCCCCTATCTATCTGATGCCATATTTCCAAATCGGTAAGGACAAGTTTGGAGATGAACTATGTGATTCTGGGACAAGTATCAATATCATGCCATTGACTATATTTAGGAAATTGTCATGTAGAGAATCAAGGAAGAGAAAAATGACAATGCAATATGCATATAATTTATTTTTGAGATCAATAGGCATATGTGAATATATTATTGTAAAGGTGGGAAAATTTATATTCCCAGTAGATTATGTAGTCATGGAGATGCAAGATGGTTACAATACTGAATTACTCTTAGGTAAGCCCCTTCAAGACACAACATATGTAATCTTATAAATTGGACAAGGAAGATTGACACTATGCATTCAAAATGATTGATTTATAAGAAATGCTAGGGTTCGGTGGAAGAGGGGGTAGGGGCGGCGGCCGTGGTGGCCGAAGCGCCGGCCTCTCTGGCTCCCACCTTGCCTCAGGCAATTGCGATGAGCAACCTGACCCTGCGATGATTACCGACTCAACACAAACTGTGAACAGCGACGTTTCCATGACGCCGTCCATGGACCCTCCGCAGGCGGCAGCAAAATCCTATAAAGAAGCGATGGTTGGCCGCACAAATAAAGCTCCGGCTTCTCTGGTCCAAGTACCTCCGGACCTTCTCAAACCTGAAGATATCAGGATTGACCACAGTGGCAAGATCCCTAAGATTGACATCAATCCGAATTCCCTTCCCCCGCTCCTGGAGCCATGGAAGTATGCTGTCGTTATCAAAATCATTGGCACTACTGTTGGCTTTAATGCCCTTATGAACAGAATCGCGATTCTCTGGACCCCCTCCGAAGAATTCCGTGCTATTGATCTGGAGATGGGTTACTACATTATCCAGTTGGCAAATAAGGAGGACTTCGTCCGGGCCATGACGGGTGGTCCGTGGATGATCTTTAATCACTACCTTTCAGTACAATCCTGGTCGAAGGAGTTCCGACCCTCGGATCCAATCCCGCGACGATTAGTCGTCTGGTCGAGGATTGCAGATCTGCCAGTATACCTATTCCAGAATGAACTCCTCTCGAGCATTGGTGACCTTATTGGTAGAACCATTAAAATTGACACCACAACTCAACAAGGCCATCGTGGAAAGTTTGCTAGAATCGCTGTGGAGGTCGATACGTCGAAGCCACTCCTCCCTGCGATAGAGCTTAATGGAGAGGTATTTCGTCTCGAATATGAGAATCTCCCCACATTCTGTATGAAGTGTGGACGTCTGGGCCATGCCGATGGCGACTGCAAATTCAGCCCGCTATTCCCTGGCGCGGTCGACCCTGCTGCTCCGGCGGAACCGCTTCTGTCCAACCCTACTTATACGGCGGCTATCCATGCAAAAATGCCCCAGCAAAAACCCCACCCAAAGCAACAACTTGCCAATCAACAGCACGTAACTTCGAGGGAGAAGGTGCCACCCCAACATGAAACAATGCCCACTACCCACACCGTTGGGGGCACTACTTCCACGGAAGACGGCTGGACCGATGTTGTTAGTCGGAAGAACAAGAAAACCAACAAAAAGAAGTTGACTGAATTTACTGAGAATAACTTGGGCAAACCACCTCATGGTTCCCAAGGTCACGCCTCCTCATCCAAAGGAAATCCCCAGCAGGATGATACAGTGGTGACACTTGTCGATGATGAAACAGCGGACGGACGAAACCTCGACCAGATGCTAGACACTTTTAAATTCCAAGCAAATATCCCCTCCTCTACCGTGGTTCCTACAGACTTCAACTGGGGAACGCAGGGTAGCAAGGGTGGTGTGATGCTCCGCAGCAGGAAGGTGATATACCAAACTGTTAGTCCGGGCCGTGAACGGAAAAAAGGGAAGCTGGCTCAATCCATTGGTACTGGCTCTGAATACAACCCTTTCGTCAAGAAATCTCTACCATTCAATGTGGATGACCCGGAAGTAGATTTACCTATGACGGGCGAGGAGGAGGCTTCTGGCCTTCTGGCTGCAATCCGGTAAGCTCCACCCAATATCCGTTCTTTAATGACCAATATCTATTGCTGGAATATCCAAGGAGCTGGTTCCAAGGATAAGTTAAATCTCATTAAGGAATATAAAAGGAAATACAAGATCAATCTTCTTGCTATCATTGAGCCACGCTGCAGTGGACTCAAAGCTGGTAGCATCATTAAGAAACTCGGTTTCACTTCTTCTCACCGTGTTGAAGCTTTGGGTTTTTCCGGCGGTATATGGATCCTTTGGGATAAACATAAATGTCGTGTGGACATCATCCAAAGTCATCGACAGTATATTCACTGCTACATTAATAATTCTTGGTATCTCACTGTTGTCTATGGTAGTCCCAATCCTACAAAGCGGGACCTGTTATGGCAGCGCCTTTCTAACCTTGCTTCGTCTATGGGTGGAGCTTGGGCACTAGTCGGTGACTTCAACACCATGCTGGATCCTACGGAGAAGCAAGGTGGGAAAGGATTTGATCGACGTTCTAGTTTTAAATTCAATACCTTCCTACAGCATGCGGGCCTTTCTGATATCAGGTCTTCTGGTAATCGTTTTACATATAAGAAAGGGATGCTCCTGGAGAAGCTCGATCGAGTTGTCGCTAACTTGGACTGGCTATCCATCGAAAATGGGATGACAGTCAGCGTTCTCCCTCTCATACACAGCGATCATAATCCTATTCTTATCTCTGGGCGTAACCCACCTTCGAGCCAGATGTCTCACTTCAGGACTAGAATGAGTTGGGGGCAGATTCCCGCCTTCAAAACTGAACTTTTACCAGCCTGGGACAGTTCTTTGCCCTTCCCGGAAGCCATCCGTGCGTTTCAGACGGCCGCAATCAAATGGGACAATCGGAGGATTCAGCAGCAACACAAACAAAAGAATGACATTTTACGGCGATTAGAGGCATGTCAGGTATCCATTCATTCTACTAGTTCTGCCAACCAACTTCTCTCCATTGATCTGCAAGAACAATATAATTCGATTCTTCTACGTGAAGAGGCGGATTGGCAGCAAAAAGCAAATATTAACTGGCTTCAATACGGCGATGGCAATAATAAATTCTTTCAATCCTATACCAAAGCTCGCCGTCACTTCAATAAAATCTCGAGACTTAAAGATGATCGCGGCAGATGGGTGGAGGATCCACAGGCCCTGCAGGACTTGGTCCGTTCATTCTTCCATAATTTGTTCTGCGTCCAGACTTCTTCCAAGCCAAGCCAATCGGCTATTGCTGAATATTTTGGAACTTTTCCTGGCATATCCCATGACCCCTCCCTCTGTAGTGCACCAGAGCCTGCTGAAGTCAAGCGTGTCCTCTTCCTCATGGCTCCAGCGAAGGCTCCAGGTCCTGATGGTGTCCATAATGAGTTTGTACAATCCAATTGGTCTCATGTGGGCAATTCCTTTGTCTCTACTATTCGTACAGCATTCATTACAGGAAATTTTGATCCCTGCATTGCAGATTCTCGAATGGTTCTCATACCTAAAACTTCTAGCCCCCAGAGTTGCTCCGATCTCAGACCCATCGCTTTAAATAACTGTTGCTTCAAGCTCATCTCAAAGATAATAGTCGAGCGAATCAAACCCTTTCTCAACAGTTGGATCTCTGAAAATCAATCTAGCTTCATACCAGGAAGGCGTATTAGTGATAATATCATGTTGGTCCAAGAAGTTATCCACTCCATGAAACTTTTGCGGGGTAAAAAGAAGTGGGTGGCGATTAAGCTTGACCTCTCCAAGGCCTTCGACCGAATGAGCTGGTCCTTCATTGAAGACACTCTTATTAAGACCGGAATTCCACAGAACTTGATTATTCTGATCATGAAGTTAATATCATCAGGTAGCACCTCTTTACTGTGGGAAGGTAAACCCCTAAACCCATTTAATGCTTGTCAAGGTGTTCGACAGGGTGACCCACTGAGTCCCTACATTTTCGTTCTATGCATGGAGCGCCTTAGTCAAGCGATCACTGAATCTGCCAGGAAGGATGACTGGAAACCCATCATTCTCTCACGCGCAGGAATCCCTCTTACCCATGTTATGTTTGCGGATGATCTTCTTCTAATGGCAGAAGTTTCTAATAAGCAAGCTGCTACTATTAAATCCATCCTTATGAAGTTTGCGTGGCTGTCTGGACAGGTTATTTCTAATGACAAATCACGCTGTTTTTTCTCTCCTAATACCTCTGCAAGGGAAAGAAATGGTTTCTGTAATAGATTGGGCATCTCGAGCACTAACGATCTTGGTCGTTACCTGGGGGTCCCCCTCCTACACCATCGTCTTAATAAGCATACTCATGCATCCATCTTACAGTCTATCAGGACAAGAATGAATAGCTGGTCCGCTCGTCATCTTTCTCTAGCTGGTCGTGTGACTTTAGCCAAGAGTACGCTTCAAACTATCCCTTCTTATACCATGCAGACGGTTAGGCTCTCACCTACTCTATGTGATGATATCAACCGCCATATTAAGGACTTTATATGGTCTGGATGCCGGGAGCAGCGCAAGTTATCAATGGTGGCTTGGAAAAAAATCACTCAATCGAAGGCCCTAGGCGGCCTAGGTCTCAAAGATGCCCGTACTCAAAATGAAGCTTTAATGCTAAAAAATGTCTGGCTATTTATGAACCATCCCAAGAATCTCTGGGTGCGAGTGATGCAGGGGAAATATACCAAGCATGGCTCCATTTTGAAGAAGCCTGGTTCTGCCGCATGGTCCTTCATTAAATCTTATCTTCCTAAAATGGAGGCTGTTTGCCACAAAACTATCAATTCAGGAACCTCTACCAACGTGTGGCACGATAAGTGGCTCCTAGGAAAGTCCTTTGCTGACCTTGCTCCTTTATCTACAATCCCGGGTGACCTATCTGATCTTACAGTCAGTAGTATGGCGTTGGATGATGGTACTTGGGATTGGGGCTTTATTCACTCCTATCTTCCGCCAGTTACATGGAGTTCTATCCAAAGCATTTTGCCCCCAGTTTCGGACGCAGGCATTGATACATGGTCCTGGCCATTCGAGATTGATGGTGAGTTCTCAACTAGCTCCGCTTATAGCTGGCTGCGTTCTGAATCTCAGCACACCACCCACACAAACTGGAAGGGCGTCTGGTCCTTGCCGGCACCTTTGAAGATCAATACATTCTTATGGCTTCTTATGCATAAGGCGATTCTTACCAATGCCGAGAAAGTGCGAAGACATATTGCAACTGATGACTCCTGTCCGAGATGTTTTACAGCTTGCGAATCAGTAGTGCATTGCCTCCGTGACTGCCCAGCTAGTAAACAAGTTTGGCTTCTTTTGGGGATGGACCATTCGTTCTTCAACCTGATGGATGGAGATTGGCTTGACCTTATTACCCATGGGAATGGTAACTTAGAAGATAAGCTGATTCGTAGCGTTGGAGCATGGGAACTCTGGCGTGTTCGTAACGAAGCAGTCCATAACGGTAGCCACCAGCCTCCGGCGGCCCACGTACGTTTCATTAAGCACCGTACTTCTGCAATTCTGCAGTTAGCACAAGCTCAACTTCATACAACACATTCTCTACGTGATCCAATTCTCCTACACCCTGGGGAGTCGAATCATATCATCTTTGTAGACGCTGCTTTTCAGACTCACAGCCTCAAATCAGGCATTGGCATCCATGTTCTGAACAAGGAAGGACGGTGTATTATGGGCATTGGGGAACCCGGCTTTGCTACCTCAGCCAAGGAAGCAGAGATGAAGGGCATATTGAGAGCGATGGAATTGTGTAAGGCAAAGGATTGGAGGTGTGCCATTATCTATTCTGATTCCACAACCGCAATAAACTCTCTTTTTGATATCAACTGTTCTGCTCCCAGATTCAAACCTCTGAGAAGAAAAGCTACTGAATTACTACATACCTCATCTCAGATCCAAATCTGTTTCATCCCAAGGAAGAAGAATCTAGTTGCTGATCATATTGCGAAGCACACTTTGTATTCTTCCCTACCCCACTTCTTCTCGGACAATAAACCGCACTGGTTAAAGTTGGATATTAATGTTTCCTTTCCGCATTTGTTAGCCCGTACTAGAGAGCGGGATGAATAATAGTTAATCTCTACGTTTTGTCAAAAAAAAAAAAAAAATGATTGATTTATGATAAATATGCCTGATTGTCAACCACCAATCAAGGAGAAGGCACAATGTCACATGATGATAAATTCGGGTAGTGAGGTGTCCTACTCTTGGGAAAATCAATTCTATACATGTCTCGTGTCATGGTGGATTTGGACAAGGAAACTCTTATTGTTGATATTATGTAACATACAAATCATATATCTTTGATAAAGGTTATAAAGTACCATGATGAGCCAGATGAGGAAGTGTACCTAATGACAATTATAGACACAATATCTTCTGCCATTACAGAGGAATACCCTCAAATACATTTAGAAATTTTCTTATGAATGTAGTGGATATTTTCACACGCTACCATTCACTGGAGGAGTGTGTCTTATTTCTAAAGACATTGATGTGATTCTTTTCAAGACACTATGAAGATCTAGGACCGACACAATCACCATTAGTCCCATCCTTGCAATGTCCTCTAGAGTTGGAATTGAATCCATTACTGTCACACTTGAAGTACACATTCTTGGAAGTGGACACCAAACTTCCGGTGATAATTTCTGCATCACTATGTTTAAAGGAGTAGGAGCAATGTATCATTGTTTTAAAGAATGACTGCACTGCATTTGGGTGGTCCATTGTTGAGATCAAGGGGATATTCCACACTCTATGTCAACACAAGATCATGATTAAATATGGAGAAAAACTTGTAGCACAACCTCAGCAATGTCTAAATCCTAACATGATATAGGTGGTGAAGAAATAGGTAGAAAAGATTCTATAGGTAGGTATAATTTATGTTATTTCAGATTCTTATGACTTATATACCAACTTAGGTTGTTCGTAAGAAGGGAGAATCAAGGTCACTATAGATTTTGTTAGTGAGTTAGTTTTGACTAGGCTAGTGACCAGGTGGCTAGTTTGTATTGATTATCATCGTCTAATTGCAGTCACCTTGAAGATCATTTTTTGCTCCCATTTTTCGATCAAATTACTAAGAGGATTTCCAGCCACTCACATTTTTGCTTTTTAGATGGTTACTCTGGCTACAATCAGACCAAAAGATCAAGAGAAGTATACCTTCACTTATCGCTATGGTACTTTTTCATATCGCCAGATGTCATTTGGTCTTTATAATGCTCTAACAACATTTCAAAGAGGTATTGTCGCTATTTTTTTGAATATGGTACAACGATGTCTTGAGATTTTATGAACAATTTTTAGATCTATGGAGAGTCATATGAGTGTTTCCTTTCCAGTTTTTATAAAGGCTTACAAATATGTGAGAACACTCATCTAGTTTTGAATTAGGTGAAATGTCATATGATGGTGTGAAGGGATTGTGTTGGGACGCAAGGTGTCCAACAAAGGGATGGAAGTTGATCCTGTCAAAATAGAAGTGATCTCTAAGATACCTCCACTATATTCGATGAAAGGATTTCAGAGTTTTCTAGGACATCCCCAATTTTATGGATGCTTCATAAAAGGAATTTTTAAAGACTGTAAAGCAACTTTCCAAATTGTTAGAACAGGACATTGAATTTCGTTTTGACTATCATTTTTTGAAAGAGTATGGGATTTTGAATGAGAATTTGATTTCAGCACCAATTGTGGTGGATCCAAATTGGAGTCAACCTTTTTAATTAATGTGTGATGTGTCAAATTATTCAGTTGGAGCTATTCTAAGAAATCACAAAGACCTTGATCTTTATGTCATTTACTATGTGTCTAGAACTCTTAAAGATGACAACTTAATTATACCACCACATAAAAGGAAACTTTAGCCATTGTTTTTCCCTTTTGAAATTTAGACAATATCTAATGAGGTCTAATGTGATAGTGTGTATTTAACATGCATCTATTAAGTACCTTTTGCAAAAGAAGGATGCTAAACTGACATTGACGATATGGATTTTTCTACTATAGGAATTTGACATAGAAATTAAGGATAAGTATAGAGAAGTGAATGTAGTAGATCATTTGTCTCAAATAGAGAGGATGAATGAGTCAGATTGGTGATATTGATTGTTGAGGATTTCTTTGATGAGAAACTCTTTGATATGAAAGACAAAGATCCCTAGTTTTCACACATATTGAATTATTTGTCATGTGGAAAAATACTAGAAGGCTAGGGATATCAAGAGAAGAAGAGGTTCTTCTGTTCCTTGAGTTTTTATGTGTGGGTTGACCCTATCATTCTTAAGTAATATATGGATGGCATATTGAGGAAGTGTGTTCCTATGTGTGATTATGAAAAAGTACATGCTCATATCATTCCTTACCCATCAGGGGACACCATGCCAGATCAAGGATGGCGGCTGAGGTTTTAGAGAGTGGATTTTATTGACTGTCGTTGTTTAAAGATGCTTATGATTTTTGTGGAGGTATGATGTGTGTCAATAATAAGGAAACATATATAGAATACTTTAAATTCCTCTTCATAAATTTTAGGAAGTAGATGGCATTGACCTCCGGGGCATTGATTTATGGGACCCTTTGTGTCTTCTAACTCGTATTTTTTTAAAAATTGGTAGTTGACTATGTGTCAAAATGGATGGAAGCAATTTCACCCAAATCAATGATGCACATGTTGTATGTTGATTTGTGAAGGACTTATCTCATAGGAAATTAGGAGCATTATTGAGAAAATATGGAGTGCAAAATAGAGTAGGAACCCCATACCATCCCCAGACTCAAGGCCAAGTTGGGGTGTCCAATTGGGAAACTAGAGTGTAGAACAACCTTTAAGACACCCATCAATATCAAATAGGTAAATGAGATGATTCTAGAAATGTCTGTTTAAATGAATATAACAAACAATAGTATACAACTGAATGATGTTCTATGGGCCTATGAAATGGCTTTTAGGACACCCATATGATGACCACTTATAGGCTGGTTTATAGGCCGGCATGCCACTTTCCGATGAAACTACAAGATAGAGCCAAGTGGGTCATGTGGAAACTTAAATTTGATCTATCTAGTGCAGGGAATATGCATACATGAGAACTAAATAATTAGATGAGATTACGCTACATGCCTATGAAAATTCTAGAATCTACAAATATATATCTAAAAAGATCTATGATCACCTCTTTCTTAGTAAGATATTTCTACCTAGTCAATGGGTTTTATTATTCAATTTGAGGATGAAACTACATCCTCAAAAGTTGAGGTCTTGGTGGATTGGACCCTATGTGGTGGTCAAGTAATTTCCTCATGGCACAGTTGAAATCAGTGATTCCACCATGACCTTGACAAATGGATAGTGCCTCAAACACTAATATGGAGAGGTGGTCCATGAGGAGTAGGAGTTGAAGTTCATTGAGATTCAATGAGTAGTTAGCAGAGATTGATTGTCGAGCCTAAAACATTAAACAACGACACTTATGTAAGGCAACCAATTCATTTTTTTATGTTGTTTATCTTTTCTTTAGGAGATTTTAATTAGTTAAATTTTGTATTTGTTGTTGTAGATTTTTTAAGTACAAAAAGGTTTCTTGATTATTTTGCATGATGTGTAGGAAATGTAAATTTGGATACCACCGACACCACTATCGACGACACCAACTGGATAATAATTTACAATAGAGATTTTGAAAATTCACAGTACGACCTTCATGTGGGTCAATGGCACCAAATTCCTGATAGGCCGAATGCTACAAAAAGTCGGTACCACCAATAAAGTAGTTGGTAGCATTAGCAAATTCCAAGAAAAGATAGTAGTGTACCAGAACAATTGTTGTTGATACACCGAGAGGATTCTTGTGGGCTTCTACTCACTCAACTCCATGATGACAAGGATCTACACAACTCTCTACCACTGGAAAAAATTTGTTAGCACCGACAATTTCAAATGTAATTTCTAAAGACAAAACACAACTCACTTTGACTAAGATTGGACTCAGTGGCACTAACTTAGATGTTAGAGGCACATTGATAACAACTTGATACCACTGACATCTTGTCAACAACACAGACATAAGAAGCTCAAAATTTGCGATAGTGATGGTAAAAGCAGCATCTAGGATCCTCATGATCCAACGGTCAGTGACACTAATCTGGGCTCAAGTTTTATTGACTCAGTACTACAGGAACCAGGTGGTACCAGTGACATGGAGGAATTTGTGCTTGAGTTTTATTGACTCAATACGACAAGAAGAAGGTGGTACATTGATGGTCCATGATCATCGATATCAATGGATGACACCAACAACCATAAATAGAGATAGAATTCAATACCACTGACACATTTAGTCAGTGGCACTGACATAAAGTGAACATGAAAGATTTTAGCTATATAAGGGGAGGCTATAGGTGCTCTCAAATCCCACCAAAAGAACCCCCTCTCACTCTAAAGGGGATTGGCGACCATTGGAAACTTCTTCAGCATACCGACATCACCAAGTCTACATCAAACTCCTTTTTTGCATCTCTATTCTATTCTAGAGAACAATGAAATCCATGACACAAGCTTCATTCATTGGTGCGTCCAACTGATGGTGCCACAACCATCTAGGATTGCCTTCCCAGATGAATACCATAAGTCGCAATCTGAAACCAAGATCAAGGGTGATATTATACCAACATGCCAGGGTGATAGAATGTTCCTTAATGATATTAGATTAACTTATTGTCTTTTTTGAGTATGCACTAGGCAAGGTATGGTGGGTGATCACCCATTATTTGTCAATTGGCCCACCTACCAGGAGATAGTCTATGAGTTCCTCACAACTGTAGCGGTTTTTTTATCCTCGAGCATGGGGAAAGCTGCTGGGAAGGTTGGGAAAATTTCTAGCCCTACAATTCCAATCACTACCTCACATTGGTAGAGTTCAAATCTGTTTATGGTTGGCCAATGGATGGGTCACACTTAACACCGGGGAATTTAAACTACAACATGGCATGGTGACAGAAGAAAATTCTTTCTTAAGGGTTTATTGTCAACTACCACCAGTCCTTTTTCATGGACATTGAGCATCCTTTCACCCGAATTCTACACCAATACCTGATGAACACCATCCTCACCAAGTCCACTAAGGGGCAAGGGATGGTCTAAAAGGAGGAATTATTCATTTTGTGGTCATTTTTTACTTTGGGATAGGAGACAATCAATCCTGGGTTGTTCTTCCTTCAACACATGATGGTGGTGAAGAGGGAAGACTAGAACAAACCCCAAATTCACTTTGGAGCACTACTTACACCACTTCACTTAAATCTTTGTTTTGACCACTCTCAAACCAACACACTCAAGACATCTTCTATGCTTGATTTCAATCACTTCAAGTGGGCACATCTTTTCGATAGATACGAGAGAAGGGTGTACAACTAATGTAATGTAAATGGGTGTATGAACAAAAGGGCACTTCCTAGCCCCATCTTTCGTCAATGGGGAGTGGATTACCTTTGATGGACTAGAGATGACACAAAGGTTGTACTAGAGGGAGAGGAAGTTGTGTTGGTATGTATGCCCTGTGAGCCAATCATGGGATGATGGGTGGGATACATTAAGATTGATTTGATAAACATTAAAGGCAAGCTTCCAATTCTTTCTGGTTCAGTCATATGAGATAGTGATAGAATAGATTGAATGTCTAGAGAATGACAATACTCAATGACGTATGCCTTCAGGTTCAGGACCTGAACGATGAGATCATATGGATGCTAAGAGTTTGTACATTCTTGTTATGTCCCTAGTCGGATGTCATTGTGGAAGGCAGATAGACAGCAATGACACACAAGGCTAGATCGTGGTGTTGGTTGATGACAAAATCTCATTAGTCATGATATAGAGATATCAAACCAAACACATAGGTACTTGTTAGAGAACAAGTGTACCGGATAGACCCACCGTGTGTTTGACACATGGAACCATGACATGGTAGTCACAGTCAGTACTCACAGTGATGGTGGTGAGTGTGATTCTTAGACCTAAAATCACTGCACTCAACACATGTCATTGGGGACACTTTGACATCATCAAACGCAGTCCTGAAACATGGGTTGTTATAAAGGTGATGATTGGGTGGCTTTGACACATGGGGCTTTTGAGGGGTGAGTGATAGATATGGGATTTGTCTCTCCTAAGGGAGTTTGATATCCATGGCCACTTGATGAGTAGGATTGAGAAAGGCGTGCACACATGTGTGAATCAATATGTGATATTGATGTCATACATATCTCTTCCAATCTACTCTGAGATCAAGAAAGTGAATGAACGTTGATAGGATGAATGTTCCATGCCTCAAGTTCATTCGGGATATCAGTGACAATGGAATTATACATTCGCTGTAACACCATTCACATATTGTAGGATTGAAACTTGTTCTCCAACTTTCTATTTCACTTGGGTAGCACTGATGTGTGACTAGGCACCGCTCTTTGCTTGTGAAGTCATAAGTGTTATGGACTTTCATTGCCAACGTGAAATGGACCTGCGGGGTCACACACATAGGATTTAACCTGGAAGAGGAGTTTTGTCCACAAACAATGTTTAGATTGATTACTAAAGGAGTTTAGTAGTTCAATTAAATACACAATTGATTGATAGCTCAAAATCATAGTGTTCAAGGTGTTGGACAGATTGATTAGAGTATCAGATTGATTGAAATTGCAATTGACTGATTCTGCACAATCTACACTCCCAACCGATCGGCTCATGAGATGAACCGATCGGCTGAGCTTGGTGAACCGGACGGCTCAAGGATAGGGTGAACGATTACTTCAAGTGTTGAAATGATCGGTTCAACTGTTGCAACCGGGCAAGTTGGGAAAGTAGGATTGGTGAGAATTTCCCTTGCGTTTCACTTTCCCAATTTGATTGGAACAAGGATTGGTATTTGATACCAATTTGAAACAAAAAGATGGAAAGTCAATCGGGAACTGGTCAGGACCACGAACCGACCAGTTCCGAAATGAACCGACCGGCTCATGGGTCCCAACCGATCAGTTGAGGTGTCAATCGACCGGTTCAGGTCCCCAACCGACAGTTTCAGTTGTGAAACGATGGGTTCAGGTTGCGAATTGGTTGTTTTTGTGGAAAATCTCAAACCCTTCTACTCCTGCTTTTAGTCTCGCATTGCCCGGGATGGAGAACCCTGTCCCATGACCCTGCTATAATATAGGGGTATTGGGGGCTTCTCAAAGTACAACTCAGTGCAAACCAGTTGCTCTGCAAAGTTGTCATTCTCTCTGGTTTTGGTAACCGAGAGAGAGCCCTAGCAAGTGCTACCCGAGAAGGGTGGTACAACAAGGGAAAGACAACTACAGTTGTGATTAGTAGCAGGAGAGTGTGTTGGTGACTAGTACGCTAACAGGAGGGTGTGACACCTTCCAATTCCTTGTGGGACAAGGTGATTGGAGTTCCAGGTGGTCCGTGTGGACTACTTCAGAGGCGAGAGGTTTCTGCCACTAGGAGGACAACCTTCAATCCTGTCAGTCCCAGTGCGACCAAGAGCTGCACAGACACCATCAAAGATCGGAGGTGAAGACCGTGCAAGCTGTGAGGTATTGTTGCCGAGTAAGACTCGGGACAAGGTATGATTCCACAAACCATCATTTCCTATTGTATAGACGTTGACGCATTTCCTTGTTCTGGGTTTGGGGGAGAAAATTTTTGTTTCCACTTCCTTCTCTGCCTCCCCTAAAACCCAACAGTGGTATCAGAGCCACGTCAACTGCTCTATATTTTAGGAATATTGATATGATTGATTTTGGTTTGTCGCCATTATTTATTGCATACGATGCGAATAAAATTGGCTTTATGCATGTCCAATCCTAAATCCAAAAATCCCAATTTACATATATGATATGTATTATTAATGCACTCGTACGCGTCACCCTTAAATGAGTTTTGTGGTGGATGTATAGCGTGATTATGGCCAATAAACCCTATCTGTGTATGGTTGTATGTGGTTTCTTGCATCTCAGTCTGCGCACCGATCTTCCTTCTCCTATTCCTGATGTAACTCAAAATAATTTGAGATTTCTTTCCTACCTTTGCTCCCCTCGAATGTAACTCAAGGTTTCTCTTTTTACAATGTAAAATAGGATAGATTTTTATTTCCTGTTATGTCAAATAACGGAGGACATCGAGACGACAACTGAGACGATCGGCTCAAGGCGTGAACCGATCAGTTGACGTTCCAGATGATCGGACAAGGAGTGAACCGATCGGTTGATGACTGGTTCGAGGAGCGAGACGAGCGAGTGGCGGCCATGAAGAGATGCACGACGACTAGGCGAACCGATCGGTTGGAGGAGCCAACCGATCGGCTGGTGGCACCCAGACGACCGGGCCAGAACGAGTAAGTCATTCATGAGATGAGTTGATCTACTCAGAAGGCAACGCACAGAATTCATCTTGTATAGGTTGCATGTGATGTAGACCTAGATGACCGTGATTCCTCTTGGCTCGAGGAATCACATTAGGATGGCCATAATCATCGCTTTTATCGTTTTGCATGTTTTATGTGGGATATAGCATGTATATGATATGTACTATGTATTGTGGTGATTGGATATGTATATGTATATAAAAACCAAATCCCTCATTAAATATTAAGTTTTAGATGCCTTCCAAATGCGACACACGTGAAAAGCTTGATCTACCAAGTGTGGGCACGCCCAAGCGTTGTGCACCGTCTATCTCATGGAAGCATGGAAGATGGATATGTGGGTCTGCCCAAGTAGGGTGCATATTCATCATGTTGGCTTTGGTTCGAACTTAACAAGGTGACCTAGATAGGATGTAGCACCTTGAGGCATGGAGATGATCATGGCAAGGAGTTTCATATGACATCTTATCAAGAGTTGCATATGATGCAATTGGTAAGAGTTGCCTACCTGAGAGATCTAAGTTGTGGGTGACAACCCTAGTTGGTCCATGGCTTAGAGGATTTCAGGATCTTGCCCACTAGGAGGTTGTACATTGCAATCTTCCGAATTGATGGTGAGGGCTATTAATTTGAACTAAAATAGTGGGATCGATAATTAATTAAAGGCCTAATTATATCGTCAACTTTTCAAATCAATCGAATAAGTCAAAAATGAGTTTTTGGACTAAAATTGCATATTTCCTTTTGTAGTGAAAATGACAACAAACAAAAATCACTTCTCTTTGTGATCGGTCCTTGAAAAGGACAGACTAAATGGGACAAACTTCCACGACTGGTATAGGACATTGAGAATTGTTCTCACTCAAGAGTGAAAGCTCTATGTCCTGGATACTCCAATTCCAGAGGAACCGGCTCCTAATGCACCAAAGACAGAAAGGGATGCTTACAAGAAGCATTTTGATGATGCCATTGTTGCAAAGTGCTTGATGTTGTGCTCCATGAACCATGAGTTGCAGAGACAACATGAGAATATGGGTTTCATTGAGATGATTCAGCATCTCAGGAACCTGTATGAAGATCAGGCACGGCAAGAGAGATACGATGTCTCAAGGGCACTGTTGAAGTGCGTCATGACAGAAGGAGATCCAGTTGGTCCTCACACACTCAAGATGATTGGGTACATGGAGAACCAACAAAGACTGGGATTTCCACTGAGCCAAGAGTTGGCTACTGACCTGATACTGCAATCGTTGCCAGAATCTTACAGTCAGTTTGTGATGAACTACAACATGAACAACTTTGATAGGCCACTGTCAGAGTTGTTGGGCATGTTGAGGATAGCTGAGACACAGATGAAGAAGGACAAGCCTAAGTCTGTGATGGTCATCATGAGCAAGAAAGGCAAGTCCAAGCGCAAGGGCAAGGGCAAACTAAGAAAGGTTTTGATGCTAGCCAGGAGCCCAAGTCATCTTCAGCTCTCAAGGCCAAGGGAGGCGTGACCAAGAAAGGCAATTGCCACCATTGTCAAAAGCCAGGACATTGGAAAAGGAATTTTCCTCTCTATCTGGAAGAACAAAAGAAGAAGGAGGCAACAGATGTCTCTACTTAAAGGTGTCATGAAAGTAAACTTGTAACACTTTTTGAGGTATATGATACCAAAATGTAAAGTGTAAAGCACTGAATAAATGGGGCAAGTGTTGCCACCATAGATAGGAGTACTTTAGTTTATATTCAACTTAAAAGGCATGTAATACAATTATGAACTTCTATTTCATATTTGCCAATAGATAGAAACACTTTATTTTTCCATATTGTATGACAATGATGGCAATCAATAAAGTTGATGTTTCAATCTTTTAAAGATGTGATCTTTGTGGCAATGTCGTGCTTATCTTGTGGTATTTGATATGCATAAGATAAAATGATACCTAAAAGTTATAGATAACTCAAACAATCAAATTACCATCAATCATGAGAAATTCATTTCTAGTGTCCATGTGATGGATAAATCTAGACTCTTTTGGTTAGAAAACCGTTAAGAGACATGAATATCTTGGACATGATTAATCAATCTTCACTAATGGTAGTGGGAGAATGATTATCCTATTCGGTATGATACATGTGATGTATTTACATACCTATTGGAACAAATGCTAATACTTCAAATGGTGTTTAGAGAAATACCAATATGAATTTCTTGAAGTGTTCAAGATTATCACAGATGAAGTGCAAATTTGGTAAAGTGTTAATTCTTGATGAGATCAATGAATGAAATACTTGGACCAAATGTTTGAGATCCTTATGAGTGATTATGATAGTGTATCATAGTGAACTCATGATTAAGGCATGGTGATGTCTAAATCAAGAAGGAATCATGCTCTAAGGAGTTAGAGAATGATTATCAAATAACTAAATTCTTCTTAATAAAAGAATACCCCTCACTAATAAAAGAAATTAAGAATCACAAGGGTTGTGAGTTCTAATATCGTTAACAGATACACCTCAATTATCTATGTGATGAGTTGTTCATGTGATGAGTCAACTATCTAGATAAATATGAGGAACCAAATTTTGAGTTATGGTTTATGACCATTACATCCTAAATGTCATCCATGTCAACCATAAGGTATGACCTTGATGGTAGCACTCATTGGATGAAATCCATAAGTGCAAATGAGTCTTAAGTGTTAAGACACATGGATAACATTTTGAGAAGGATGATGCTTGTTGATTGCAACTTAATGACTGAAACATTTGGCATATGGATACTAAAACCGCATTCCTATGAGGAATAAAACAAGGATATGTGCGTGACACAACCTATAAGGTTTATGAATCCACTAATGCAAATGAAGTCTATAAGTTACAATGGACTAATCAATGTGATTGATTGAGTACAAGAAACTCAAAATTGGATCTTTACTTTGATGATATAGTCAAAGGGCTTGGCTGATATGTCAAAGATAAAGAAGGGAACTGTGATTTAGTGGGAGAGTGTTCACATTCCACATGTTGATGTGAAATTGAATTGTTCTAGAATGGAAATCCAAAAGTGGAAATTATCTTTAAGGAAGAAAGAGATGATTCCTATGTGATAGGAATAGAGATCTATAGAGATAGTTCTCGAAAATATCTTGACCTGAAAAGAGAAAAACATACATTGGCAATTTGTACTGAATTGTTCAGTATGCACAGATTTAGTGGCAGAAAACTTGTCCATGTTAGATGGAGTTAGTATCCCAAAGCCAAGTGTCCAATTCTTATGAAGAATGGGAACACTAAGAATAGATTTGGATATATCATGTATGTAAACATCCCATTATCTTGCATGTATTGCCATGGCAAGAACAAAGTGCATTCATCATCTTGTATGTATGACATGGAAATATGATGTGCTCATCCTGATAACTCGTATGTGGGACATGACGACTGGATGTCTGTCTACTTCCAGTAAGGGTTACTGGAAACCATAAGAACTTGATTAGTACTTGAGAAGTACTAGTTCTATGGAGAAAAGGAAGAGTTCGATGTAAAGAGTTACATTGATGCGAACATCCAAAAAGGACAAAAAATTAATCGCAATATATATATAGGATATATAAAAGTGAAAGTTTGTTGATAATTGGAAGTGTTCCAATAAAACCATTTAAAAGGAAATGTCGAGTATCTATGTGTTAGAGAACAGCAGTGGATACTATATGGATATGGAAGTTCATGAGATGAACTTATAGATATTCCACTCATTGGTGGCAAGTATGGAATCCTTGATCATGCAATGTGGCTAAATATTAGCAAAGGAATACTAGATCGCATATTACGACAACTCCATCTCATACGTGTGACGAACAGCGAAGAGATGAGAGACATTCAATTTATACTGACTTTGGCAAGGTGTTGTCATTACTCACTATGTTGGCACTAGAGCACAGTAACATGTGCGACATGTTTGAAGATCACTATGAATATTATTCAAGGGTGATTGGCTTGCAGTGCAAGTGGGAGTCTATTGGTATATATGCCTTGAGAGCCAATCATGGGATGATGGGTGGGATACATTAAGATTGATTTGCTAAACATCAAAGGCAAGCTTCCAATTCTTTTTGGTTCAGTCATATGAGATAGTGACAGAATAGATTGAATGTCTAGAGAATGACAGTACTCAATGACGTATGCCTTCAGGTTCAGGACCTGAACGATGAGATCATATAGATGCTAAGAGTTTGTACATTCTTGTTATGTCCCTAGTTGGATGTCATTGTGGAAGGTAGATAGGCAGCAATGACACACAAGGCTAGATTGTGGTGTTGGTTGATGAAAAAATCTCATTAGTCATGATATAGAGATATCAAACCAAACACATAGGTACTTGTTAGAGAACAAGTGTACCAGACAGACCCACCGTGAGTTTGACACATGGAACCATGACATGGTAGTCACAATCAGTACTCATAGTGATGGTGGTGAGTGTGATTCTTAGATCTGAAATCACTGCACTCAACGCATGTCGTTGGGCACACTTTGACATCATCAAACGCAGTCCTAAAACATGGGTTGTTATAAAGGTGATGCTTGGGTGACTTTGACACATGGGGTTTTTGAGGGGTGAGTGATAGATATGGGATTTGTCCCTCCTGAGGGAGTTTGATATCCATGGCCACTTGATGAGTAGGATTGAGAAAAGCATGCACGCATGTGTGAATCAGTTTGTGATATTGATGTCATACATATCTCTTCCAATCTACTCTGAGATCAAGAAAGTGAATGAACGTTGACAGGATGACTGTTCCATGCCTCGAGTTCATTCGAGATATCAGTGACAAATGAATTATACATTTGTTGTAACACCATTCACAGATTGTAGGATTGAAAGTTGTTCTCCAACTTTCTATTTCACTTGGGTAGCACTGATGTGTGACTAGGCACCGCTCTTTGCTTGTGAAGTCATAAGTGTTATGGAATTTCACTGCCAACGTGAAATGGACCTGCAGGGTCACACACATAGGATTTAACCTGGAAGAGGAGTTTTATCCACAAACAATGTTTAGATTGATTACTAAAGGATTTTAGTAGTTCAATTAAACACTCAATTGATTGATAGCTCAAAATCATAGTGTTCAAGGTGTTGGACAGATTGATTAGAGTATCAGATTGATTGAAATTGCAATTGACTGATTCTGCACAATATGCACTCCCAACTGATCAGCTCATGAGATGAACCAATCGGCTGAGCTTGGTGAACCGGTTGGCTCAAGTATTGAGTCAATCGGCTCAAGGATAGGGTGAACGATTGCTTCAAGTGTTGTAATGATTGGTTCAACTGTTGCAACCGGGCAAGTTGGGAAAGTAGGATTGGTGAGAATTTTCCTTGCGTTTCACTTGCCCAATTTGATTGGAACAAGGATTGGTATTCGATACCAATTAGAAACAAAAATATGGAAAGTCAATCGGGAACTGGTCAGGACCACAAACTGACTGGTTCAGAAATGAACTGACCGGCTCATGGGTCCCAACCAATCGGTTGAGGTGTCAACCGACCGGTTCAGGTCCCAAACCGACCATTTCAGTTGTGAAACGCTCGGTTCAGGTTACGAGTTGGTTGTTTTTGTGGAAAATCTCAAACCCTTCTACTCCTACTTTTAGTCCCGCATTGCTCGGGATGGAGAACCCTGTCCCATGACCCTCCTATAATATAGGGGTATTGGGGGCTTCTCAAAGTACAACTCAGTGCAAACCAGTTGCTATGCAAAGTTGTCATTCTCTCTGGTATTGGTAACCGAGAGAGAGCCTGAGCAAGTGCTACCCAAGAAGGGAGGCACAGCAAGGGAAAGACAACTACAGTTGCGACTGGTAGCAGGAGAGTGTGTTGGTGACTCGTATGCCAACAAAAGGGTGTGACTCCTTCCAATTCCTTGTGGGACAAGGTGATCGGAGTTCCAAGTGGTCCGTGTGGACTACTTCAGAGGCGGGAGGTTTCTGCCGCTAGGAAGACAACCTTCAATCCTATCAGTCTCGATGCGACCAGGAGCTGCACAGACACCGTCCTAGACCGAAGTTGAAGACCACGCAATCCGTGAGGTATTGTCGCCGAGCAAGCCTCGGGACAAGGTATGATTCCACAAACCATCTTTTCCTATTGTATAGACGTTGATGTGTTTCCTTGTTCTGGGTTTGTGGGAGAAAATTTTTGCTTCCGCTGCCTTCTCTGCCTCCCCTAAAACCCAACAAGTTGTGGTTGAGGAGAAAGAAGAGGAATCATTAGAGGAGGAAGAAGATGAATATGAGGCTACTATGGCTTATATACCAAGGAGATGTTTGCACCAGATTCTCACTGATATGTAGTATACATATAGCTCCACCACCTCCAATGCCTGAAGACTCCTTCGCCTATGAAGGCATATACTGGGATGTTGCATTCTATTTAGTAGGGTTAACAATAGTCAACCACCTTGACCTAGATTCAAGTTCTCCAGGGATATCTTTTTCAATAGTAGTATGTGATCTACGTCAATGAGCATCTTCTCCTTGTCAACCTGGTGAACATACACACACACACTTCTAGTGCATCAATCAACAACCTCTCTACAACCACTATTGGAGTCAAGGAAAATTCTCTAGCTACCCACATCTACCAAATATGCTAGGAAACCCACCAACGTTCACCAAAACATTCTACCCTCCAGATTCATAGATATCTCTTACAACGTTTCATCCACCTCCAAAAACATAGTGATCACCTAGTACCCCATTCCACCTCTTAGTTTGAGTTTTGACTATGAGGAAATAGTCGATTTCAGGCTTAGGGGGTGATGGAATGACTTTGTTTGGGTTTATTTTGTATCATGCTTTAGTTTTCTTATTTTAAAGAAATAGGATCCATAATATATATATTGTAATCATGGAGCTTAGTTTATCACGATTGCATTTATCAATAGAAGTGATGTGCTTTGTACTGTTGCATTAAATTGAAAAAGGATCACATCTTTTTAAGCTTATGTGCAAAGTCTAAGATAACACCAATTGAACCAAGTCTAGTCAGGTTGAAGCCACTTGATATAATTGAAAATTTGAAGTTATCTAGGACTTTTATAAGATGATGAGATTTGAGCCCTAACCAACCAAACAAATATTGAGATCTTAAATTGAATTTTTAGAATGAAATTCTAAGGATACCTTGTACATAGGTTGATATGAGAGGGATATATCATAGTTAATAAAGGCATGGCCTCTTAGTCATGTGTTTCCACCCACCTTCCATGATATTTCATTCACCAACACAAAACAATCAATTACTCAAACTTATTTTCTCTTGATTTCATTGCATAGCATAGTAGGAAACATGATAGTTTGTTTATTTAAGAGTGCACAAGAAAATATATATGTAGATATATGTACATATTATTGTATGAAGTATATAAATTGTAGTTGCATAACAAATTCCATGTAGATTGCATTCTGCTATTCCTTCAATTTTCCATTGTGTGTAACACATATCAATGTAGCCTTCTCCACATATAAAGAGTGAAAGCATCTACATCTGTATACCTCCCAATAAAAAAACTATCAAATAAAATAAATGATGAAATAATGTCTGAGCAATAATCATAAATCATACTAAAATAGAGGGAAGAACAAAAAGACAAAAGAAATCATATAAAAAGTGAGAAAAGGATGCCTTGAACCCAATCAGAATTTTCTTCAAGGTGAAGGTGAAAATAGTTTATATGTACTCATTATTTCACCCACACTCATCACTAGGATGAGATAGTCAGTGCATTCCTCATTCCATCATAATAGTAGGAATTAAGAATCATGCATTTTTCATCCCCTTCACTTTGTAAGTTCATCATATTTTTATTTATGTATAAATAATTTAGATGTTAATTGTGATTCTTGTTCATATCCACCTATTCCATTTCCACCCATTTCTCTATATGGTTGGCCACATATATGATTAACCCCCTCATTCATTTCTATATGAAGATATACTTTCAACATAGTTGTGTAGGTAGACCAGAGTAATGTATATAGGGAATCACATGGTGCATAAAGTGTATGCACTTTTGAATATGATTTTCACTTGTCTTTATTAATAGTGTTTCATTGATCTATGGGTGGACATATTTAATGAACATTTTTTGTCACTTTAGAGTAGTTTTAGTTCATTTTTTGGTAAGGGCTGGTTTGGGACCTCCATGTGAGGGTAATTGAGAAACATAGTTCATAGGATTGGTATTCTTAATGATTATTTCAAATGATCCAAACCTAGTGTTGCTAGAGGGGGAGCAACATTTACACTTAGGGGATTTTGATGCATCAATTTTTAGTTACTTTTCACATACATGTTTTCATGCATTTTGTGCATATATGTTAATTTTGGGATATGTTATGCATTGTTTCTAATTATTAACCTATGAATCACTATTGCATCAAAATTTGAGTATTTTGACAACATCATGTTAAATTATCACTTTAATTTGAACATATGTAGTTTTTTCCTTTTTTCAAGTAAATCGAGCATTTATATGACAGCTTGGTGCTAGCGATACCTATGTTTTGTGGCACCAGATATGACACAAAATTTAAATAGGGAAATTTAGAAATCTTGATGCTATAGAGACATCATTGGGTGCTACCGAACATGGAGTTGATGATACCAGAGAAAGGAGTCAGTTCTACCAACTCACCATTTAGAGAGCATTAGTAATTGAGTTTAATTGCCTCGGTGGTACCAACTTCAGCATCTACATTACATCAAAACTCATAGAATGCAAATTGTACTATTAACACATATATTGATAGCACCAATAGGGTTCAAGGGTTTCACATCAGTTGACAACTCAGTGCCACTATCATTGTGTCTTTCATACTGACTTTACATGATCATGTGATTGAAAATTAAGTTAGATCAAACAACTGTGACTTAATGACGACCAAGTCCCCACTTATGACCTAAGGGGAGTTTAGCCAAAGGAAGTATCATATATCTCATTGCAAAAGAGAACAAAGCTAGTAGAGGTGGATACGACGGAGATAGCCACACACTAGACACTTTGGGCACATCAAGGTGTGTAACAGAGTGGATCACAGAGACAAATTCTCTAGGGGGTTTTACATTGGATTTCAAATGTTTAGCCCAGTTCCTCCCACTTCCTCTCTTTTTATGATGATCGCAATCATGTAGGGCTAAACCTCATATTAATTAGGACCCAGGAGTGGCCCGATATTGCTTTGTATTTGAATTTTATGAATTAATAATCTATTTCTTTCAATATGAACGTGAATATATAATATCTTATTGATTTTTCATGATTGATCACCATAATCAATATAATAAACCACTTACTGCTTCAGGATAGGGATTAGGGCTTGGAAAAATCATAGGTGCACACAACCTATATCACACTTCAAGAGAGGGCGTAGGGTTGTGATTTTATAAACTAGAGACATTTGTACACCTAGCTAACTCCTAAACTACTATGGGGGTGAGGTTTGTTGTAGTTTAGGTCGTGTATTATGTTATGGGATTGGGTAATACTTGATAAATGTTTATCAAGAATTAAGGGAGAATACTTACTAATAAATTGAGTTTGAATGCAGTGCATGCCATGGTGAAACTGCAGTCCTTAGGAATCCATCCATTCTTGATCATAATCATTTAATTTAGTGTTAATTATTTCTTTCAATTATGAAATAACCACTCAACCATATTTTCCATGGCTAGCTAATTAGGATACAATTATTAGTAGTCTCTAGAAAACAATTTCTCAATATTGATAGTCGGGCCTCACAGGCCTACATTACACAATGTGTACACTTGTGTTTTACACACAATTTTGGCGTGTCACATGCCCACTCCAAGATCTAATGGAAGGCCTAATTTACTAGATCTATGTTTATTTAACCAGTCACTACTATAAAACAAATTGAAAACCATCCACGTATCTAGACTCCCTATCATGCCATTTTATCAAGGAAAAATACTTCCAAAGAATAGACCTCTCACTATCCAAGGTGGGTA
This sequence comes from Alisma plantago-aquatica, assembly GCA_963693085.1. Classification (NCBI taxonomy): domain Eukaryota; kingdom Viridiplantae; phylum Streptophyta; class Magnoliopsida; order Alismatales; family Alismataceae; genus Alisma; species Alisma plantago-aquatica. Next base: position 438,240,461 of record OY856413.1, read on the forward strand.
GGAACCCATGCTACACATTGAGAAGCATCTGGGGGACCATACAAACTATGAAATCAGATTTTTCTACAAAGTGGAAAATGGATAAATGATTAAAAAATATTTGGGCAAATGAATAATAGACTTGAGCAGATTGATTTGAAGGTTCAAAATACTGGGAGAGGAAAGCTCACATTTGGTGTAGGAGCTTATCAACCAACCAGAGAATTATTTAAATGAATAAATTTTTCTTCATATTTTCTAGGCCTTTTGGTGACAATATCACCACTATTAATTCACGTACAATGGGAGGTGAACGCCGACTCTACTAGACCTTAGAGCACAAAACCTATTCATGGTGAGATTTTCATAGAACTAAATGTTTGATGATTGATGGGACTACAAGTGAATGCAAAATCCTATGGAGGTAGTGATTTCACTAAATGTGTGTCATTTTAATTGTAGTTTCATGAATTAAACACCCAAATGGATCAACTAAGACTACAAATCATCACATGTAATTACCTTTTAAGGAGTGAGACCCGATAGAGGATCCACTCAAATGATACAATACAAGAGCCATTTAATGATAAAACAGCGGAAAAAAAACTATTACAAACTTACATCATTTTCGTTGTACAATTGTTCCACACCATACAAGGTGGAATGAAAAATTGAATAAATGATATACACCTATAAACACGTAAGGCCAGTTGCAGAGGGCAAACCAACTATCCCAAGATATCCTCAATGACCAAGTCCATGTATACGATCCTTTAGCATCTTTGTCTTCTAATGTACCTAAACCTGGGTGGAAGGGAACATCACCCAGAACATAGGAGGTAACATAGAGGTCAACAAAGAGTTGATTATGCACATATGATAAACACTTTGGGTATTATATATGGTTATAAGTGCAAAAAGAGATGTTCCCACAAGAAGGGGTTATTTGCAATTAGATAAGTTCAAAAGGAATATAACAAAAGAAATGAGGCATATTAAATTCAGATTTGCAAGCATGATAATAAAGAGTATCTTGCCATAACAATCATCCATAGATTCATATTAAAAAAATAAACATTTGCATGCATAACAATGTAGACTAAATATACCTAAAATAGGGCCATAACACCATATGATCATGGCCTAAAAGAAATAAGGGTGGAAACGCACACCCCGGGCAGAAACACAGGCCCTATATAAGTATGGTTGTACATAAGTACCACTATTCTAGATATTCTAGTCAAACATGTAGCATGCATAAAGTAGAGGGGCAAGAATAGCATTTCAGTCAATTTTCATAAAAAGGCATTCATAGCAAGTGGGGTACAAGTACCCTTATAAACAAGGTAGTCCAAAAATGAGAATGATATAATGAGTCAACATCAGGAAATGTAAATGTCCAAGAATTTAGATTTCATAAGGAATAACATTTCAAAAGATGCATCATTAAAAGAAAGTAGGTTTTAGTCAAATAATGCCCAACATAAAATAGAGGATGTACATACCTGATCTTCAAGACTAATGGCTTACTCAATAGATATACTTGGTCCACAAAGTAAATTTTCACCCTAAAAATACATTAGGTATGTTTGTCAAACCAAAATGTATGTGTTTATACCCTATTGTAGCTTTATGTATATCTCTTATCCAAGTTATCATCTCTAATGGTGTGTTAGGGTTTTCTGTTTAGTTAGTGGACATAGGTTATAGTGTATATCACTATTTAGCTAGGGACTATAACATTGGTGCATCAGACTCCACGTCCATGTGGTTTCATATGATGCATTTATGTTCATAAAGTGGTCTATGATATCTACCCTTTTCAATCCTAGGGTTTTTAGTTTCGCAATGGGTATTAGGTCCATCGTCATTACAATTCCTAGGTTCCCATTTATAAGGAATTATTATTCTCTCATTCATGTGTTAAGGCCTTAATATTGGATGGTTATTATACCCCACTAGGGCTCACCATGTTCATCATCGCATTAATCGACTCATACTCCCACTACTTACAATAATTCGTAGGACTTACAATCTTTATGCCAAAGATCATGTCAATTTCATGTATGATATTTAATGTATGCCTACTTACTAATTTTAATGATATGAGAGTTCATAACAACATGTTATATTATTGTAGAATCCATGGTTATGATCATGTAAGAAATTTCCTTTACATATTCTCTCTCTTATATACCATCTTATACAAAATAGTCCAATCTAGATAACTACACCACCTATATTGGTTTTCATTATAAAATGATCTTAAGTTTATGTATCTGTATTAGAATTATGGAATTAAAATAATACATCTTAGCAGCCACAATACTCATTTTATGTGTTATCTAAGGATACTCTAATCACCATTATGGTCTACTATGCCACTAAGTATATTCTCATTGATCTATGTATAAAATTTATGGATTAAAAGATCATTTACTGACGTGTGCATGCTGGAGGACTATTGATCAATGTTGGATCTGATGGAATGCATCGAGGTGGATAAAACTACCATGAGATTGTGACACTTGGTTCTTTCTCATCTAGCTGAAGTGAGAAGCCCTCCTCCAACAGGAACTATCATCTGAAACCAGGAAAACACCATGATGTACTAAATATGTAGGTCTTTAGCTTCATAGATTCTTCTGGCTAGAACATTGGGTCAAGGTCACGGAGGAGACGAGCTTGCATCTGATTTTGGTGAGGTTTGGTGAGGTATGAAGACTAGTTATGACCTTGGTAGACCTTGATTTCTGGCCTGGTTCAACTATGAATTCATGCATTCAGAATTGGCTACCAATAGGATGATGATTGAGGACATTTTGGATGGGTTCAAGACAGGGTGTTTGGTCGAGCGGGGCTCCCCCATTGTAGAGGACACCTGCGACTTCAATATTGAAGAAGGATGGTGATTGTAGGTGGTGTGTGGTGGAGTTATGGGAGTCTGAGCAACAATGGCAATGTTGCACAACGAAGAAGGAGACTATGTAGAGGAAATTGTGATGAATTTGAAGGAGGAGACATCCTTGTTGGACAATGATCAAACACTCTAGTGGTGGCATCTCCATGTGGTAACGGTAGTTATTCAGAGGAGGTGATGATGAGATCAAGCTTCACAGCAAACCACTGCACGGTAGGTGAAACTCCCACTCATCGTGAGACCAGCAGAGGTGACATATGAAATTACTGGTGTGGTGGGGTGTTGTGTTGGGTCCGTGGTAGAGATGAGAGGGGCTTCTAGAGCCAGCTACAAAGTGATGAATCTTGCCTGAAGGGCTAGGGCGCTGACGTCATTGCACTGGAAGTCAATGAGGGTTAGGGCAATGGTCTCCATCATCCTCTATGTTGTAGGAAATTGATTCATCTTGTCTTCACATTGGGAGCGTGCAACCGAGGTGATGGTGGTGGCTCACCATCAGGTATGACGATGACTACCCCGGACACAAGAGATGTAGCGCCAGGGTAAGGATGGTTTGAGATGGTGAGGTTCAGGAGAACAAGGGAAGAGGAAGATGAGGATGAGGTTTATTTGAGGAGAGAAAGAATGATGGCTTGCAGGAGTTTCTCTTACTAGCAGGATTCATCGGCGGCTGTAGTGTGGCAAAGGACGACGATCGAGCATTTCTTAGACCCAGTAAAAGTGGATCATGAGCCACCCTAAGTCACGATAAGGTAATTAGGTAACACGACCAAAATAAGGCAACAAAGAAAAATGCACGGAACATAAAAAAGGAGTGTGACATGGCAATAAATCACATATTTAGCACTTAACTTACTCCTATTTTAAAATAATCTTATTAGGGGTGTAATTGATACCCGATTAGGCCCAAATTGGTATATTAACTAATTAGGATATGAGGAATACAAATTTGTCATCAATTACACATTTTGCAAATGTATATATATAGATTTCATGATTCTATACTATGCACCCATTTGATGTATTTACTCATCTTGATTAATTAATTGTGTCATTGTATGACATACTAATTCAATATCTTTCATCATATCACCCACACAAATGTTTTAGAATGTCAAATTAGAGACAAACATAATATCGGGTATACTTGTTCAATAAGTCTTGTTACTGATTGTATTATCATTATTTTACCTTAATTATAAAATATCAAGGGTGCTCCTCAATTCATGATACCATTATATTTGATTATTCCTAATGCCTTTTGAATTGCGGATAGGGGCCTAGAAGAAGGGAGGGTTAGCTTGCATGTCCCAACACACATGAGGTACTAGGTTTTTCTATAGATCCTCATCTTCCACCACTTAAACATGAATGACCAATCCTCATATACAAATTTATTAATGGAACCATTTAGATAGTGACCCACTAAATTGGTGGACTACTATTGTGTATAAACATCAATCCTCATGCACCATGATTCATATCATTATTACTACTACACAAAGTTTCCTTATCAACGTCATCATTATCATCATCATCATCGTCATCATAATTGTCATCATCATCATCATACAAATCATCTATGCATCTACTCATCATCATCGTGATCATCATCATTATCATCGTTAATATGATTATTTATAATAAGTCATTTTCATATATGATGTTCATATATGTCTTGTTTTTCTTCATGTATTAGAGTTATATCTTAAGTTGAACTTATTTATAGTTTTTATCAAGGGAGACGAATTATGGTGTATTACATGTCTAAGATTCATACTTTAATAAGAATATTAGGGTTGAGGCGTAAGTTTAGGATTTTGTTTTCCAACAAATCTTCTCGTTCATATTTGAACACTATAGTGTTTTATATTGAACTTAGAGAACTAATCACCCATGATTCTATTATATACCTTAATGTACTCAGGTCATGATTAAGATGTACTTGAATCATTTTTACTGTTAATTCATTATGCTCCCCTGGGATGAGAGTACATTCATTAAGTTTATTATCCTTGGTGTGTTGAATATTATTTCTTGAATCGACTCCCCATATCATTTGTATTAAAAGAAATATAATTTTTTTTATCCAAGTAACATTCATGGTGGTCAAAATATCAAGGCTTACTCATATACCAAAATTATGTGATATCTACATTATTTGACATTATTTTAGGGAGTTATCCATTTTCTGCTTATTACAACGACTATCAACTCATGGTTATCTATTAAGTTAAGCTACACTCCTAACCGTATAAGGCTTCACTCCTTAAAAGGTTTAGTCTATAACACATCTAATCATCTAAATGGTTAACAAGGTCGATCTAGGTCATATACTCATTCCTATAATTCCCTACTTCACACTAGACATAGGTTCTCATGTTAGATCCTGCCAGTCAAGGATTCCCTCACTAAAGATTTTCTCTACTACTCAACTTCCTTGTGGTGGTGACTTGGTTCCAAAACCATCGATAAAATCTCAAATTTTTTTGTACATACAAATTAATAATGAAAATAAGTTTGGCGATGAAAACTTTGCAATCAAAATTAAACAATGGTGCCAAAATCGACTCGAAAACCAAGTACACCACTTATCAAGTACATGATGCCTATAGTATCATTCTATCATCACTTCATTCTACTAGCATATTCTATTTCTTCAATCATACAAATAGTATGACTAAATCACCTCGAGTCTTGTATCATAGTAGGAAGAAGGGTTTTGTATTCCTTATGGTCAACTTCTATCAAATCCTAATAAGGAACAATAACCCATCCTCCTGCCACCCTTAATCATAATTCGCATTGCACCATCTCAAGACCTATGTGTAATAAGACTATCCAACATTATAGGGAGAGATCTAGGGGTTTCTTATCACTATTTGGTTTACATCCATACTTTCTTCACATATAAAGATACCTACATAGTCAAGTTACTCATCTTAATCGCCACATAAACCAAGTACACTATTGGATATGAGAGGGTTGAATACTATGAATATATACCAAAACTTATAGCTTTCCACAATGAATTCTCATTTATGAGGCACAACAATTTCAATGAAGATAATATTCAACTCTTAGATGAATTTATCTAGAGTAATGTGGCCATACTCCATGTTGAAGGCAAGTCATGCCTAACTATAATACAGAAAATTAATTCAATCACCTAGCATCAAGGGAATCATCACCATTCATCATCTTATGTCTGATTTCTATGCTTATACTCCATATATGCTTAATCCTCCTAGTAGTTGTATCTGAGGCATGATAGAGAAACAACAAGGGAAAGGGCCCAAATGGAAATTAGGTTGATCCTATGAGTGTTCAAGACAACCTATATTCTAGTTGTGAACTATCCTCCCATGAGGTTGGGAATAGAATCTGATGACTAGGATTATCAACCCCTATGTAGGGAAATTATGTACTCCATAAAGGATGTAGGACTAAATAGGGTTTCCAAAACTGAGTCTCGACCACACGTGGTTTGGGGAGTGGAAATCACCAAATTAGATAGGGACTGGAACCCTATTTGGTATTCCACTACTCCGTAATAGGTATGTCAACTATATGTATAGGGTCACCTACATACCTAATCAAGGAACAATATAGTATAACTTGTAATAGTTAAGTTACCGAATGCATTGGCTCTAATACCATTTTGTAAGGAGTGAGACCTGATAGGGGATCCACTCAAATGATACAATACAAGAGACATTTAATGATAAAGCAGCGGAAAATAAACTACTATAAAGTTACATCATTTTTGTTGTACAATTGTTCCTCACCATACAAGGTGGAATGAAAAATAGAATAAAATCTATACACCTACAAACACATAAGGCCGGTTGCAAAGGGCAAACCAACTATCCCAAGCTACCCTTAATGACCAAGTCTATGTATACGATCCTTTAGCATCTTTGTCTTCTAATGTACCTAAACCTGGGTGGAAGGGAACATCACCGAGAACATAGGAGGAAACATAGAGGTCAGCAAAGAGCTGAGTATGCACATATGATAAACACTTTGGGCATTATATATGGTTATAAGTACAAAAAGAGATTTTCCCACAAGAAGGGGGTTATTTGCAATTAGGTAAGTTCAAAAGGAATATAACAAAATATATGAGGCATACTAAATTCAGATTTGCAAGCATGATAATAAAGAGTGTCTTGCCATAATAATCATCCATAGATTCATATTAAAATAATAAGCATTTGCATGCATAACAATGTAGACTAAATATACCTAAAACATGGTCATAACACCATAGGATCATGGCCTAAAAGAAATAAGGGTGGAAATGCACACCCCGGGCAGAAACACACGCCCTATATAAGTACGGTTGTACATAAGTACCACTATTTTAGATATTCTAGTCAAACATGTAGCATGCATAAAATAGAGACGCAAGACTAGCGTTTTATTTAATTTTCATAAAAAGGCATTCATAGCAAGTGGGGTACAAGTACCCTTATAAACAAGGTAGTCCAAAAATGGGAATGATATAACGAGTCAACATTAGGAAATGTAAATGTTCAAGAATTTAGATTTCACAAGGAATAATAGTTCAAAAGATGCCTCATTAAAAGAAAGTAGGTTTTAGTCAAATACTGCCCAAAATAAAATAGAGGATGTACACACCTGATCTTCAAGACTAATGGCTTACTCAATAGATATACTTGGTCCACAAAGTAATTTTTCACCCTAAAAATACATTAGCTATGTTAGTCAGACAAAAATGTACGTGTTTATACCGTATTATAGCTATATGTATATCTCTTATCCAAATTATCATATCTAATGGTGTGTTAGGGTTTTATGTTTAGTTAGTGGACATAGGTTATAGTGTATATCACTATTTAGTTAGGGACTATAACATTGGTGGACCAGAATCCACATCCATGTGGTTTCATATGATTCATTTATGTTCATAAAGTGGTCTACGGTATCTCCCCTTTTCAATACTAGGGTTTTTAGTTTCCCAATGGGTATTAGTTCCATCATCATTACAATTCCTAGGTTCCAAATTATAAGGAATTATTATTCTATCATTCATGCGTTAAGGCCTTAATATTTGGTGGTTATTATACCCCACTAGGGTTCACCAAGTTCATCATCAAATTAATCGACTCATACTCCCACTACTTACAATAATTCATAGGACTTACAGTCTTTATGCCAAAGTTCATCTCAATTTCATGTATGATATTTTATATATGCCTACTTACTAATTTTAATGATATGAGAGTTCAGAACAACATGTTATATTAGTGTAGAATCCATGATTATGATCGTGTAAGAAATTTCCTTTACCTATTCTCTCTCTTATATACCATATTATACAAAGTAGTCCAATCTAGATAACTACACCACTTATATTGGTTTTCATTATAAAATGATATTTAGTTTATGTATGTGTATTAGAATTATGGCATTAAAATAACACATCTTAGCAGTCACGATACACATTTCATGTGTTATTTAAGGATACTCTAATCACCATTATGGTCTAGTATGCCACTAAGTATATTCTCATTTATCTATTTATAAAATTTATTGTTCAAAAGATCATTTACTGACATGTGCATGCTAGAGAACTGTTGATCAGTGTTGGATCTGATGGATTGCATCGAGGTGGATAGAACTACCATGAGATAGCGACACTTGGTTCTTTCTCATCTAGCTGAATTGAGAAGCCCTCCTCCAAGAGGAACTCTGACTTGGAACCAAGCAAACACCATGATGTATTGAATTTGTAGGTCTTTAGCTTCATATATTCTTCTGGCTTTAACATTGGGTCAAGGTCACAGAGGAGACGAGCTTGCATCTGATTTTGGTGAGGTTTGGTGAGGTATGAAGACTGGTTATGACCTTGGTAGACCTTGATTTTTGGCCTGTTTCACTATGAATTCATGCATTCATAATTGGCTACCAATAGGATGAGGATTGAGGACATTGTGGATGGGTTCAAGGCAGGGTGTTTGGCCGAGCAGGACTCCCCCATTGTAGAGGACACCTGTGGCTTCAATGTTGAAGAAGGCTAGTGAGTGTAGGTGGTGTGTTGTGGAGTTCTGGGAGTCTGAGCAACAATGGCAGCACTGCACAATGAAGAAGGAGACTATGTAGAGGAAATTGTTATGAAGTTGAAGGAGACATCCTAGTTGGACAATGATCAAAATCTCTAGTTGTGGCATCTCCATGTGGTCACGACGTTTATTTAGAGGAGGTGTGCATGAGATCAAGCTTCAAAGGAAACCACTGCATGGCAGGTGAAACTCCCACTCATCATGAGACCAGTAGAGGTGACATATGAAATTCTTGGTGTGGTGGGGTGTTGTGTTGGGTCCGTGGTAGAGATGAGAGGGGCTTCAAGAGCCAGCTATAGAGTTATGAATCTTGCCCGAAGGGCCAGGGCGGTGACTTCGTTGCACTAGAAGTCGACAAGGGTCAGGGCAATGGCCTCCGTCGTCCTTTATGCTATAGGAAACTGATTCATCTTCTCTTCGTGTTGGGAGCATGCTACATAGGTGATGGTGGTGGCTTGCCATTAGGTATGACGACGGCTACCCCAGACGTAGGAGACGTAGCACCAGGGTAAGTATGGTTTGGGATGGTGAGGTTTAGGAGAACAAGGGAAGAGGAAGATGAGGATGGGGTTTATTCGAGGAGAGTGAGAATTATGGCCTACCAGTAGGTACCAGAGGAGATTTCTATGATCGTTACTGTATCTGTATCAAAGAGATGCGAAAAAGTGTTCGGATCATTGTGCAATGTCTGGAGAAAATGATGGGGGGGCATGTGTTGCTGCCTCCTCTAGCTCCTCCAAACCTTTCTTGGATTCTAGCGAAGGTGTGTGCAGGCGCTTGACTGTGAAAGAAAGAATATAGGGTATCCCTATCCATTTCCAATCCCTCTCCCTTACGGTCGATTTGTTCCTCTCCCTATCAGTCAAATCACTCCGTACCTCACCTAGTACGCTTCTTTCCTTCCGAACTAGGAAATGTTATGACAGAACTTTGAGTTTCTGCAGGCGGTGCTCTCACTGGCGGGATTCATCGGCGGTGGTAGTGTGGAAAATGACAACGACTGAGCATTTGTTAGACCTAGTAATAGTTGATCATGAGCCAGCCTAAGTCACGAGAACTTAAGTAGGTAATGCGACCAAAATAAGGCAACAAAGAAAAATGCATGGAACATAGAAAAAGGAGTGTGACATGGCAACAAATCACATATTTAGCACTTAACTTACTTCCCATTTTAAAATAATCTTATTAGGGGTGTAATTGATACCTGATTAGTCCCAAATTGGTATATTAATTAATTAGGATATGGGGAATCCAAATTTGTCATCAATTCCACATTTTGCAAATGTATATATATAGATTTCATGATTCTATACTATGCACCCATTTGATGTATTTACTCATCTTGATTAATTAATTGTGTCATTGTATGACATATTAATTCAATATCTTTCATCATATCACCCACACGAATGTTTTAGAATGTCAAATTAGAGACAAACATAATATCCGGTATACTTGTTCATTAATTCTTATTACTGATTGTATTATCAATGTTTTACCTTAATTATCAAATATCAAGGGTGCTCCTCAATTCATGATACCATAAGATTTGATTATTCCTAATGCATTTCGAATTGCGGATAGGTGCTTAGAAGAAGGGAGGGTTAGCTTATATGCCTAAAATTTAGTATGTTACATACATCTACCAAAATTATGAATTTGAATGGAAGGATTGAATGAATGTGAGTTTTTTTTCTAATTCATTGGCCTAGGCATGCAATTTTTAAAACTATACTCAACTGTGGAAAGGGGAGCACCAAGAAGTTACTTGATCATATATTCAAGTACCATAAGAAAACATATATACATGAATCCATCATGTTTTGTGAATTTTGTTGATGCTCAGGTTGAAAGATATATTTTACTAGTAGGCTCTACTAGCCCCTCCCCTTATTGCTAGATTCAAGAACCTTGTGACAAACTACCACAAGTACACTAAACCCTCACTTTTCTCAAGAATGACAATAGTCAATCGCTGAACCTCCATGGAGGTCTTCACTAGTGGGTGTCCCAAAAACAAATAATAGTGCAATATTGATATGTGATTCAAGAACTGAAGTTGGAGTTGTGTAGAAAAATAGTAGCAGTTTTATTACAACAACATACCATGCCTCAAAAACACCTTGCCATTTAACAATGTTGGAGGGGGAGTAATCTTTGAAGCCTAAATAGACTGGTTCACTTGATTGAGACTATAATCATCAAAATAGATGACAAAATCATAGTAGATGTTGTTGTGCATGAATATTATTATGATGATTCATTGGCAAAAGAGATTATGCTCATGTCACAAGATTTCATATCTTTTAAATGGTATATATGCATAAAACATGTAACTAGCTAGCTCATTTATTGGTCAAAGAAGCATGTAAGCTAAGTTTCACTTGAGAACTGAGTCTTTTGATGATTTTTCCATTGTAACAACTACAAATGATTTCTGTGAAAGATAACAAAGACTTCAATCTTAAAACAAAGGGAGTTCTATGTTATGTAGCAACTTCTACAAAATGTTGCTAACCAATAAATTAAGTATATATTTGATGCAATATTGTAACTATAGTATGTGTCTCATTTACATACTTAATAATTAACCTCTAGTTAGTTAGGATGTATTGTCCAGTCGATCCTTTTTTGACTGCAAAGTCTATTATACCACTGTAGAGAATCTTAGGATTACTTAAAATCCATGTCATCTCACCGTACTTTGATCAGTATGAGTATAAAGAGTGAGGCTCATAAAATTACTACCTAGATATAAAAACTAGTCCCATCCTAGGCACTTGGGTGATATCATCTACCATATTACATTTGGATTATTTCACTTTAATCATAACCCCTACATCTCAATCACATCGGTAAACCTACCCTTCCTAACTTATGTAACAACATTGACCACACTAATACAGATGAGTGAAATTACCTGATATGGATTTTGAGAAACATACATATACATTTTTCTTGATCGTAACCAATGAATACACTCATTTAATAGTATATTTCTTTGAGTATCTTCTAACAATGCAAAGCTTTGCTGTAGCTATGTCGATTTTGATTCCCAGACTTCAAAACATTTACAAAATTATACATTGAATTTGGATTTCTCTTCATTAACTAGTTCAATCACCCACCTTTTATAGAGAAAGAACATAGAAAAAGAACATGATATTCTAATATATACGAGTAGAGCATTAGGAATAATAAACCCTAAATTGTACTCATCAAGGACATACATAGCCATGATTTCACCATTTCAACTATACAAAAGGCATATCATAAAGAGGGTTCAAAAAAGAATTAGTTGCTAAAAATATTCATGTAGCACAAAAGATCCATTATGTATAGCTTCATTCATAAAGTTTCTCTATATGAGGTCAGTATGGAAAAAGTAGTAATAAGTGTCTAAATTTGCAATTTAAGGCAACTTGCATGTAATATTGGTACATTTCCACAACATGGTACTAAGAATTCATAATTTTCATTTTAGCACAACACAAAAAATGTAAAGTTGGTAATGACTCTAGATTTCCAATAGTTATTGCCAAGACCACATAAAATCCATCTTTAGCTTTCTAACATGGATTTAGTGAGATTAAGTCAGTATAGTAGGATGTTCATTACAAAGATGATTAAAAGGAGGCTAAATCACCCTGCTTTAGTGATGATCACATACCCAATAGCCACATTCATGAACCCCAAGCTCCAACTACCTCCAAGAAGTTCAAATACATTCACAGTAGGTTGACCTAACATCACTAGGTTAAACTCAACCTCAACGGAGCACCACAACCCAAAATCTACTAGGGTTGCGACCATCATCAAGGGAGTACCGTGACCTCCCAAGATGCATGATGCGATGATTTTGAGTTGCATTTATAGACCGATTTCATATGTGTTTTGTGCCTTAATTACTCATTTTCATGGATATTATTGCATAATTCACTTTATTTGGTCTTTGCCATCATTTTATATCAAATCCCCTTTATTTCATTATTTTAAGCATTATTGATCATCTTATCATAAATCGTGTGGATTTATTTGGTCTTGTTGTGCAATTTCAGGAAAAACAAGTATCTACATCCCTCGATACCATCGACGGATGTCGATACCATCGACCAAGCCACAGGTTGTCAGCCGAGAAGAGCAATACAGAGTCGATACCATCGACACCCATGTCGATGGCATCGAGATGTCTCCAGGCTTCTGGCGAGGATGAAGTCGATACCATCGACGCAAGTCGATACCATCGACACTAGGAGAGCTACAGCGTCGCTAGAAGACAAAACCCGACGCTACAGGAGTCGATACCTCGACATCCCAGTCGATGGTATCGAGATCACCACAGGCGTTCAGAATAAAGGAAAGGAAAGCTGCCGGTCGATGGTATCGACGCCGGCAGATATGTGTTGGATTTGTTTTGATTTCGATCGGACGGCTGTTGTTATTTGACGACCTAATTAGGGACTTATACCTAATGATGGCCGCCCAGACGTGATCATCATCTCATTTTGGATTGCACGAGTGCCGAGGAGGAGAGAAAGGAGAACGGAGGCCGAGAAGCTCATTCCGGGTGATTCGGACGCTGTCAAAGACAATTTCCACCACCGACAGGCGGGGAAAGCTTGTGTTCTACGCCAAGGATCCACCGGTTCTTCTCCGTTCAGGGGTTTTCCCATTTATTTCACGATTTTCTTATGAATTCCCCAATTTCTACCATGTATTCATGTAAGATGAATATGAGAGGCTAAAACCCTCAATCTTTAGGACCGGGAGTAGCCCGGGGATACATTGTATGATGATTTTATATTGATAATTCATATTTTTCTCTCATATCCGTGGTATAAATTCGTTTTCTCTATTGCTATTGTTATGTTTGATCACCATAATAATAAATTAATGCCCTTAATCACTTCGACAGAAGGATTAACGGTTGAAAAGAGATGAATTGTACATTAATTAATAAAACCCTTGACAAAGGAGTTGTAAAATTAATGGTGGGAACTGAGGGACCGATCTTAATGCGCTTAGTTTAGGGGAATGATTACTATGACGATGGAATCAACCTAAATCTAAGTAGTGGATTACACCACGACAGTGGGTAATTCTCATTTCAGGCCACTACCCGGATAGAGAGAGAAGTGTGAGGAATTATATGAAATCTAATACAATGTTGACCCGCGGTGAAACCGCCATCCTAAAGATATCCTTTTAATTGATTAAATTAACCTTTAATCGATTGTTTTCTTTGTTTGATTTTTATTTTCTTTTAATTTGCACAACAAAACCTTACTTTGTTAATTGGTCTAGCTGATTGCGATTAGTTAGTAGAAGTCTCCAATAATTCACGTATCCCTGAGTTCGACTCGGGCCTCACAAGGCCTATATTATTTGACGCGTACACTTGCGTTTTTAGCGCGTAGTAAAATACACGTCAAGTTTTTGGCGCCGTTGCCGGGGATACGGCGAATTATTGGCACTTTGAGTGCTAAGAGAGGCCACTCTAGGCCACATTTTTTTTTATTTTAAAACAATTTCAAAAATTCCTTTATTTCTCTATAATTGTGTTGACTCGTTCAAAGCATTGTACTGAACCCCTATTTCCATATTTCAGGTACTTTGCATGGTGCACACACGTAGTCGAGACTACGTGAATCGCACACCTGAGGTTCCATCTGCGGGACCAGAGGAAGAGGACTACTACGAGGAGGAACACCAAAGTGATATAAATTCTGAATCTGAGCAAGAACAAGCAAAAGAAATGGCTGAAGCACAGACAATTTGGGAGAAGATCAAGGCATCTTTTTCCTCAGCATCAAAGGGGCCCATAAAGAAGCAGGCGATCAACATACCGACATACAAGATCGACCCGACACTGATTAACTTGGTCAAATCTAACGCATTTCACGGGCTGAAAAATGAAGATCCGGTGGCACACATTAGTCAGTTTGTTGAAAATTGCGATATGGTGAAGATCGACAGGTTCCCGCAAGATGCGTTGTACCTCAAGTTATTCCCGAGTTCCTTGGCTGGAGTAGCAAGAGAGTGGCTTGATAACCTCGACGACGAGTTTGTTGAATCATGGGATCACATGGTGGAGGTTTTCTTCAAGAGGTTCTTTCCTCCTGAGAAGACCAATGATATGATCTGGAAGATCCACAATTTCACCCAACAGGCGGGTGAAACTTATTCTGAGACTTGGGAGCGATTCCAGGTCATGTTGAGGAGATGTCCACATCATGGATTGGACAAGGAAACCCAAGTGAAGATCTTCTACTTTGCTCTCTCCGAGCATGATAGAAGCAATTTGGACTCGGCCGGTTCTGGATTTTTCTTAAATAACACTGATACAAGATGCTGGGAAATACTGAAGAACATGGCTAGGAAACAGTCATGGGGTGACAGAGGTGCAGTGGAACATGTCAAGGCTGCCGGCGAATCCAGAACAGTTAGGGAGATGAATGACAAGCTAGATCTTCTAGCCAAGAAGCTGCTAGCTAAGGAAGATACATCTGAGGATGAGGAAGCCCAAGTGAAGTTCATGCAACAACAGGGCTATAGAAACAATGACTATGCATGGAGGAAGGATAAAAAGTTTTCATGGAAGGATCCGAATAATTTTCTGCAGGATCCGGATGCCAAACCACAGCAAAGAACCGAGGAAAAGAACACTGAATTGCTAAGTCAAATGATTCAGCAAAACCAAGAGATGATGGCCATGTTTGGTAAACAATTACAATCTCAAGGTGACATTCTAACCAAATTTGGGCAGACACTGCAAAGCCATGGAGCACAGATGCGGGCGTTAGAGACCACCGTGGCACAGATTTCAAATGAAGTGGCGGCCATCAAGCACGCCAATCAACAGAAACCAGCGGAGAATGCGCATGTGCCACAAGCACATCATCAGGTTAAGTACATGTCGGTGGTAAGAAATGAGGAATTTCAGGTGCAAGAAGCTGTAGAAGAAAGAAAAATGATGTTCAATGTGAATGCAACACCGGCGATACCGTATCCACGCACTTACTATAGATTGCCGGGCGGAAACCATTTCTTCAGAAAATCAGAGAGAGTTATGAGTATGGTCTCTCCATCTAGGCAAGAGGAGCAGGTGCAGGTTGTTTGTGCACATGTGGAGACATCTGAGGCGAGAGAGGAACCACAACAAGCTGCCACTATTGATGATGTCTCGCCAAAGCCCACGTCCGACGGAATAATTGAAGCAAGCTTAGGGGAGGTAGCCCCGAAAAGCTCTTATGTGCCACCTCATAGGCGTGTTGAGGCAGCAGATGTTTCAAATGTGGTTAATCCTAAGTCAACGATAGAGCATCGTCACTTTAAAAAATTCCTGGAGATATTCCGAAAACTCCACATCAACGTTCTGTTAGTGGAGATGATCGAGAAAGTACCCGCCTATGGGAGGTTCATTAAAGAAATCATCAATAAGAAGAGGCGGATAAAAGACGATGAAATTTATTGGATGAATGAGACAGTGAGCTCTATGATTCACGGGAGTTCACCACAGAAGAGACAGGACCCAGGAGGTTTTTACATTCCATGTTCAATAGGTGGTCAACATGTTTCTAAAGCGCAATGTGATTCCGGCGCTAGTATAAATCTCATGCCTTTGGCTACATTTCAAAAGTTGGGGTTAAAAGAGATAAAGAAGTTGGCTGCAACAATTGAATTGGCAGATGGGTCTACCGTGAGACCCTATGGAGTATGTGAAGATGTTCTCGTCAAAGTGGATAAATTCATATTCCCTGTGGACTTTGTCGTCATGGATATGCCACCACTCCAAAGTTGTGAAATTCTCCTTGGAAGACCGTTTCAAGCAACGGCGGATGTCGTGACTGCCTTAGGCAGAGGGACTTTGTCCTTGGGTATTGGAGGAGATCGAGTCGAATTCAAATTACCAAATGATCCTCTAAGCCCAGTTCCCAAGGTGAAAAGATGATGATTGTCACACCGTCTAGCCTAAGACGTTAAACAAGGGCGCTTGTTGGGAGGCAACCCAACCATCGGTACACTAGGATAGTTTAATTTTAGTCATAGATTGCTTTTATTTCATTTGAATTTTAATTTAAAAAATGATACCTTGATCCGTTCGTTGAATGCGCAGGCACAGGCAGGGTCGATACCATCGACACACTGGTCGATGGTATCGACATGGGTTCAGGATTGACAGCTGCAAAAATCGCACTGAGTCGATACTATCGACGGTCCCGTCGATGGTATCGACATACCTACAGGCAGGTTGCACAATAAAGGTCGATGGTATCGACATGCCAGTCGATACCATCGAGATCTCTGGAGATTTTCAGAAGAAATCGACTCAGTGAAGTCGATACCATCGACGTGTACGTCGATGGTATCGACATGTTCAAATGAAAAAGGCGGCGGCCGGACTCGCGAGGCAGTTGCCCTAATCAGCGAGTCGATACCATCGACTTCCGTCGATGGTATCGACGGGCACACAGCAGTGTCGGTGTCAGTTATTCAAGATGGGGTTATTGGAAAAATGCAGTCACATCATCCCGAGCAAATCCGGATCCCACAACCCACCTCCACCACCATCGGACTGATCGGGTATCACTGTTCCACCCTTAAGTTGGTTTTTGACTATGAGGCCATAGTCGGATTCAAGCTTAGGGGGGTGGCTGGAACAACTCTATCTTTTATCTTTTCTTTAGTTGTTTTTGCTTTGTTATTTGTTCTTGCAATTTTAGTGTTTGTTTAGGATCCACATCTATCTAGTGTAATTGTGGATGTCGTAAAAATTGTCATTTCGATTTTTCATGGGAAATTTAATAGAATTTCAAAATTTGTGTGTCTTTTGGATAGCTTAACTTGGTTGTCCTTGGGAAACTTGTCCTATGAAAATGATTGATTATGTCAACTTTGAAGCAATATGTCACACTCACACCCCCATTGACTCATGAAAAGTGGATAGTAACGGTTGTTTGAGCCTAACCTAATCAAATGGTAATGAGACCTTAATCAGATGTAAGAGAAAGAACCCTTTAAACTACTACACATGTCAGTAAGGAGGGACACATAATTTTCTTCTAAGGTTCAGTCACTAAATCTTGTGATCATTCCACCCCATTTCTATAATCCACCCAAGAATTGGAAGTAAAGTGCAGTTTCAATTTCTTTTGCGTGCATAGCATGTAGATAGGGTTTGCATTCCTATTTTCATAATTTTGCATACAACGAAAAAATATACGATGATACATGCACATTACCTTTAGGTGCATGTCATGTAGTTGCACTCATAACTTTCATGATTTTCATGCATAAGTACACCATGTACCTCAGTTGACAGGAAAAGTGATCTAAATTGTTCCATACCCTCGCATTAGTACAAGGATTTCCAATCATGAAGAAAATAGCCTAACACATGTAGCTCTAAGAAATTATGGATATGTGGGCTAAAAGAAAAAAAAATGAAAAAAAAAGAGAATTTAGAAGGAAATGGAATAAGAGGGAGAAAGGAATGATATCACTTGTATAATAGGGGAATTGAGTACATGATGTGGCTTGAGTAGATTTCTATCTCATTTTGAGGTAGAAGGTTAGTGCATGCATCATTCCACCCACTTTTAGGCATTAGGGCATTCTTAATGTGCATTTGCATCATTTAGGGCATTTTGTTATATGCATACTGAAACTGTGTAATACTTCCATATTCTCCCATGAACCGCCCATTCCATCCACCCGTTGCTCGAATTGGTAGGCCACCGTGATTTTCTCCTCACTCATGATTATAAGGAGGACTGCTTCCATGTAGATGGTAGTTAGGGCGAGCAACGTAGTTTAGGTGATCACAAGATGCACCATGGCTGAATCGGCGAACTTTATTATGTTAACTGCCCTATGTGATAGTGTTCATCGGTTTGAAGGATAATTTCTTTTATTGATGGTTATTGTCGCCTATAGGGTAATTACTGTTCTGTGATTAGGGTAGGCCGGTTTGAGAACGTCCAGTGGGAGTCATTTGTGATGTGGGTTGGTATTTTGATTGTTAGTTGACATTCGCAATTCTATTCTAAGGATTAGTTGCTCGAGGGCGAGCAATGTTTAAGCTTAGGGGAGTTTGATGCGATGATTTTGAGTCGCATTTATAGATCGATTTCATATGTGTTTTGTGCCTTAATTACTCATTTTCATGGATATTATTGCATAATTCACTTTATTTGGTCTTTGCCATCATTTTATATCAAATGCCATTTATTTCATTATTTTAAGCATTATTGATCATCTTATCATAAATCGTGTGGATTTATTTGGTCTTGTTGTGCAATTTCAGGAAAAACAAGTATCTACATCCATCGATACCATCGACGGATGTCGATACCATCGACCAAGCCACAGGTTGTCAGCCGAGAAGAGCAATACAGAGTCGATACCATCGACACCCATGTCGATGGCATCGAGATGTCTCCTGGCTGCTGGCGAGGATGAAGTCGATACCATCGACGCAAGTCGATACCATCGACACTAGGAGAGCTACAGCGTCGCTAGAAGACAAAACCCGACGCTACAGGAGTCGATATCATCGAAATCCCAGTCGATGGTATCGAGATCACCACAGGCGCTCAGAATAAAGGAAAGGAAAGCTGCCGCTAATCTGCTGGGTCGATACCATCGACCCGCGTGGATGGTATCGACGCCGGCAGATATGCGTTGGATTTGTTTTGATTTCGATCGGACGGCTGTTGTTATTTGACGACCTAATTAGGGACTTATACCTAATGACGGCCGCCCAGACGTGATCATCATCTCATTTTGGATTGCACGAGTGCCGAGGAGGAGAGAAAGGAGAACGGAGGCCGAGAAGCTCATTCCGGGTGATTCGGACACTGCCGAAGACAATTTCCACCATCGACAGGCGGGGAAAGCTTGTGTTCTACGCCAAGGATCCATCGGTTCTTCTCCGTTCAGGGGTTTTCCCATTTATTTCACGATTTTCTTATGAATTCCCCAATTTCTACCATGTATTCGTGTAAGATGAATATGAGAGGCTAAAACCCTCAATCTTTAGGACCGGGAGTAGCCCGGGGATACATTGTATGATGATTTTATATTGATAATTCATATTTTTCTCTCATATCCGTGGTATAAATTCGTTTTCTCTATTGCTATTGTTATGTTTGATCACCATAATAATAAATTAATGCCCTTAATCACTTCGACAGAAGGATTAACGGTTGAAAAGAGATGAATTGTACATTAATTAATAAAACCCTTGACAAAGGAGTTGTAAAATTAATGGTGGGAACTGAGGGACCGATCTTAATGCGCTTAGTTTAGGGGAATGATTACTATGACGATGGAATCAACCTAAATCTAAGTAGTGGATTACACCACGACAGTGGGTAATTCTCATTTCAGGCCACTACCCGGATAGAGAGAGAAGTGTGAGGAATTATATGAAATCTAATACAATGTTGACCCGCGATGAAACCGCCATCCTAAAGATATCCTTTTAATTGATTAAATTAACCTTTAATCGATTGTTTTCTTTGTTTGATTTTTATTTTCTTTTAATTTGCACAACAAAACCTTACTTTGTTAATTGGTCTAGCTGATTGCGATTAGTTAGTAGAAGTCTCCAATAATTCACGTATCCCTGAGTTCGACTCGGGCCTCACAAGGCCTATATTATTCGACGCGTACACTTGCGTTTTTAGCGCGTAGTAAAATACACGTCAAGTTTTTGGCGCCGTTGCCGGGGATACGGCGAATTATTGGCACTTTGAGTGCTAAGAGAGGCCACTCTAGGCCACATTTTTTATTTATTTATTTTAAAACAATTTCAAAAATTCCTTTATTTCTCTATAATTGTGTTGACTCGTTCAAAGCATTGTACTGAACCCCTATTTCCATATTTCAGGTACTTTGCATGGTGCACACACGTAGTCGAGACTACGTGAATCGCACACCTGAGGTTCCATCTGCGGGACCAGAGGAAGAGGACTACTACGAGGAGGAACACCAAAGTGATATAAATTCTGAATCTGAGCAAGAACAAGCAGAAGAAATGGCTGAAGCACAGACAATTTGGGAGAAGATCAAGGCATCTTTTTCCTCAGCATCAAAGGGGCCCATAAAGAAGCAGGCGATCAACATACCGACATACAAGATCGACCCGGCACTGATTAACTTGGTCAAATCTAACGCATTTCACGGGCTGAAAAATGAAGATCCGGTGGCACACATTAGTCAGTTTGTTGAAAATTGCGATATGGTGAAGATCGACAGGTTCCCGCAAGATGCGTTGTACCTCAAGTTATTCCTGAGTTCCTTGGCTGGAGTGGCAAGAGAGTGGCTTCATAACCTCGACGACGAGTTTGTTGAATCATGGGATCACATGGTGGAGGTTTTCTTCAAGAGGTTCTTTCCTCCTGAGAAGACCAATGATATGATCCGGAAGATCCACAATTTCACCCAACAGGCGGGTGAAACTTATTCTGAGACTTGGGAGCGATTCCAGGTCATGTTGAGGAGATGTCCACATCATGGATTGGACAAGGAAACCCAAGTGAAGATCTTCTACTTTGCTCTCTCCGAGCATGATAGAAGCAATTTGGACTCGGCCGGTTCTGGATTTTTCTTAAATAACACTGATACAAGATGCTGGGAAATACTGAAGAACATGGCTAGGAAACAGTCATGGGGTGACAGAGGTGCAGTGGAACATGTCAAGGCTGCCGGCGAATCCAGAATAGTTAGGGAGATGAATGACAAGCTAGATCTTCTAGCCAAGAAGCTGCTAGCTAAGGAAGATACATCTGAGGATGAGGAAGCCCAAGTGAAGTTCATGCAACAACAGGGCTATAGAAACAATGACTATGCATGGAGGAAGGATAAAAAGTTTTCATGGAAGGATCCGAATAATTTTCTGCAGGATCCGGATGCCAAACCACAGCAAAGAACCGAGGAAAAGAACACTGAATTGCTAAGTCAAATGATTCAGCAAAACCAAGAGATGATGGCCATGTTTGGTAAACAATTACAATCTCAAGGTGACATTCTAACCAAATTTGGGCAGACACTGCAAAGCCATGGAGCACAGATGCGGGCGTTAGAGACCACCGTGGCACAGATTTCAAATGAAGTGGCGGCCATCAAGCACGCCAATCAACAGAAACCAGCGGAGAATGCGCATGTGCCACAAGCACATCATCAGGTTAAGTACATGTCGGTGGTAAGAAATGAGGAATTTCAGGTGCAAGAAGCTGTAGAAGAAAGAAAAATGATGTTCAATGTGAATGCAACACCGGCGATACCGTATCCACGCACTTACTATAGATTGCCGGGCGGAAACCATTTCTTCAGAAAATCAGAGAGAGTTATGAGTATGGTCTCTCCATCTAGGCAAGAGGAGCAGGTGCAGGTTGTTTGTGCACATGTGGAGACATCTGAGGCGAGAGAGGAACCACAACAAGCTGCCACTATTGATGATGTCTCGCCAAAGCCCACGTCCGACGGAATAATTGAAGCAAGCTTAGGGGAGGTAGCCCCGAAAAGCTCTTATGTTCCACCTCATAGGCGTGTTGAGGCAGCAGATGTTTCAAATGTGGTTAATCCTAAGTCAACGAAAGAGCATCGTCACTTTAAAAAATTCCTGGAGATATTTCGAAAACTCCACATCAACGTTCTGTTAGTGGAGATGATCGAGAAAGTACCCGCCTATGGGAGGTTCATTAAAGAAATCATCAATAAGAAGAGGCGGATAAAAGACGATGAAATTTATTGGATGAATGAGACAGTGAGCTCTATGATTCACGGGAGTTCACCACAGAAGAGACAGGACCCAGGAGGTTTTTACATTCCATGTTCAATAGGTGGTCAACATGTTTCTAAAGCGCAATGTGATTCCGGCGCTAGTATAAATCTCATGCCTTTGGCTACATTTCAAAAGTTGGGGTTAAAAGAGATAAAGAAGTTGGCTGCAACAATTGAATTGGCAGATGGGTCTACCGTGAGACCCTATGGAGTATGTGAAGATGTTCTCGTCAAAGTGGATAAATTCATATTCCCTGTGGACTTTGTCGTCATGGATATGCCACCACTCCAAAGTTGTGAAATTCTCCTTGGAAGACCGTTTCAAGCAACGGCGAATGTCGTGACTGCCTTAGGCAGAGGGACTTTGTCCTTGGGTATTGGAGGAGATCGAGTCGAATTCAAATTACCAAATGATCCTCTAAGCCCAGTTCCCAAGGTGAAAAGATGATGATTGTCACACCGTCTAGCCTAAGACGTTAAACAAGGGCGCTTGTTGGGAGGCAACCCAACCATCGGTACACTAGGATAGTTTAATTTTAGTCATAGATTGCTTTTATTTCATTTGAATTTTAATTTAAAAAATGATACCTTGATCCGTTCGTTGAATGTGCAGGCACAGGCAGGGTCGATACCATCGACACACTGGTCGATGGTATCGACATGGGTTCAGGATTGACAGCTGCAAAAATCGCACTGAGTCGATACTATCGACGGTCCCGTCGATGGTATCGACATACCTACAGGCAGGTTGCACAATAAAGGTCGATGGTATCGACATGCCAGTCGATACCATCGAGATCTCTGGAGATTTTCAGAAGAAATCGACTCAGTGAAGTCGATACCATCGACGTGTACGTCGATGGTATCGACATGTTCAAATGAAAAAGGCGGCGGCCGGACTCGCGAGGCAGTTGCCCTAATCAGCGAGTCGATACCATCGACTTCCGTCGATGGTATCGACGGGCACACAGCAGTGTCGGTGTCAGTTATTCAAGATGGGGTTATTGGAAAAATGCAGTCACATCATCCCGAGCAAATCCGGATCCCACGACCCACCTCCACCACCATCGGACTGATCGGGTATCACTGTTCCACCCTTAAGTTGGTTTTTGACTATGAGGCCATAGTCGGATTCAAGCTTAGGGGGGTGGCTGGAACAACTCTATCTTTTATCTTTTCTTTAGTTGTTTTTGCTTTGTTATTTGTTCTTGCAATTTTAGTGTTTGTTTAGGATCCACATCTATCTAGTGTAATTGTGGATGTCGTAAAAATTGTCATCTCGATTTTTCATGGGAAATTTAAGGGAATTTCAAAATTTGTGTGTCTTTTGGATAGCTTAACTTGGTTGTCCTTGGGAAACTTGTCCTATGAAAATGATTGATTATGTCAACTTTGAAGCAATATGTCACACTCACACCCCCATTGACTCATGAAAAGTGGATAGTAACGGTTGTTTGAGCCTAACCTAATCAAATGGTAATGAGACCTTAATCAGATGTAAGAGAAAGAACCCTTTAAACTACTACACATGTCAGTAAGGAGGGACACATAATTTTCTTCTAAGGTTCAGTCACTAAATCTTGTGATCATTCCACCCCATTTCTATAATCCACCCAAGAATTGGAAGTAAAGTGCAGTTTCAATTTCTTTTGCGTGCATAGCATGTAGATAGGGTTTGCATTCCTATTTTCATAATTTTGCATACAACGAAAAAATATACGATGATACATGCACATTACCTTTAGGTGCATGTCATGTAGTTGCACTCATAACTTTCATGATTTTCATGCATAAGTACACCATGTACCTCAGTTGACAGGAAAAGTGATCTAAATTGTTCCATACCCTCGCATTAGTACAAGGATTTCCAATCATGAAGAAAATAGCCTAACACATGTAGCTCTAAGCAATTATGGATATGTGGGCTAAAAGAAAAAAAAAATGAAAAAAAAAAGAGAATTTAGAAGGAAATGGAATAAGAGGGAGAAAGGAATGATATCACTTGTATAATAGGGGAATTGAGTACATGATGTGGCTTGAGTAGATTTCTATCTCATTTTGAGGTAGAAGGTTAGTGCATGCATCATTCCACCCACTTTTAGGCATTAGGGCATTCTTAATGTGCATTTGCATCATTTAGGGCATTTTGTTATATGCATACTGAAACTGTGTAATACTTCCATATTCTCCCATGAACCGCCCATTCCATCCACCCGTTGCTCGAATTGGTAGGCCACCGTGATTTTCTCCTCACTCATGATTATAAGGAGGACTGCTTCCATGTAGATGGTAGTTAGGGCGAGCAACGTAGTTTAGGTGATCACAAGATGCACCATGGCTGAATCGGCGAACTTTATTATGTTAACTGCCCTATGTGATAGTGTTCATCGGTTTGAAGGATAATTTCTTTTATTGATGGTTATTGTCGCCTATAGGGTAATTACTGTTCTGTGATTAGGGTAGGCCGGTTTGAGAACGTCCAGTGGGAGTCATTTGTGATGTGGGTTGGTATTTTGATTGTTAGTTGACATTCGCAATTCTATTCTAAGGATTAGTTGCTCGAGGGCGAGCAATGTTTAAGCTTAGGGGAGTTTGATGCGATGATTTTGAGTCGCATTTATAGACCGATTTCATATGTGTTTTGTGCCTTAATTACTCATTTTCATGGATATTATTGCATAATTCACTTTATTTGGTCTTTGCCATCATTTTATATCAAATCCCCTTTATTTCATTATTTTAAGCATTATTGATCATCTTATCATAAATCGTGTGGATTTATTTGGTCTTGTTGTGCAATTTCAGGAAAAACAAGTATCTACATCCATCGATACCATCGACGGATGTCGATACCATCGACCAAGCCACAGGTTGTCAACCGAGAAGAGCAATACAGAGTTGATACCATCGACACCCATGTCGATGGCATCGAGATGTCTCCAGGCTGCTGGCGAGGATGAAGTCGATACCATCGACGCAAGTCGATACCATCGACACTAGGAGAGCTACAGCGTCGCTAGAAGACAAAACCCGACGCTACAGGAGTCGATATCATCGAAATCCCAGTCGATGGTATCGAGATCACCACAGGCGCTCAGAATAAAGGAAAGGAAAGCTGCCGCTAATCTGCTGGGTCGATACCATCGACCCGCGTCGATGGTATCGACGCCGGCAGATATGCGTTGGATTTGTTTTGATTTCGATCGGACGGCTGTTGTTATTTGACGACCTAATTAGGGACTTATACCTAATGACGGCCGCCCAGACGTGATCATCATCTCATTTTGGATTGCACGAGTGCCGAGGAGGAGAGAAAGGAGAACGGAGGCCGAGAAGCTCATTCCGGGTGATTCAGACACTTCCGAAGACAATTTCCACCACCGACAGGCGGGGAAAGCTTGTGTTCTACGCCAAGGATCCATCGGTTCTTCTCCGTTCAGGGGTTTTCCCATTTATTTCACGATTTTCTTATGAATTCCCCAATTTCTACCATGTATTCGTGTAAGATGAATATGAGAGGCTAAAACCCTCAATCTTTAGGACCGGGAGTAGCCCGGGGATACATTGTATGATGATTTTATATTGATAATTCATATTTTTCTCTCATATCCGTGGTATAAATTCGTTTTCTCTATTGCTATTGTTATGTTTGATCACCATAATAATAAATTAATGCCCTTAATCACTTCGACAGAAGGATTAACGGTTGAAAAGAGACGAATTCTACATTAATTAATAAAACCCTTGACAAAGGAGTTGTAAAATTAATGGTGGGAACTGAGGGACTGATATTAATGCGCTTAGTTTAGGGGAATGATTACTATGACGATGGAATCAACCTAAATCTAAGTAGTGGATTACACCACGACAGTGGGTAATTCTCATTTCAGGCCACTACCCGGATAGAGAGAGAAGTGTGAGGAATTATATGAAATCTAATACAATGTTGACCCGCGGTGAAACCGCCATCCTAAAGATATCCTTTTAATTGATTAAATTAACCTTTAATCGATTGTTTTCTTTGTTTGATTTTTATTTTCTTTTAATTTGCACAACAAAACCTTACTTTGTTAATTGGTCTAGCTGATTGCGATTAGTTAGTAGAAGTCTCCAATAATTCACGTATCCCTGAGTTCGACTCGGGCCTCACAAGGCCTATATTATTCGACGCGTACACTTGCGTTTTTAGCGCGTAGTAAAATACACGTCAATGCACCATGTGGGTTGCCAAAACAGAGTTGAAATAAAAGGTGAAACCATGGTTACCATGAAGAAAAAGTCACATACAATCGGTCACCAAAACCCTAAGTCACGGGTCAAGAAACTACCAAGTAAGAACCATAGCCAAGGAAGATAAAACTAAGCTCATGATAATTAAAACCAAACCTAACATCCCTCTAAACTCTAGGTGTATGAACATCATGCATGAGGGCAAGGTAAAGAACAGAATATGGGGAAGAACCTTGACAACACATCATCGACTAAAACAGGTACAAATGGTTAGGGTTTCAAATTATTTTCATACCAAGTAAGGGATCACCGTCAAACAAGCTCTAGAGATTACCACTAAGCACAATCATGGTGAGAAGGAAACTTAGAGGAAGAAGAAATTAACAAAAAATATAAAGAAGTACAATAATAGAGTAGGTTTAGTGTTATATAACCCGCCTTAAGAAGATCACCACAAAAGCTCCAAGAACATGATCCATGGGTTGGAAAAGCTCCACCAAAAGCTCCACACTCAAACTCAAGAGAACCTTAAGAAAAGGGAAAACACCAAGGTAAAAAGGGTAGCTCCAGAAAGAGAGAAAAACCTCAAAACTAAACCAAAAGAAAGAAGGGCAAAAAGAGAGAAGAAACTCTATCTCACTTGGGTGTAAAAACATGGCTATTACCCCTGTGATGAGGAGCTTACTCTAAAAAAAGACCACCATGTCAAAACACAGTCTAAGGCCGAGAAATTGGAAGAAGATGGGGTAGAAGATCTAAAGAAAACATCAAATAAAGATGATAAACACTAACCAAGATTGGAGATGACCAATAATCACTACAAGAACCACATGCAAGGGATGAACCACCACCAAGGAACCAAGAACACTCCTTCTTGCTCCACCAAGATATAAAGATGAGATCAAGAGAGAGGAGGAAGAAGGTGTTGGTATGTATGCCCATAGAGCAAGTCATGTGATGATTGTAATGGGATACTTTGTAAATGATTTGAATAATAATAAAGGGAATTTCCTATCTATATGTTTTAATTGTTTTTGAGATGATAGTGTAACATGATAGATGTCTAAAGAATTGTTTTACTCGATGATGTATGCTTTTGGGTTGAGAACCTAAATGATGAGATCATACAGATGTTAAGAGTATACTTTCTTGTTTAGTCCCTAGTCAGTTGTTATCGTGGAAATAACCATAGACATCAATAACACTAAAGACTAGATTGTGTTTTGGTTGATGATAGAATCTCATTAGTCATGATATAGTGATATAAACCAAGCACATAGGTACTTGTTAGAGAACAAGTGTACCGGACATACCCATCGTGAGAGTGACACATGGAACCATGATTTGGTTGCCACTGTCAGCTCTCGCAGTGATGGTGGTGAGTGTGATTCTTCAACCTGAAATCACTACACTCAACACATGTCGCTGGGTACACTTTGACATCATCAAACGCAGTCCTGAAACATGGGTTGTTATAAAGGTGATGATTGGGTGACTTTGACACATGGGGCTTTTGAGGGGTGAGTGATAGATATGGGATTTGTCCCTCCTAAGGGAGTTTGAAGTCCATGGCCACTTGATGAATAGGATTGAGAAAGGCATGTCCATTCATGTGTGAATCAATATGTGATATTGATGTCACACACATCTCACCCAGTCTGCTCTAAGATCAAGGAAATGGATGGACGTTGAAAGGATGATTGTACCATGCCTTGAGTTCATTTAGGACATTAGTGACAAAGGAATTATACATTCAATGTAACACCATTCATGGATTGTATAATTGAAAGTTGTTCTCCAACTTTCTATTTCACTTGGGTAGCACTGATGTGCGACTAGGCACCACTCGTTGCTTGTGAAGTCATAAGTGTTATGGACTTTCACTGCCAATGTGAAATGGACCTGTAGGGTCACACACAAAGGATTTAACTTGGAAGAGTAGTTTATCCACAAATGATGATTAGATTGATTACTAAAGGAGTTTAGTAGTTCAATTTAACACTCAATCAATTGATAGCTCAATATCATAGTTTTAAAGGTGTTGGACCGATTGAATAGAGTATTTGATTGATTGAAACTGCAATTGATTGATTTTGCACACTCTGCACTCCCAACCGATCGGCTCATATGATGAACCGATCGTCTCATCTTGGTGAACCGATCGGCTCATGACATGAACCGATCGTCTCAGGACAGGCTGAACCGACTAGTTTAAGGGTTGAACTGATCGGCTCAACTAGTCCAAACGAGCAAGTTTGGAAAGTCAGGTTGGTGAAAAATTTCTCTTCGTTTCACTTGTCCAATTATTGGAACAAGGATTGGTATTTGGATCAATTCGAAACAAAAGAGGAAAAGTCAATAAGGAACTTATCACGACCATGAACCGATCGACTCATGCTTGAACTGATTGGCTCAGGTTTCCCAACCGGTCGGTTCAAGTGTGAACCGATCGGCTCAGGTCCCCAACCAACCGTTTAATGCTTGAAACGATCATTTCAGGTGCTTAGATTGGTTGTTTTGTGGAAAATCTTGAATCCTTCTACTCCTACTTTAATCCCACATTACTCGGGGTATAGAACCTTGTCCCATGACCCTCCTATATATATAGGGGTATTGGGGTCTTCTTAAAGTACATCTCAGAACACCAGTTGCTCTGCAAAGTTGTCATTCTCTCTGGTTGTGGTAACTAGGAGAGCCTGAGCAAGTGTTACCCGATAAGGGAGGCAGAACAAGGGAAAGACAACTGTAGAAAAGTGACTGGTGGCAGGAGAGTGTGCTGGTGATTAGTACACCGACAGGAGTGTGCGACTCCTTCCGGTGCCTTGTGCGACAAGGTGATCAGATTTCTAGATGACCCGTGTGGACTACTATAGAGGCGGGAGACTTCTGCCGCTCAGAGGACAGCTATCAATCCTGACAGTTCGGGTGAGACCAGGAGTTTCATAGAGACCATCCAAGACTGGAGGTGAAGACCGCGCAAGATACGAGGTAACGTCGCCGAGAAAGCCTCGAGATAAGGTATATCTCTACAAACCATCTTTCCTATTGTATAGACGTTGACACGATTCCTTTATACTGGGTTTTGGAAGAAAATTTTTGTTTTCGCTGCAATTTCTACCTCCTCTAAAACCCAACAGTGGTATCAGAGCCACGTCAACTACTCTATACTTTAGGATTATCGATGTGATTGATTTTGGTTTTTTACCTTTATTTATTACATACGATGTGAATAAAATTGGCTTTATGCATGTCCAATCCACAAATCCCAAAATACATATATGATATGTAATATGAATGCACTCGATACGCATCACCCTTAAACGAGTTTTATGGTGGATGTATAGCGTGGTTATGGACAATAAACCCTATGTATGTGTGCTTGGTTGTATGTGCTTGCTTGCATCTCGGTATGTGCACCGATTACCTACCTCCTTTTCTTGATGTAACTCGAGATTTCTTTCCTACCTTTTCTCCCCCTCGAATGTAACTCGGGGTTTCTCAATTGAAATGTAAATGGAACATTTATTTCCTGTTATGTCAAATATCGGCAGACAACCTGACAACGACTGAGATGATCGGTTCAAGGCATGGACCGATCAATTGGTGATCCTGACGACTGTTTCGAGGTGAGAGATGAGTGGGTGGCGGCCTGAGGAGATGCATGACGACCAGTGAACCGATCGAATGGAGGCGCTAGTCGATCGGCTAATGGCACCCAATCGACCGGTCTGATGGCGAACTGATCAATCATGGAGATGAGTTGATCAAACCCAGAAAGGAAAAGCATAGAGTTCATCTTGTAGAGGTTGCATGTGATGTGGACCTAGATGATCGTGATTCCTCTTGGCTCGAGGAATCACATTAGGATGGCCATAATCATTTCTTTTATCGTTTCACATGTTTTCTGTGGGATATAGCATGTATATGATACTTACTATATATTGTGGTGATTGGATATGTATATGTACCTATAAAAACCAAATCCCTCATTAAATATTAAAGTTTTAGATGCCTTCCTAATGCGACACACGTGAAAAGCTTGATCGACCAAGTGTGGGCACGCCCTAGCGTAGTGCACCGTCTATCTCATAGAAGCGTGAAGGGTGGATATGTGGGTCTACCCTAGCAGGGTGCATATTCATCGTGTTGGCTTTGGGTCAGACTTAACAAGGTGACCTAGATAGGATCTAACACCTGGAGGCATGGAGGTGATCATGGCAAGGAGTTGAATATGACATCTTTCAAGAGTTTCATATGATGCAATTAGCAAAAGTTGCCTACCTGGAAGATCTGAGTTGTGGGTGACAGCCCTAGCTGGTCCATGAATCGGAGGATTTCAAGATCTTGACCCACTAGAAGATTGTATGCTTCAATCTTCTAAATTGATGGTGAGGGTTGTCAATTTGAATCAAAATAATGGGAGCGGTAATTAATTAAAGGCCTAATTAACTATCATCAAATTTTATTCAAATCAAATCAAATCCAAAGGAGTTTTGACAAATGCAATTCTCTTGTAGAATGGCAAAAGAATCATCTTTTAAAATGGGCAAATTAATTGATAATAAGTTCCATAACTGGTTAGGGATGATGAGAACTCTTCTGCACAATCCATATATACCAGTATCCTTTGAATCCGCTCTATGTATGTTTAAGAAGAAGGATATTTTATTGATGGAGATCAATGGAACAACGTCTAAGGACAAAGGTGAGGGAGAGAAGGTTTCTCTTGCCAAACCAATGTCAGAATCTTCTATGCTCAAAACTTGGAGAGGATGGAAGGAACGATGGAAGAAGAAGCGAGAGATAGAGATCTCCACTTCTGGTGTATATGTGATAGAGATTTAACTTTACTACTTCTTTATCATGGGTACTTGATACCGGATGTGGATCTCACATTGGTTAAAATGTGAAGGATCTTAAGAGAAGTAGGCCTTTGGGGAAAGGCGAGATTGAACTACGTGTTGCCAATGGGGCAAGAGTTGCCGCTAGTGTCGTAGGAACCTATGAGTTAACTCTACCTAGTGGGATAATAATAGAGTTGAAGAACTGTTATTATGTACCTGCCATAAATAGGAATACCATTTCCGTTTCTTATTTGGACAAGGATGGTTTTGAATTTCTTATTAAGAATGGAAAGTGTTCCATTTCAAAATATGGGATCGTTTATGGTAGTGCCCCAATGTCTTATGGTCTATACTTGATTGATCTAGAGACAAGTGTATACAATGTAAATGCCAAAAGGAAAAAACTCAACAACTCAAACAAAATGTGTCTTTGGCATTGTCATCTAGGGCACATAAATGAGAAATGCATTTATAGACTCCATAAAGATGGTTATCTAGAATCTTTTGATTATGAATCAATAGATACATGTGAATCTTGTTTGTTGGGAAAGATGACCAAGACTCCCTTTTTAGGTAAAGGTGAGAGAGCTAGTGATCTATTTGGACTCATACATACTGATGTATGTGGGCCTTTTAGAACTAATGCCATAGGTGGGTATCATTACTTCATTACCTTCACTGATGACTTAAGTAGGTATGCCTATGTGTACATGATGAAACATAAGTCAGAAACCCTTGAAAGGTTCAAGGATTTCATGAATGAAGTACATAACCAACTTGGTAAAAGTATTAAAGCACTTCGATCCGATCGAGGTGGAGAATACTTAAGCCAAGAGTTTGAGGACCTTCTGCGAGCCCGTGGTATCGTATGACAATGGACTCTGCGTGGAACACCATATCATAATGTTGTGTCTGAAAGAAGGAATCACACTTTACTGGATATGGTGCGATCAATGATGAGTTTGGCTTATCTTCCGATTTCCTTTTGTGGTTATTCTCTTGAAACTGTCGTGTTTACACTTAACCAAGTACCATCTAAATCAGTTCAAAAGACACCATATGAGATATGGCAGGGGAAGCATCTTGATTTGTCTTTTATTCAGATTTGGGGTTGTGAGGCTTACGTCAGGAAAATGTTTCCTGATAAGCTTGGACCCAAGTCCGATAAATGTTATTTTGTTGGATACCCCAAGGAAACAAGGAGATACTATTTATACCACCCTACTGACAACAAAGTGTTTCTTGCTAGGATAGTTGTATTCCTAGAAAAGGAATTTATTTCCAGAGGAAACAGTGGGAGGAAAATAGAGCTTGAAGAGGTTCAAGCCCAACAAGAAAACATTGAACCGATAGATGTACAAGAGGAACATAGAGATTCACAAGTTGTTGTGGAATCTCAGTCTCCTCAAGTAATACAAGGACCTCATAGATATAGTAGGACACGCCTTGAACTTGAGAGGTTTGGATACCTTGTGACTCAGGAAGGCGGTGAGTTGATCATAGATGATGATCAAACTACCTAACTAGAGGCTATAGAGGGACCAGATTCTGAGAAATGTCTTGAGGACATGAGATCCGACATGGAATCCATGTACTCCAACAAAGTATGGACTTTGGTGGAACCACCCGAAGGGGTAAAACCCATAGGGTGCAAGTGGGTCTTCAAGAAGAAGACTGACATGGATGGAAATGTGCAAACTTATAAAGGCAGATTGGTTGCGAAGGGTTTCTGACAAGTTCAAGGTGTTGACTATGACGAAACTTTTTCTCCAGATGCCATGATTAAGTCCATCAGGATCATGGTTGCTATTGCGGCTTACTATGACTATGAGATTTGGCAAATGGATGTTAAAACTGCATTCCTTAATGGGAATATAAATGAGTATGTGTACATGACACAACCTGAAGGTTTTGATGAGGAATCTTTGATTTGATGAGGATGTCAAAGTGTTTGGCTTTATTCAAAATGAAGATAAACCTTGTGTGTACAAGAAGGTTAGTGGGAGAACAACCACATTCCTCATATTGTATGTGGATGACATACTATTGATGGGGAATGATGTCACAGCCTTAGAGAAGGTAAAAACTTGGCTTGGGAATACTTTCTCAATGAAGGACTTAGGAGAAGAATCCTACATTCTAGGTATTAAGATCTATAGAGGTAGATCTAAAAGGCTTCTCAGACTAAGTCAAAGCATGTACATTGACAAAGTGTTGAAGCGGTTCAGCATGGAGAACTGAAAGAGAGGCAACATCCCCATGCTACATGGAATCACCATCTTTAGAGCTCAATGTCCCCAATCTTGTGAAGAGAGGGAGCGTATGAATGGGATCCCATATGCATCAGCCATCAGATCCATCATGTACGCTATGTTGTGCACACGCCCAGATGTCTCGTATGCCCTCAGCATGATTAGTAGGTACCAGTCAAATCCCGAAGATGCTTACTGGATAGCCGTAAAGAACATCGTCAAGTACTTGTGAAGGACTAAGGATCAGTTCCTTATATACGGCGGAGAGGAAGAACTTGTTGTAAGAGGTTACACCGATGCAAGCTTCCAAACCAACAAAGATGATTACAGATCGCAATCAGGATTTGTATTTTGCCTAAACAATGGAGTTGTGAGCTGGAAGAGTTCCAAGCAAGAAACAGTTGTCGATTCTAGTATAGAGGCCGAGTATATTGATGCTTCACATGCAGCAAAGGAAGTTGTGTGGATCAGGAAGTTCATCACTGAACATTGTGTAGTTCCTAGTAGTTGTGATGCAATTGAGCTTTATTATGACAATAATGGAGCTATTGCTCAAGCTAAGGAGCCCAGATCACATCAGCGATCCAAGCACATACTGCGACGCTTCCATCTCATACGAGAGATCGTACAGTGAGGAGATGTGAAGATTTGCAAAATACCAACTGAAGACAAGATAGTTGATCCACTAATGAAGCCCTTTTCTTAGCAGAAGCATGATGGTCATGCTAGGTCACAAGGACTGAGGTTCCTAGGTGATTGGCTCTAAGTGCAACTGGGAGTCTATTGGTATGTATGCCCATAGAGCAAGTCATGTGATGATTGTAATGGGATACTTTGTAAATGATTTGAATAATAATAAAGGCAATTTCAAATCTATATGTTTTAACTATTTCTGAGATGATAGTGTAACATGATAGATGTCTAAAGAATTGTTTTACTCGATGATGTATGCTTTTGGGTTGAGGACCTAAACGATGAGATCATACGGATGTGAAGAGTATACTTTCTTGTTTAGTCCCTAGTCAGTTATTATCGTGGAAATAACCATAGACATCAATAACACTAAAGACTAGATTATGTTTTGGTTGATGACAGAATCTTATTAGTCATGATATAGTGATATCAAACCAAGCACATAGGTACTTGTTAGAGAACAAGTGTACCGGACAGACCCACCATGAGAGTGACACATGGAACCATGATTTGGTAGTCACGGTCAGCTCTCACAGTGATGGTGGTGAGTGTGATTCTTCAACCTAAAATCACTACACTCAACACATGTCGTTGGGTACACTTTGACATCATCAAACGCAGTCCTGAAACATGGGTTGTTATAAAGGTGATGATTGGGTGACTTTGACACATGGGGCTTTTGAGGGGTGAGTGATAGATAGGGAATTTGTCCCTCCTAAGGGAGTTTGATGTCCATGGCCAGTTGATGAGTAGGATTGAGAAAGGCATGCACATGCATGTATGAATCAATATGTGATATTGATGTCACACACATCTCACCCAGTCTGTTCTGAGATCAAGGAAATGGATGAACGTTGAAAGGATGAATGTACCATGCCTTGAGTTCATTCAGGACATTAGTGACAAAGAAATTATACATTCAATGTAACACCATTCATGAATTGTAGGATTGAAAGTTGTTCTCCAACTTTCTATTTCACTTGGGTAGCATTGATGTGCGACTAGGCACCGCTCTTTGCTTGTGAAGTCATAAGTGTTATGGACTTTAACTGCCAATGTGAAATGGACCTGCAGGGTCACACACAAAGGATTTAACCTTGAAGAGGAGTTTATCCACAAACGATTATTAGATTGATTACTAAAGGAGTTTAGTAGTTCAATTAAACACTCAATCAATTGATAGCTCAATATCATACTGTTCAAGGTGTTGGACCGATTGAATAGAGTATCACATTGATTGAAACTGCAATTGACTAATTTTGCACAGTCTGCACTCCCAACTGATCGTCTCACATGATGAACTGATCGACTGAGCTTGGTGAACCGATCGGCTCATGAGATGAATCGATCAGCTCAGGACAGGCTGAACCGACCGGTTCAAGGGTTGAACTGATCGGCTCATGAGATGAACTGATCGGCTCAGGATAGGCTCAACTGACCGGTTTAAGGGTTGAACTGATCGGCTCAACTGGTCCAATCGAGTAAGTTGGGAAAGTCAGGTTGGTGAGAAATTTCTATTTGTTTCACTTGTCCAATTTGATTGGAACAAGGATTGGTATATGGATCAATTCAAAACAAAAGAGGAAAAGTCAATCGGGAACTGATCAGGACCACGAACCGATTGGCTCATGCATGAACCAATCAGCTCAGGTGTCCCAACTGATCGGTTAGGGTGTGTACCGATCAGTTCAGGTCCCCAACTGACCATTTCATGCTTGAAACGATCGGTTCAGCCAACGCAGATTGGTTGTTTTGTGGAAAATCACGAATCCTTCTACTCCTGCGTTAATCCAACATTTCCCGGGGTAGAGAACCATGTCCCATGACCCTCCTATATATAGAAGTATTGGGGAATTCTCAAAGTAGAACTCAGAATACCAGTTTCTCTGCAAAGTTGTCGTTCTCTCTAGTTGTGGTAACCAGGAGAGCCCGAGCAAGTGCTACCCGATAAGGGAGGCACGACAAGGGAAAGACAACTGCAAAAAAGTGATTGGTGGAAGGAGAGTGTGTCAGTGACTAGTATGTCGATAGGAGGGTGCAGCTCCTTTCGGTGCCTTGTGTGACAAGGCGATCGGAGTTCCCGGTGGTCTGTGTGGCCTACTACAGAGGTGGGAGACTTCTTCCTCTCGGAGGACAGTTGTCAATCCCAACAGTCCCGATTAGACCAGGAGCTACACAGACACCGTCCAAGACTGGAGTTGAAGATCGTGCATTCCGCGAGGTAACGTCGCCGAGTAATCCTTGGGACAAGGTCTATCTCTACAAACCATCTTCCCTATTGTATAAACATTGACGCGATTCCTTTATACTAGGTTTTGGAAGAAATTTTGTGTTTCCACTGCCATTCTTGCCTTCTCTAAAACCCAACAGAAGGTGAACGAAACGAACCACTTGCATGGAGAGAAGAGGGTTCATATAGCAAAGGAGGTGGGAGGTAAGACAAAGAATGAGGTTTCAACAAGATAGGGCTCCAAAGAGACACTTGTCCACTAAAAGGACCAACATGCAACCACATGCAAGACATGGTGATACACTCTAGGCAGTGTCTCGACCACCAAAACAACTCCACTCTCTATGTTGCAACCACAACACCCCAAGGGCTCCATGGCCGTGACACACCCTAACAACACCACTAGGTCGCGACACCAAGACCACCACAAGAAACCCAGGTCAAAACACACCTCTCCAAGCCTTTTTCCCGACCCAAGACAACCTTGGTTGCGACCACCACACCAAGTGGAAGTGTCTCAACCATGAAACCCCTCAACAATATCTAGGTCGCGACCTAGGTCGAGACAAACCAACAAAGGTCACAAGGTCAAAGCACACCAACCCTAGAAAATTCTAATCACCACTAAGGGTGACACCACTTAACCAATGGTCAAACAAATCACCCCAAAGCACCACTCTCTCTCTCTCATGAAGCCAGGAGAGATAAGGAACACTCTACAGGTGGCAAACTGCACATCAACCCACTATACTGGGTAAATTGCAATTTGCACCAAAACTAGCACAGAAAGCACAAACATCATTCAAACAAGGTCAAACTAGAAACTTAAGCTCTACACAAGTCCTAATCACATCTCAAAAGATTAGAGCAAGGTTCTAGGTACATGATTAAGTAAAAGCAATCAAGGTTACTGTCACACCCCGATCTCACACTGACCACTAATCACGAGATTAGGGCGCGACGGAGGGATTATCACATAAACAAATCACTGAGAACTTTTTCTATTTAAAACCTCGTAATGATATCCAGATTATTGTTGTAAACTAAAACATAATAAAATATTGCAGAAGCATTTCATTTAAACTGGCTAGAGTAAGCAACAGAGTTTACAACATGTAACATTGTTTAACATAAAGTAAACATAACATTTAATTTACATCTTTATACACATTCCACATACACACTCTCTCTCACCCACGCCATGTCCCAAAGACCGAGGGGAAGGGACTAAGAGACCACTATCTAACTAAACTAATTACATATACCTTCTACTGATTAAGCGTTAGGACGAAAGGATTCTTCAGATTCCTGCTGCTGACGATAACCTGAAAATGTTTTGAGTAGAGGTATGAGCCTACTCGCTCAGTGAATAGCCTTTCATTTAGCTATCACTAAACAACTCATCAGGTTTATAGAATTGAAATAAACATAAATACAGTACAAGCTGGGCAGTTCTAATGACATAGCAGACTACAAAATATAATCACATTTCTATGCAACAACAGGTAATGTAAACCAATAAACAGATATAATGAATTGGCACAAAAGTTCATATATATTAATTTACTGTGATCCTATATGATTACATAATTATATTATTATTATGCCCTAAATATATGCAGTGTACTCTGCATATAAAGATCCGCAGCAAGTTCATGCTACGGTCCCACCGTACAAGACTTAGCGACACACCCGGGAAA
Source organism: Alisma plantago-aquatica (assembly GCA_963693085.1). NCBI lineage: Eukaryota > Viridiplantae > Streptophyta > Magnoliopsida > Alismatales > Alismataceae > Alisma > Alisma plantago-aquatica. Next base: position 438,279,186 of record OY856413.1, read on the forward strand.
TGCTAAGTCTGACTGCTGTCCTGGTCTGCTACAGGACTCTCAGGCTCACACGGCCTCACTGCACTCTCAAAAGAGTGTACTCTAGACTCCTCCTTGAACCTGAGCACACAGGCGGAGAGTCAGGGTTACCACCGTGACACACGCACGGATTATTGTTGAATAACCCCCATATACTCCAGTGCCACCGTGACACACGCACGGATTATTGTTGAACACTGCCTTTCTGCCCTCGTGCCACCGTGACACACGCACGGATTATTGTTGAACACGAGTCACCGACCATCTAGACACACGCTAGGTAGGTCGTTTCACCCCAAGGTGCAGACCTCACGAGGGGTTCTACGGCGTTAGGGCACCTAAGTCTATTAACTGATTAACAAATAAACATTTAAACAGGAATATCACATTTACTGATTTCGTATCAAATCACAATACACTGTCATTTTAAACCGACAGAGCAATATATTTCAAATCATTGAAATTTCTGATAAAGTCTCATACCATGCATTCAAGCAAATTAGAAATGCATAAATATCCCAACTTATTTCAATTTGGCACATACATAGTGAATTTACGTAATTGAACATCTTATTGCACAAATTAAAGAAATTTACTTCACATATGAGAATCATACTCAACAATTATCAATTCTCTAAATTTCTCGAAAAACGTGCACATTATCCCAAATCCTGGTTTGTGCATCACTTAACTCAATTAAGAGTTAATTACCTATCACAACACAATTTAATAACAATACTTGAGAATTTCTGGTAATATTTCAGAGAAATGTGCCATTTCATGTAAATATCAATTTACACATATTAACGTCAAAAGATATATACAATTTAGGGTTTTATTGCATATTTTATTTATTCATATCAACTTTGAAATCGTACATCTGATAATTTATCAGAAATCCTTATTGTCTGGGTTCATACCCAATCCATACCATTTTTAGACATAAATTTCTAATTTCAACATTCAAATAAGCAATTTAGGTTCCAATGAACCATATAAATCTACCGATTCAATCCACACTGATCAATTGCTAAATTTAATCATATAACAGCGTCTAGAAGCAATTTATGAAATAAAAAGTCGGGCGACGCCAAACGCTGCCCGACGCCTGATAACGCCTGTTATCAGCGTAATTCGCGCACATAACTGGAAATATTCAAACGCCTGAGTTTATTAATGATAATTAAACGAAACGCTACTCACAGCGATTTGGTCTATCTGGATTCGTCCGGAGATGCGTCCAAGGCCTGATTCCGGGCGATCTCGGATCGTCTTCTACCTTGGAATAGCATCCTGTTCACGAGCTTGCTGCATCAGCAACTTGACGCACAATGCTCAGATTGGTGGAAGGACTCAGCTAGGTGCTCAAACGTAGCTGGGAGCTGCAAAAACTTGTTGGGACCTCAAGGTCGGAGCTCAAGGACACCGTTAGAGGTGCTAGCTACACCCAAAAGGCCTCTGGCCGATGCTTCTTGCAGCAGCTGCTGCTGCTGCTAGGTGGGGCGTTGCCCCTTGCTTGGGCGTTGATTGGGCGTGGAATAGGGAAGGGAAAGGAAGAGGAAGGAGCAGAGGAAGTAGGCGACCTGCTCCACGGAGCTTTGGGCCCCAAAACACCCCGCCCAAAGTTCCTTTGCTGCTGCCAATGGCACGCAGCTGCTGCTGCAATAGAGAGGCGCCGCTAGCTGGAAGGGGCGCAGGTGGGCGGCGCCCTAGGGCAAGGATGAGGAAGGAATGGAGGAGGAAGAAGAAGGGGAAGCAAGGTGTTGTTGGATCGGAGCCAAGGGCGCCCAAGAAATCGCCCTGCCATTCGCCTCCTTGGCTGCTCTGGGTCGGCGTGCTACAGTACCCCGCCCAAAAGAAACGACCGCTGGAAGAAGATAAGTGTGAAGGAAAGGAAAGAAACGATTATAAAGTCAAAAACTTGGAAATTTGCTAATTCAACCCCAGAAATTGAAAATGCTATAACTATTGACTCGGAGGTCCAAATCACATGATTCTTTTTGCAAGCTCTCAAGCACAAAATCCACTACCTTCTCAAGACATGAAATCCTACTAATTAGACCGTTTCACTGGATCAAAGCTCTAATTGCCTCTGTGATCACTTAACTCAACTTAATCATCTTAATTATGTACTAATCAATCTTATGTGCTTGATTCAACTAAATCAAGTTAATGATTCACTAACTACCTCATGAGCACATAAATTAACTAAAATAACTTTAATTAGGCTCAAATTATAAAGCTTACCAATAAACTTTGGAACAGGTCATAACAATCTCCCTCCCTTATAAGAATTTCGTCCCGAAATTCCTAAAAGAGAAAAGGAAACTTGTCATTCATTCCTAACTCGTGTTCCCACGTGTCTTCCTCTAGGTCAAGATTTCTCCACAAAATTATTACTAATGATATCTCACAATTCGTGAGTTTCTTGATCCTCCGATCAATCATCTGTATAAGTCCCTTAACCTAGAACACATCTGATCTGATCCCAGACCAACCCACAAAACTGTCTTTCCTGAATCGTTATAACAGTATCTCACTTTATGGTATTTACCAAGAAATTTTTATACTATTCATGCAAACAGACTAAAATTCTTAAATAAACAGAATACATGTCAATCTGGTGCTAAGTTAAAATCATGCAATTTAACTGTTAAAATCATCACATCTCATAATGAAAATTAATATCAAAATACTTGATTCATCGTACACCCTATCCTCAGGGTTTCATTTGCCTTGTTCATTCATCACATGCCAACACCCTACTCTTAGGGTTTCCTCATTCACTAACCACATGGCAACACCCTACTCTTAGGGTTTCCATTATCTCATCTGTTAGATTTCAATTCAAATCACAATACGGTATCATTCTACAATTGGCAGAACAATATATTTCAAATCATTGTAATTACCGAGTAATGTTTATATCATGCATGCAGACAGATTAAAAATTCATAAATATTCCAAACTCAATCAATTTTGGCACATACATACCGGATTCATGTAATTGAACATCTTATTACATCAATAAAAGCTATTTACTTCGCATATAACAAACCATCTGTACTATTGTTCAATTACTTAAATTTTCTCGAAGAACGTGCATATTAACCAAATTCCTGGTTTATGCATCACATAACTCAATTAAGAGTTATTTACGTATCATCACACAAGTATTTAATAGTACTTGAGAATTTCTAATGATATCTTAATGAAAAGTGCCAAATCATGTAAAATGTCAGATCACACACATTAACATAACAGGAAGCAGGTATTTAGGTTTATTTACATATTTTAATGCTATCTTACTATCTTGAAATCATGCACCTGATGGTTTACCAAAACTGTGCTGTCTGGGTTTTTACCCAAACTGTACCATTATCGTTTGTGTATTACTAAACTCAACATTCACATAAGGCAACTTGTATAAGACTTAAACATTCATTCTTACTTCCACTGTAAAGCAAAACACATGCTCTCAGCATGTCCTCAAGAGTCTGAATGGTTCTCTCAGACTGGTCATCCGTCTGCAGTTGAAAAGGTTATATTGAATCTTAACTTTGTGCCCGAAGCACGATGCAACTGTTTCCACAACCTAGATGTGAACTTAGGATCTCAAAATGACATGATTGGAACTGGATTATCAAGCAACCTAATTATTTCATCCATGTATATCTTAGTCAAGTTTTGAGACATCAAAGGTTGACTTAATATGAAGAAAGCGAGCAGACTAAATTAATCTGTCCACAATCATTCATATTGAATCACAATCTCTAAGTGTTCCTGGGAAATCTTACCACAAAATCCATTGTGATAATTTCCCATTCTCATTCAGGCATAGAAAAAGATTACAAGGTAGCTATAGGTCTCTAGGGTTTAGCTTTAACCTACTGGTACACACTACTTCTAACCACGTACTCAGTTACATTCTTCTGCATATCTGACCATCCATTTCAACTTCTTGGATTTCATATACCTCTTAGTGTCTTCCTAAAAACATAGCATACATCAATACATACACTTCTATAAAAATTCTTTTCTTTCAGCTTTTCCCCTTAAAGAATTTTACACTATCTTGAGATACACACAACATGTCATGTCAATATAACACCTTATCATCATAAAAACTTAAACTGTAGTCTCTTTTTCTCCTATCAGGTCATGCATGGTATGACTTAAGTCACTATCACCCTTTTTATAGTTTCTTGATCTGATCATAAGAAGTAAGCTTAACTTACATCTATACAATCAAATCACTCTGTGTTATTACCCCTAAGCCTAAGTTCAACTTCCATATTTCTATTAGCAGGTCTCTATTGAAACCTGTCATAGAGAATGCATTGGCTGTTGAACTTGACTTTCTGCTAGAAACATCATCCACCACATTCTCTTTACCAGGGTGATAATCTATTGTCACATCATAAAGATAGTGACACCATGTCTTTAAAACATGAACTACATCAACTATCTTTGGATCATAATCGGATAATACTCCGATTTCTATGCTACTTACTTATTGTTACATTTTAGGTTTATGTCTTACTCATTCCTATAAATCATCTCATGTTGTTCATGTACCGATCAGGTTATCTTCTTCAAAACCCTAGATCGTTATCAAAACCAGTTTACTTTTCATAGAACAAATCCCAAGATCTTTATTTAACAAAGATATTGGCATACAAGGTTACATCACTAATGATACCCTTTAAACTACTTCAACCCTAATCATCCTAGGGTTTTGGTCTAAATCAATATCATAGCATTATTGTGTGTGGTCGATTATATAGATCAAATTGATTTGCTTGGGGCAATAACATATTAACCCAGCATTCAACTTTAATCACATTCAGCTGAAAATTCAGTTTTATAATAGTTTCTGTAATTCGTTTATTAAACTGTAAACAGAAACTCCAAAAATTTTGAAAATTTTATATGTTGTGCCTAATAAAGTTTTAAACCTACAGTAAAAATTTCAGGTCATTTCAAGTTACCAATAATTAATTAAAAATCGAACAGTGCGCTGCTATATAGCAGTCTGCAGCAGATTCGGTCGAGTTGCAACTCGACCGACACCTTACTGAAGAGATCAAAAGTCATCCAAAAATTACGCCAAATTAATAGAGTGTCTAAAATTTGTGATTTTCAAACATAATTAAAATTTGGGATCAATTGGACGTACCAATAAAAAGATAAAATTCAATTACCACACTGCTATATCATTCAGAAAATGTGATTGGTCGAGTTTGAAACTCAGCCGATGAACAGGTCAGAACATTCTTCAAAAATTCTGATATCTTCCAATGTTGTTCACATTTTATATATCCAAATCATATCCCACTTTTAGCCAAATTAGAGTTACATATAAGATACTAAAAATCATTTAGTGAGACATTCTATTTATCAAATTCTGTATTCATGCGTTATTTGAATCCTAATTTGGGCAATTTAGGGTCTATGCTTCTCAAGCCCTAATTCTCAAGATTAAGAACATTTATACTTCTATTCTTATGTTACTTGTTAATAGGAGTCATTAGATCCCAGTAACGCATCCTGCCAGCCGGACCAGGCCGAACCTGTAGTCCTGAAGCCAAGAGCTACTCGGGATTAATCAACCCCTATTTATCTTAGACATGTGGAAAGAATATCCACTTAGGGCAAACTCAATTAAACAAAAGTTTCGGGTCTACTTTAATACAAAGAAACCAACATTAAACAGTTCACTTCATGTCACAGTATTATAAAAAGATCATACTTATTGTACAAACTGCAAGTCTGAATTCATGCATATAAGAGCGTTTCTAATGATCTTTAATCAATAAGCATTGTAAGGTAGGAGTTATATCACATCCTTTATTTAATCTCTTACTCCTACATTATTTTCTTATTTCTTAACCCTAGGATTTCTAGGGTTTTCTTCTCTAGCCTATCCTTCTTCTGCATACCTGGCCAGGGCATCCAGAGAGGAACAGACAGAGTAGCTTGATACTGGTCAATCTAAGTATTCAGACACCTGGCCAGGGTATCTAAACACTCAGACCTTCCAGAGCTAAAACACATCAACTATTGTTTGCCTTACTTATAACTTTATCTTTTGATCTTAATGATTCTTATCGACTCAACTTAAGCTCATTACTTGATTCTCGTGACCACATCCTCTTCCTGCTATCTGCAATAGTATAACAGAACATTTCCTGTTATAAAATCACAGTTAGAAGAAAGACGTCTAAGTCCTAATCCTATTGGTCTCTTATCGTCCCCTGACTTGGACTCTGAGTAACTATGTACTCAACCTAAGCTCTGATACCAAAACTGTCACACCCCGATCTCACACTGACCACTAATCACGAGATTAGGGCGCGACGGAGGGATTATCACATAAACAAATCACTGAGAACTTTTTCTATTTAAAACCTCGTAATGATATCCAGATTATTGTTGTAAACTAAAACATAATAAAATATTGCAGAAGCATTTCATTTAAACTGGCTAGAGTAAGCAACAGAGTTTACAACATGTAACATTGTTTAACATAAAGTAAACATAACATTTAATTTACATCTTTATACACATTCCACATACACACTCTCTCTCACCCACGCCATGTCCCAAAGACCGAGGGGAAGGGACTAAGAGACCACTATCTAACTAAACTAATTACATATACCTTCTACTGATTAAGCGTTAGGACGAAAGGATTCTTCAGATTCCTGCTGCTGACGATAACCTGAAAATGTTTTGAGTAGAGGTATGAGCCTACTCGCTCAGTGAATAGCCTTTCATTTAGCTATCACTAAACAACTCATCAGGTTTATAGAATTGAAATAAACATAAATACAGTACAAGCTGGGCAGTTCTAATGACATAGCAGACTACAAAATATAATCACATTTCTATGCAACAACAGGTAATGTAAACCAATAAACAGATATAATGAATTGGCACAAAAGTTCATATATATTAATTTACTGTGATCCTATATGATTACATAATTATATTATTATTATGCCCTAAATATATGCAGTGTACTCTGCATATAAAGATCCGCAGCAAGTTCATGCTACGGTCCCACCGTACAAGACTTAGCGACACACCCGGGAAATGCTAAGTCTGACTGCTGTCCTGGTCTGCTACAGGACTCTCAGGCTCACACGGCCTCACTGCACTCTCAAAAGAGTGTACTCTAGACTCCTCCTTGAACCTGAGCACACAGGCGGAGAGTCGGGGTTACCACCGTGACACACGCACGGATTATTGTTGAATAACCCCCATATACTCCAGTGCCACCGTGACACACGCACGGATTATTGTTGAACACTGCCTTTCTGCCCTCGTGCCACCGTGACACACGCACGGATTATTGTTGAACACGAGTCACCGACCATCTAGACACACGCTAGGTAGGTCGTTTCACCCCAAGGTGCAGACCTCACGAGGGGTTCTACGGCGTTAGGGCACCTAAGTCTATTAACTGATTAACAAATAAACATTTAAACAGGAATATCACATTTACTGATTTCGTATCAAATCACAATACACTGTCATTTTAAACCGACAGAGCAATATATTTCAAATCATTGAAATTTCTGATAAAGTCTCATACCATGCATTCAAGCAAATTAGAAATGCATAAATATCCCAACTTATTTCAATTTGGCACATACATAGTGAATTTACGTAATTGAACATCTTATTGCACAAATTAAAGAAATTTACTTCACATATGAGAATCATACTCAACAATTATCAATTCTCTAAATTTCTCGAAAAACGTGCACATTATCCCAAATCCTGGTTTGTGCATCACTTAACTCAATTAAGAGTTAATTACCTATCACAACACAATTTAATAACAATACTTGAGAATTTCTGGTAATATTTCAGAGAAATGTGCCATTTCATGTAAATATCAATTTACACATATTAACGTCAAAAGATATATACAATTTAGGGTTTTATTGCATATTTTATTTATTCATATCAACTTTGAAATCGTACATCTGATAATTTATCAGAAATCCTTATTGTCTTGGTTCATACCCAATCCATACCATTTTTAGACATAAATTTCTAATTTCAACATTCAAATAAGCAATTTAGGTTCCAATGAACCATATAAATCTACCGATTCAATCCACACTGATCAATTGCTAAATTTAATCATATAACAGCGTCTAGAAGCAATTTATGAAATAAAAAGTCGGGCGACGCCAAACGCTGCCCGACGCCTGATAACGCCTGTTATCAGCGTAATTCGCGCACATAACTGGAAATATTCAAACGCCTGAGTTTATTAATGATAATTAAACGAAACGCTACTCACAGCGATTTGGTCTATCTGGATTCGTCCGGAGATGCGTCCAAGGCCTGATTCCGGGCGATCTCGGATCGTCTTCTACCTTGGAATAGCATCCTGTTCACGAGCTTGCTGCATCAGCAACTTGACGCACAATGCTCAGATTGGTGGAAGGACTCAGCTAGGTGCTCAAACGTAGCTGGGAGCTGCAAAAACTTGTTGGGACCTCAAGGTCGGAGCTCAAGGACACCGTTAGAGGTGCTAGCTACACCCAAAAGGCCTCTGGCCGATGCTTCTTGCAGCAGCTGCTGCTGCTGCTAGGTGGGGCGTTGCCCCTTGCTTGGGCGTTGATTGGGCGTGGAATAGGGAAGGGAAAGGAAGAGGAAGGAGCAGAGGAAGTAGGCGACCTGCTCCACGGAGCTTTGGGCCCCAAAACACCCCGCCCAAAGTTCCTTTGCTGCTGCCAATGGCACGCAGCTGCTGCTGCAATAGAGAGGCGCCGCTAGCTGGAAGGGGCGCAGGTGGGCGCCGCCCTAGGGCAAGGATGAGGAAGGAATGGAGGAGGAAGAAGAAGGGGAAGCAAGGTGTTGTTGGATCGGAGCCAAGGGCGCCCAAGAAATCGCCCTGCCATTCGCCTCCTTGGCTGCTCTGGGTCGGCGTGCTACAGTACCCCGCCCAAAAGAAACGACCGCTGGAAGAAGATAAGTGTGAAGGAAAGGAAAGAAACGATTATAAAGTCAAAAACTTGGAAATTTGCTAATTCAACCCCAGAAATTGAAAATGCTATAACTATTGACTCGGAGGTCCAAATCACATGATTCTTTTTGCAAGCTCTCAAGCACAAAATCCACTACCTTCTCAAGACATGAAATCCTACTAATTAGACCGTTTCACTGGATCAAAGCTCTAATTGCCTCTGTGATCACTTAACTCAACTTAATCATCTTAATTATGTACTAATCAATCTTATGTGCTTGATTCAACTAAATCAAGTTAATGATTCACTAACTACCTCATGAGCACATAAATTAACTAAAATAACTTTAATTAGGCTCAAATTATAAAGCTTACCAATAAACTTTGGAACAGGTCATAACAGTTACCCCACAACTCAGGTCAGGGTCCTTACACCTAAGCTTGAGCTAATGCCACTTCCTCTACATTTGAAGTACATTTTCTTGGCAATAGATAAGAAACTCTCGATCATCATTTCATTCTCACTGAGCACACAAAAGAAGAAGTGACTTGTTATGCTAAAGAACAATTGAGTAGCATTCAAATGGTTTATTGCAGATATAAAGGTGATATTTCCTAGCTTTTCTAGCACAAAATTAGAATCAAGGAAGGAGCCAAGACAATCGCACAACCTCAGCGACATCCCAATCCCATCATTACTGAGGCAGGAAAGAAATAGGTAGTGAAGCTTCTATCAATAGGTATAATTTATGCTATTTATGATTCTTACTAGGTTATCCCAACCCATGTTATTCTTAAGAAAGGGAGGATCATTTTCACCACGAATTTAACAAGTGAGTTAATTTTGACTAGGCTACCAACTGGTTGGCATGTGTGTATCAATTATCAGTGATTGAATTTTTCCAAGCTAAAAGATCATTTCCACTCCTTTTGATTGACTAGATTCTTGAGAGGTTTTCCAAGCACTCTCATTTTTGTTTTCTAGACAGGTATTCTAGGTGCAATCAAATTTCTTTTGAACCAAATGACCCTGAGAAGTCCACCTTCACTTGTCCTTATGACACTTTTTCTGACCTTCGGATGCCTTTTGACCTTTTTAATGCACTAACTACATTTCATAGATGTGTCCTCAATATTTGTTTGGACTTTGTAGATAGATGTCTGTAGGTTTTTACGGATGACTTTTTGGTGTATGTAGAATCATTTAAGGACACCCTTGCTAGTCTTGGTAAGGTTTTACAAAGGTGTGAGGACACTCATCTCATCTTCAATTAGGAAAGATGCCACATGATGGTGAGTGTAGGGATTGTTTTGGGACACAAGGTGTCTAATAAAGGAATGGAAGTTGATCTAGTCATGATAGAGGTGATCTCTAATCTGCCTCCACCATCAATGCTAGAAGGTGTTAGGAGTTTCTTAGGACATTCTGGTTTTTATCAATGATTTATAAAATATTTTTCAAAGATTGCCAAACTGCTTTCTAAACTGCTAGAGGAAGATATCGAGTTCAACGAGAAATTGGTCTTTGCACCTATGGTACAAACTCGAGATTGGAGCTGACCTTTTGAATTAACATGTGATGCATCAGATTGTGTGGTAGGGGTCATTTTTTATCAACACAAAGATAAATCCCTTTCTGTCATATGTTATGTGTCAAAAACTCTTAAAAATGCCCAACTCAAGTACACTACCACTGAAAATGGGCTTTTAGCTATGGTGTTTGCTTTTTAAAAATTTCATCTATACTTAATAGGGGCCAAGGTGATAGTTTAGACTGACCACGCGGCTATAAAGTATCTTTTGCAGAAGAAAGATGTCAAACCTAGATTGATAAGGTGGATTTTACTACTATAAGAATTTGATATAGAAATCAAGGATAAGGCCAGGGAAGAAATTTGGTAGTTGATCATTTGTCTAGGCTGGAAAGAGTGGATGAGAAATATTTAGAGATCCCTATTGTTGAAGAATTCCTTAATGAACAATTGTTTATTATGTAGGACAAAAACCCCTGGTTTGTACACATAGTGAATTAATTGGTGTGTGGCGAGATACTAGAGGATTGGGGGTATCAGAAGAAGAAGAATTGTTTCCATTCCTTGAGTTTGTATGTGTGGTATGATCCAATTTTGCTCAAGCAACATAGGGATGGCATTCTGAGGAAGTGTGTGCCTGAATGTGAGTTTGAGAGCATATTGGAGGATTGTCACTTATTACTTACTAGGGGACACCAAACTACCTCAAGGATGGCGGCTAAGGTGATATAAAGTTGTTTTTACTAGCCATGTTTATTTAAAAATGCTAATAATTATGTACGGATGTTTGTGGCATGTCAGCGAGAAGGAAATATATCTAGGAGACATGAAATGCCCTTAAATACCTTTCAGGTATAGAGGTTTTTACTTATGGGGGATTGATTTTATGGTTCCCTTTGTGTCTCCTAATTCTAACTTGTATATTCTGCTTGCAGCGGATTATGTGTTTACGTGGGTGGAAGCTATTCCCACCTGTACTAATGAAGAACAGGTTGTTTGCAAATTTGTGAAAGATTACGTTTTCTACAAATTTGGGGTTCCAAAAGTTAGTATTAGTGATGGGGGATCTCACTTCACAAATAGAAAATTTGGAGCTTTGTTGAGTAATTATGAATTGAGGCACATAATTTGGAAATTTGTTGAGTAACTCATCTTGTGTTTTTCATGAGGCTTATTGTTTTAAAGTTTTATTGTAGCATGGAATATTTACTCCTACTGAAAGGAGCTAGTGTACCTTATGGAAAATAACTTCCTTTATTCTATTTGTCTAGTTTTTGGGGAGAAACTGAAAGGTAGATAAGATTATTCCATTTCCTATCATAAGAGGAGTCAACATTCATTGATATGCTTGAAAATATTTTTACTTCACATCAATTGTTTGTTCTATACATAATTTCTTCCATTACGTGTATGTAGTTAATGTTATACATAAGATGGTTGGATATCTTCTTGTACGCTATGTGATATCAGTAGGTGGGTTCATTCTAGGTGTACTATTTTACATAATTATAGTCTCATTCATAGTTTACTCATTATGGACAAAACAAAAACACCTTTATATTCACAAAGATGATATTATTACATGTACTTCTAATGAAAAGGCAAACCTCCTACCCTTTAGACTAGTTGTGGGTGAGGAGGAATTTACACACCTTGAAATTGTAGCTTTGACACAAGTTATCCTATCGTTTGAGCTACATGCCCCACACCATCTCCATTGGACCTCCTCATCCTGGGAGTATATGCGACAAGAAATCTTCCATCTCATCATATATTTCTAGTGATAAAGAGGTGTAACATTGTTTCACTTTTAGAAGAACAATGCATTCTAAGAGTGAAATGGGAAAGAAAATATGTCATGTTTGTGCTTTTATTTGAAATATGGAAATGAAATCCTTTTATTAAAAATAATATAAAACCAAAAGAGACATATGAATTGATTTTATCAATATGATATCTTGATCTATTTTTATACAAGACCTGCCATCTCATATGGTGACCCTATTAAGAAAAAAATTGTTGAGAAAATAGATGTTGTTTTGATACTTACATTTCTCCTCTCATACATAATCACGATTCACTAGGAACATATGTACTCTTATATTTTGAGTTGAAATGACAACTCAAAGTGGTGAAATAAATAATGATAAATCCGAGTTGTACAATGGAAATTTATGCATGTAAATATAAGTGACGTTTTTCAATAATAAAATATTGTTATTTCAATTTCCATAGCGGATTACAATTTTGATATCAAAGTTACCTAAATTTCATATAGTCCCCCAAATTATAGTTAATTTCTAGGCAACTCCTCAGATAATTAAACACGATAATCATCATAAGCGATAACAAGGGTATCAAGTAGAAACAAATGAGATTCGATCACAAACATATTATGGTCTAGATATACGGGGTCGTAAGGAAGTTTGAAATAATGAGAAAGATGATGGTTTATCTATCTATCTCAGTAGGTAGATAATGGCTATAAGTTCACTGGCTCCACCTCACTCTTTATACAGAGCAGGGCTGGTCAGGCGCGGCTTGGGGACAAGCACGAGGGGCTTCTTCTTCCTGAGAATGATCCCAAACTTCTCCTGGAGGTCGACGCCAACCTCACTATCCGGTAGCTGCCAGTCGAAGCAGTGGAGTAGTGTAGCGAGTGTGTGCACCATTGTTCTCTCAGCCATGACCGACCCAGCACAGATACGCCTCCCAGACCCGAATGGGATGTACCTCAGGTCGTTGCCGCTGAAGTCCCACCGGACAGAAGCAGAGCCACCATCGTCCAGGAACCGCTCCGGCTTGAACGATAGTGGGTCCTCCCATGTTTCTGGATCGCGATGGATGGCCCAGGCATTGATCATTACGCGAGAGCTATTGGGAATGGTATAGTCGCCAACAACACAGTCCTCACTTGGACTGTGCGGGATCAATAAGGGCACGACCGGGTGTAACCGAAGTCCTTCCTTGATGGCCGCCGGGAGGTAACGGAGCTTGAGCGCTTCAGACTCCTCAATCATGCGCTCGAGGCCGACGGCTTCATCCATTTCTTCCTGGACCTTGCGGATAGTCTGTGGCTGGTTCATCATCTCCGCCATCACGAACTCTATGACGTTGGACGTCGTATCGGTGCCGCCGACTATCATGTCCTGCATTGTGAGGCAGAAGAAAGAAGATCGATAGAGAACACTTCTTAAACTATACCCAAATCATAGTAGAGAACAATTCTTAAAACCTCGACGCAAATCCTAAATTCAGATCTCACGATGAACTCGTAAATCCGTATATACTCGCATACCACTAACACGCCCTTAGTGTTCATCCGAGTGAAGGGAGCCTTCCGGTCTCCGCCCTCACGCTCCAGTCGCAACATCACGTCCAATAAATCACTTTCACCATCCGCACCGTTTGTGGGGTTTTTCTCTTTGGCAGCCACGACTCGCTCGAATAGGGCGTCAACCCTATCCCTCAACGCCATCGACTTCTTCTCAATCCCCTGTAAATCAAACCTCTTCAGAAAAGGGTAGAAATCTGACAAGTTGGGCTGGCCTACTATATCTACGATGCCGTTGATCACGTCCTTGAACTCTTCCCCAAGATTTACTGCGCCGCCTCTGTGACCGCCCCATAGCATGCTGGTCATGACGTTCATCGCCGTTACAAACATCTCTTTCCCGATGTCGATTGCTTCTCCTTTTCTGGCCTGCGCCGCCACGCGCCTCGCCATGGCACCGATCTCCCGTTGACGAAGCCCATAATTAGCCTCGAGCGTCTTCGCGGCGAGTAGATCCCGTACGCATACCTTCCGCAGCATCCGCCATGTTGGCCCGTTGGGACTCCAGACTATGTCGTAGCCGCCATATGAGACCGCAGAGCCGGCCACAATCACGTCGTGGTTCGCGAAAACCGCATCCTGGTCCCGCAGTATCTCCCGTGCCGCCGCTGCTGAAGAGACCACCACTCCCAGTTTGGAGCCAAAGTGCAGGCGGAAGATGGGGCCATGCACGGCGGCCAGACGGGCGAAGTGGGAGTGGAGCTCAGGTTCTAGGAAAGGAAGGTTACCCAAGATCGGGACGCCCAACGGACCCGGCGGAAGAGGCCTAGAGTAGCGGCGGCGGCCGCAGTTGACAACAAACCCGTAGGAAATCACCACCACTAGAACCGCTAGGATGAGGGGGACAGAGGCTGAGCCGCTGTTTAACGGTGGCAACTGCATTATTGCATAGACGACCGAGGAGCTGAGGAGGAGAGCAAACCATTTACGAATATAAGTTTGTGGCTGTGCTGCTGTTTATATAGCTACAAGATTACTTTACGGCTCAACTTTGACGTTTTATTGATGGGTGCTTATGCGATTTCCTACATAAACACGAAACTAATGATCGCAAGGAACGGCATCTAGTGTGCTCAAATCTGCTGCAAACATTCACATCATAAAAAGCCAAATGGTCAATATTATGGAGGAGCATACCTCTGCTGCTTGATAATGCTGGGGCAAACTACTGTGGTCAATCATGCATCTCCGTAGTCCATGTAAAGGATAATGCTGCACTTAAAAAAATCTGTAATTAGATAATTCAGGTTTAGTGGCAGCTGGATAAGAAGGGGCTAGACGGCTGGCATCTATTGTTTGAATTGTCAGTCGCGAAGAATTGCATGGAACGCGTGATGGAGAACGACGTCCGGCCATTTTGAAAATACCCTCACAAAATGTTTAATGGTAAATGCAGGAAAATGCTATTCCATCTAAAGAAATAAAATTTTTTGGTTGCTGAGTTTGTAAATGTAATCTAATATAGCAAAACGCAGCAAATAAAAAATACCCTCAGAATCTATCCCACACGATAATCATAAAACTTGAGAGAAAGTTCAAATCTACTGTAACATACACGCAAAGTTCAAATCATTTTCTTTTTAAAAGTCCCGCTATACTTATACCTTCAATCGTCCACCCGCTCATCGGGAATTATATTTTTCGAACAAAAGAACCCAGTTATCCACTGTTGTTATGGAGAGAGTGTGTGTGAATCAGTAAAAAAGAAGAAAATAAACAAAGAATTAGGTAAATAAATATAAGGAAATAAATGAGAAGCAATATAGAGAAACAAGAGAAGAAGATAAAAGATGATGGATGTACTAAATAAAGAGGAGATAAATACAGAGGGTAATTTAAAAAAATAGTTGATAAATAAGGAGGGAGGTGGAGAAAAATAAACATAAATTTGAAAAGACGTAGACAATCCGAGAGATATATTATTACATTTATTTATATAAATATTAAAAAGTACATTCCATACATTTTTATTTTGCTCATTCTTTGTACTATTATATTGTCGCAATACTAACTTTCTAAAAATTCACACATTTATAAATTTTTCACTTCACTCTTCTTTTCTTGTCTACTTCTATCCTCTATTTTTTCTACTTTTCTCTACTTTTTTGTATTATATTGATGTTTATAGTACAATATTATTATTTAATTCTCCCCTCTTGTGTCTACTTCTCTCCTCTATTTTTTCTACTTTTCTCCTTTTTTTTGTGTAGTGCAAATGTTTTTGGTATAGTAAAAATGTTTATATCTCTCCTCTCTGTTCTCTATTTCTCTCCTCTCTATTTTCTACCTCTGTCTTCTTTTTTCTTATGATAAAAATGTTTTCAATATAATTGTAATGTTTACTTCTCTCTTTCTCTTGTCTACATCTCTCCTCAAGTTTTTTATGTCCCTCCTCTTTTTTTGTAAGTACATTGCTAATATTGGCTTTTCTCATCCCTTGTGTTGATTTCTTTCCTATCTTTTTTTACCTCCTTTCTCTTTTTTTTTCTAGTACTATGCCAATATACTTTAGTACTGGACCAATGTTCACTTCTCTCCTCATTTGATATTGTACCAATTTACTTCTCTCCTATGTTAGTAGTGTATGAACGTCTACTTCTCCTCATCTTTTATGTCCACTTCTCTACTCTTTTTTACGTCCATGCTCTTTTTTATATTGTACCAATATCTTTTGGTAGGTGTCAATGTATACTTCTTTCCTCTCACTTGTCTAGTTCTTTCCTCTTTTTTATTTCCTTCATCTTTTCTAGTACTATATTAATGTATTTTAGTATTAACTGATGTTTACTTATATCATCTATCTTGTGTGCTTTTTTTTCTCTTTTTTCAACCTCCTCCATCTTTTTGGTACTATACAAATGCATTCTAGTATAACACAAATGTTTATGTAATGACCTGACTTCATCTTAGCCATTTGATTAGAGTTTACTTGGATGCATACTTAATTACAATGATCATTGTTTAAAACTTATTATTACAATAGTTTAATTATTGTGTTCTACAATTAATAAGAAAATATAACCATTCTCTTATTTTAAATAATCATTTTCTTTCTAAATAATTAGGGTTTGGTAGAGAATAATCTAGTTGGACATCATTAGGATTTTGATAGTGTATGAATACAATATGTGGTAAATATGATATTATAATAGATAACTTTTAGTATTTTATCTATAACTATGATTTCTTTAAAGTTTAAATATACTTTAGATAACTCAAATGTAAGTTTTTTTAAAAATTTCAATTTTTTAAAGTTGTTTGTGTCTCCTTTGGTCGGCTGACAATCCATTCAAGATGAAATATAGCAGTGTGATATTGATTATATTTATTTATTGGTTTATTCTTTTGGAGTGGTCCTCTAACTACATCTAGGAAACTCCATTTTAGATATTTGTTAAAGTTTCACAATTTTGAGCATATCTGACGAACAACAGAACATATTCATCGGTCGAGTTTCATAGATAGGAACAACTCAGTTGACAAAAAACTCTAAAAAAAATACAAAGATCCTATTTGTAATTTTTACAAGCACCTCATTTGATCTATATCATTAATCAAACACCCTAAAATCTCCTCTAATCCTTCATTCTTTTCTGAGATATGAAATTTTAGAGAGAGAGTGTTATAACCTGATTTTTCTCATGTTTTAATATATTTGTTTGCAAATAATTTAATATGAAGGACACATTAGAAATATGTAGGGCTGTCAATGGGGAGGGTATTGTCTGTTTACCCTTACCCATACCCTGCAGGGTAAGGGTAAGGGTAGATATTTTTATTACCCTTTACCCATTTACCCATTCCCCATTTCCCCGCTATACTATAAGGGGAGGGTAAGGTATAGACATTATCCATATCCTTTTACCCTTTTACCTGCACATGATATAAAGGTCACACAAAAATATATTCTAAAGGGGTTTGTATGTAAATGTTTAACCCTAATACTTTATTCTATCATTGGAAAATGACTTGGTATTGTTCTTGTAATACTTTCTTATTGAGGGAAAAACATATATATCTTGCGGAAAATGAGGTGTTGATGAAACACTTATTTGTTATGCATACTTATGCAAAGGAAAAAAATGATTTATGCATAAAAAATTGTTATTGTGTGAATTGACTTGACTTTACACTGAGAAACATATGATTTTGAATTGGATATAATGTTTTATATGTTTTTATCAATAAATTAATTATAAAATTATTAAAAATCAACACACAATGTGTATAAAACTCTTTTTTGTCAAAATTACCCACTTACCCTTTACCCTCCCCATTTACCCTATGGAGAAGAGGGTAAGGGTAAGGGGAGGGTAAGGAGATTGCTGAGAAGGATAATTACCTTTACCCTTACCCGCTACCCAAAGAGGGTAAGGGTAAGGGTTAGACTTTACCCTCCCCATTGACAACCCTAGAAATATGGTTCCCTGTGAGTCTTGTTTGGAAATTGTGGTGTCAAAGTACAAATACTCCCTATGGAATAGATCTCATGTAGTTTATTGGTTACAATAATCCATTAACAATTATTGGATAAAGAAAGAGTGGGAAATCCAAAAATAAAGAGGTTCCTAAAAGTAATGGAAAATTGGTATTTTAAATATGGAAGTGAGTGGAATTTTCTAGAAAAGAGAGAGTTTCATGCATAAATAAATATTAATAAATCAGGTAATTATTGGACAACTGAAATATAAGATAATATACAAGTTTCCTAGAGAAAAAAGTGTTTCTTATTTTAGATAATTAAAAGAGTAATTATCTAGCCATAAGTGGCAACACAATGTTGACACACTAAATAACATTACCTCATTTTAAACTTTGTATATTGAAAATAATAATAAAAACAAAAGAAAATTCTAAAGATTGAGAGAAAAAATATTCCATAGGATAATGATAATTGCTTTAAATAGATGTATAAAAAAGAGCATGTTTTCTATGGGAAAGATATCCCATAAATCCTGCACACTAAAAATAGTTTGGAAAGGAGGTTAATGAGTTCCTATTTTGATTTAAGGATATATTCAAGAGGGAAATAGAATAGTCATAGAATTGAAAATCATAAAGACTTTCCTAGACCCAACGAGTGATGCACTCTCCTCGATGGATTTTGGGTTTCCAATCAAGTACTATCAATTTTACAAAAGACTTGGTCCTTCATGGTAAGAAAGGAATAATCATTTTTTGGGAAACCATTAGTGTTACCATGAGGAGAATATTGAGATACGAGGTTAAAGTGTATCACAATGATTAATGTGAATGATCAGATCCCTGTATCGGATTTTCATCTACCATACACCCTCAAAGGAACCAAGCCTGGAATGTTGCCCACCTTCCTCTCTTTCCTTTCTCCCTAAACAACACAAACAACCAACCCTAGAACCAATATAAGGGGGTGTTTCCTTTTCCTTAGAGGCAGGGTTCTAAACCCATGGACCAAGGAGAAGGAAAGAAGACCCTTCACATCACTGTCCTCACTATGTGTTCGTCAGAGACCCCATCACAAGGGTGATGTTGTTCTTGTCCTACAAGTTGGGTCGGGGTGTCATGAAAGATGGGGGAAGGGTGTAGGGTTGACGTAGATTCTATTACTTCTAGCATTCACTGGCATCTTGTCCAAGAGGACTACAGTAATGATTTTCACTACCAGGAGGTTACACCAGTGGGTCTACATGATCATGAGTTTGGGAAGCCTAGCTATCGCTCAAAATTGGACAAAGACGATGGAGTTACAGCGGGCGGTACAACACATGAGAGAGAGATTATGAGTCAAACTAAGATGGGTCATCCCCTCCCCATTTTGTCTCACGTCGTAAGAGGAGGAACACCAAGTTTAGATACAATAGTTTAAGTCGACGGTAAGAGATTGTGCTTTGACCATTGAGGGGTGATGGGGATCTCCAAGGAACAACCAAAGCTTAGAGGCATCCTGGGATATCTTCTTTGAAGGGATCCGAAGGGAGGAGGTTAGCTTGGCACTTTTTTAGAGCATTAACATCGGTATGAGACCTAGTCGACGATGTTCGTTTGTGGAAGCAACGTAACACTAATGTGCACAAATGTGAGAAAGGGAGAGGGGACAACGTCCCATTCTTGTAGGAGTGACTCATGTCAGATGGGCCCAAATTGTAGGTAGCCCAATAAGGAATTCTCATGACTGAGAAATTAGGTAAATCAAATACTATACTCACTAAAGTGTTGCTATGTGATTGGCCCATATTTTCATAACTTGAAACAATTCTACAAAATCATTGGTAGGTCAGAATGTACTAAAATTATATATCAAATTTATTAGAAAAATGAGAGGAACATGAAGAAAATATAATTGAAATATATTTATGCATTATATTTCAAAAGTACCACGAATACATGCTAGTATGTGATTAATGTATAAAAACCCATGATCTGAGTATTATAGGATATTGAATACATGGAAAATGTCTATTTTGTGATAATATCTGATATTGTTGAATCTAATCTAATTATGATAGTAATGTTGAGTAACAAGGTTTTTAAGTGAATATTCACATACATGATGACAATTATAATAGCTAATGTGAATAACCCTACATATGTGTAATTAGGTAAAAAGATCATATCTTGCAATAGTGTTAATAAACATGATGGAATCTATATGATCATTTTGAAAATGATATGCTGGATCTAGTAATTAGGATTTCACCTAATTGTTAGCATGTAATGGAAATAGGTCTTATACCCTTATTCATTATACAAATCCTAAAACCCTCGATTAGGAACCGAGTACAGTTTAACATGATTAATGTGATGGCGACACTTTAAGATTTTTATATATGAAGATATAATGTGATTGACTGGATTCATCTTTGTTGATTGGATTTCTTGAATGTAATTGAAGCATATTCTACATGATAATCTTCATGGCTTGCCATCAAGATACATGGTTGTTCCTAAGACTTCTCACATTAGTTTTCTGACATTTTTTGAGGTTTCCTCGAGGATTGAACAATTAAAATTTTGGTTGTTTATTTATATTCTTCAATTGTGATCCCACTGTGAGTATCACATAAAGAAAGATAATGTGAAGAAAATGCTAGTATATATTTGCAAATATTTGATGGAATATATGTTGGTAGCTTACTTGTAAACTTTTACATGCACCGTCGTACATAGTATAACTTGTCATACTGATCTGTGCTTTTCGTTTCACGATGTTTTAGGTACATGCTAGATAAGATGGCATCAAGATGTGATGGACATATGAATATACTTGAAAACATTAAAGTTAACTAGTAAGGAGGATTGTCTAGTTACTTCTTCTCATGTGTTGTAGCTATCATGGTAAAGATTCATGTAAGCATTTTGTAAATAATAGTTGCGAAACAATGAAATAATTTTCTATTACTTGTTATTTGATTAAAATATGGATCTTTGGGAAAATTTTAGGTAATGCATCTCATCTTTTTGGATTCCCTTAAATGGGGGTTGCTGAAAAGTGAGGTCATTGCATTTGATATCAGAGCCCCAAAATTTTCAAATAATATATAGTAGTTTATAATTTCAAATAATCTGTAGAAATATGAGGGAATTATTAGAGAATTTTCTAAAGACAATTGTGTCTAGAAGGGACCACGAACCTATGGATGGATATACTTTTGTCTACACCGTTCGTCGGCTTACAAGGACTCATGGGCATGTGCATCTTGTCTTGGCCGAAGTTAGATGATTTTGTCTGAAGTAAAATATCTTTAGGTTTTCTCATCGACTTCTCATCCTCTTACTTAAAAAACAATTTTTCAAAAGCAGTTCACGATGAGCCACGGCGGCGCCCTAGGGTTACCTAGGCAGGCAGGATCCCAGGGAGACGATGGAGATCCAGGCGGAACAAGGGGAGGCACGATCCCTCTTGGGAATATCGGGCTGCAGTTCCAGTTCTCGAACCAACAAGGCCATGGTGAAAACATACCGGCGGGGAGTCTGAAGCAGCAGGAGAACGGGATGGAAATGGATGTTGAAGGCCACGATGTGGCCTTTCCGTCGCTCGGTCATCCGGGACAAGGCGGGCATGCTACACAGAAGGACGGAGAAGGGGCGGGGGCCAGCCCGCCGCCAGCACGCCTGATGCAATACAAAGCGGCGGTGACCGAGAACCATGACCAAGCTGACGGCTACATCCAAATCGATGCAGATAAAACTGGAATCAAGTTACAGCAGGAAGATATCATAAAGTCGGAGGTGGACGGATTTCCAGCCTTCAGCCTCAAGGAGGAAGCACGTTCTAATCTTCTGAAGCCTTGGAAATACAGAGTGGTTGTCAAGCTCATCACCCGCGAAGTTGGCTACATGACGTTGCGGGACAAGATTCGTCTCCTATGGGCACCCGATGGGGGCTTTAACCTAATCGACTTGGACAACGATTATTATCTTGTGCAACTCCAGAAGTTAAATGACTACTTGAAGGCCCTGACAGGAGGCCCGTGGCCATTGTTCGACTCCTACCTGACAGTGCAGCGGTGGAGCCCTAGTTTCTCTCCAGAGAAGACACACCCCGAATCCTTCATCGCATGGGTCTGTATCCCTAACCTTCCCATCCATCTTTACCAAGACACACTGCTTGAGGCAATCGGGAATAAGATTGGTATGATGATTAAGGTGGACACAAATACCACAAATCAGAAGCGAGGGATGTTTGCAAGGATTGCGATCGAGTTGCAGACCGGGAAGCCGCTTGTGCATGCGGTGTTCGTGGAAGGGAAACGACTGATAGTGCAATATGAGAATATCCCTCACATCTGCCTCCGGTGTGGGCATGCGGGTCATCTAGAAGGGGAGTGTGCGAACCGTCCCCAACCTCAGGAGGTGGAGGACGAGAGCGGTGCTGGAGGAACATGGGGAGTGGAAGACAAGGCGAGCATGGAGGCCTTTGCAGAAACGATTCATGCGCAACCCACGGTGCGGAAGCCAAGGCGGACACCACAAGAGCAGGTATAGAAACCTGTGAGAACACACAATAGATTTGTGAACCTGGACACGTCGGAGGTGGAAGGAATCATGGAGTCCGATTGCGAGGAAGTGCCAGAGGCCGAAGAAGTAGCTGAACGCATTACGTGAATTGACTGGAGTGTGAGGAAGAAGAACCAAAGGAAGGAGAAGAAGAATAGTAGCAGTAATCAACGTCCCCCATTACGTGAATCTAACACGGGAAATCATCTGCCACAGGACCAGGGCCAAACAAGCAACAATAGTAAAGGAAAAGGAAAGGAGAATACACACTCTGTAGTGGTGCTGAGGGGTGATGAAACCATCACAGGGTGCACTACCCCTTCAGCAATGGGCTTAGCGATATCCAGGTCCAACCATTTGTCATCGGAGCAACCAGTCCACCACGGACGCACAATTTCCCCTTCCTTGGGCGAGGAAGCATAGGGATTCATTTGCGGAATAGGAAGGTACTCTCCCTTACGGAGCCCCTAGACCCAGGCTCAAAGAAAAGGGGGCGCAAGGGCAGGAAGGAAGCTACTGAAGTCATGGAGGAAGGTGAGGGTGGATCCAACCCTAACCCATTTATATGATCGTTCTTTGCTGGAATGTGCAAGGTATTTGCCGAAAAGATACCCAAGGCGTAGTGAAGGAGCTAGTTAACAAGTACCGCATCTCTATACTGGTTGTTCTCGAGCCACACACGAGCATCACTCAGGAGGAGGCCATCATCAAGGGGCTGAACTTTCCCTATTCTCACCGGGTCGAGGCTATTGGGTATTCAGGAGGCATCTGGCTTCTGTGGAAGCACCCTATCTCGGAGATGGAAATCGTTCTAAGCCATCGCCAGTTCATACACTGTTGTGTAGAAGGTAGATACATGCTCACGTTTGTCTATGGTAGCACCATAAGGGAGGGGTGACGGCTGTTGTGGAATAGACTGCACTCTATTACACAAACAACTACTCTTCCTTGGGTGGTGATGCACGACTTTAACGCATACATCCATACTGAGGAGAAGATAGGTGGCAAGGGCCATGATCGCCGAAGTTGTGCTGAGTTCAACGACGCTCTCCACGGGGCCGGCCTGGTCGAGTTGGAAGCTTGCGGGCCTCGCATGACCTTCAAACGGGGGCTTCTTCAGGAGAATCTCGACAGGGTCCTGGGCAACCCGGCATGGCTTGCGATGTATCACAGCTGCCGGGTAGAGGTGGTCGAGAGGCTCAAGTCGGACCATGCTCCACTCCTGCTAAGGGTGGAGACTCAAGCGAATCGTAAGCCCATAGGGTGCCGTATCACAACCCAAGCAAGCTGGCTGAGGATTGAGGGCTTCCAACAATTACTCAAGGAGGAATGGATACCTAATCTTAGCTTCTCGGCTGCTGCCAAAACATTCTTGTCCAAGGCAGAGGCATGGAATAATGCTGAACAGAAGAAGAAAGTTCGCACCAAGCGTGCTCTTCAAACGCGCCTTTTACTGGCTCAGGAACACCTCGCTCGGGCATATGACCCTGAGACGGAAAACACAATTCTTGACATCCAGTTCAAGCTGAATGAAGTTCTAAAGCAGGAGGAACTTGACTGGCAGCAGCGCGCCCACTGTGAGTTTGTGAAGGAGAGAGGATGGCGGAATAGAATCACTCGGTTGAAAGACAAAGAGGGTGCTTGGTGCGACAATGAGCAGGAAATTCTAAGCATGATTGGGAGTTTTTTCAGAAAACTCTACACGGAGGATAGACCAGGAGCTCGAGTCCAAAGGTGTGTTGCTTATCCAGGAGCCTTCCCAATGTTAGAGGCTGAGCAAAGTGCCGCATTGGGTAGACTTCCCGACGAGAACGAAGTGTGCAAAGTCCTTTTCTCTATGGCGAAACTCAAAGCTCCTGGGCCGGACGGCGTAGATGCAAACTTTCTGCAGTGTAACTGGAACACCATCAAACTTTCCCTAACATCTTTTGTTTGTAACATTTTTGCAGGAAATCAGTGGGACAGAAACGTAGCTAACGCATTGATGGTCCTTATCCACAAGAAGCACAAACCAGAATCATGCGCACAGCTTAGGCCTATCTCCCTGAACAATGTCTGCATGAAGGTGGTGATGAAGGTCATTGTGGACCACATTCAACCGTACCTCAACGACTGGATAAATCCAGCCCAGTCGAGCTTCTTCCCAGGAAGGCGGATCAGCGATAACACTGTTCTAGTTCAGGAGATAATACATTCCATGGAGAAGAAGAGATCCAAACACCATCTGATGGCTATCCAGCTTGATTTAGCCAAGGCTTATGACAGGATGAGTTGGGACTTCATCCGGGACACTCTCTGTCATACATCCATCCCAAACAACTTAGTGACGGTAATCATGGAGGTGATCTCATCCGGCTCGATGACCATATTGTGGCAGGGCAGCGAAACGGAAGCTTTTTACCCATCTAGAGGAGTGCGGCAGGGGGATCCTCTATCCCCGTATATATTCATTCTGTGCCTGGATCGTTTGAACCAAGCCATCGACGCCGAGGTTTCCAGGGGCAGGTGGAAGACAACCACCTTCAGTGCAGGCAGAACCAGCATCTCTCATGTCTGCTTCGCGGACGACATTATGCTTTTTGGAGCGGCTTCAAGCGAGCAGGCCCGTGTCATCAGTCAGTGCATCAGGGAGTTTGAAAAGGATTCCGGACAGCAGCTCTCCAAAGAAAAGTCCCATATATTCTTTAGCAAAGGCACACCCCTTTCAACTAGAAGCAGTATATGTAGGAAGCTTGGCATGCTAGAGATGAGCGAGATTGGGAGGCATCTGGGGATCCCAATTGTCCATTACAGGAAGAAGAAGGAGCTATATCTATCCGTCATGAATTCGATTGATGCTAAGATTGCGGGCTGGGCCAAAAAATGCCTATCACTTGCAGGTAGAATCACCTTGGCAAAATCCGTCCTAACGCACTCGTCCTCTTACCTGATGCAAACGTCAACTATTCCTCTCATGGTTTGTGACAGGATTGATCAACTCATTCGAAGATTCGTGTGGTCTGGGAAGGCTGATTCGAAGGGCGTCACTTTGGTGGTCTAGAACAAGGTGATTGCCCCTGTGGACAAGGGAGGTATGGGTATTTGCAGCGCTAGGGAGCAGAACACAGCATCAGTCATGAAGCTTGTGTGGGAATTCATCTGTTGTAGACCGGCGTTATGGGTCAAGATGATGCAAAACAAGTATTGTAAAGGAGAAATTTTCATCCCGAATGGGTCATCGATTTGGAGGGCAATTCGACCTCTTATTATTGAAGGAAGGCAGGACGCACGTCGGACGATTGGAGATGGGTAGAACATCAACGTTTGGTCTGATACCTGGACCAGAAGCAGACAGTCACCTTCCCTCAAGCCTGGGTTGGTGATCCCCCCCTAGCTTACAGGACCTCACGATCAGTAGCATGAGCTCGGACGAAGGCGGTTGGGACAGAAGTTTCATTGAAGCATGGTTCAAGCAGGAATCGGCGGAGGATATCTTACTGACCGGTCACCCACATTCGGATGGAGGACCCGATGGGTGGCACTGGCCTCATGGCACTCATGGTATCTTCTCCACGGAGAAAGCCTACTCACGGCTCATCCTAACCCGAGCTCAGGGCACAGAGGGGCGTTGGCAGGCCATTGCAAAGGCCAAAGTATCTCAACGCATACGGGTGTTTGGTTGGCTCCTGGGACATGATCGCCTCCTCACAAATCACCTACGGTACCTGCGGAACATGACCACATCTGCCGCCTACAAGAGATGTGGACTAGAAGAAACCTCCTTACATGTTGTGTGAGACTGTCGTGAAAGCCACCGGTTATGGTCTTTGATTGCTCGACACATGCCGGTTGGGTTCTTTACGCCCTCAACGATCACAGAATGGATTAATCTAAACTTCAAACCCATGCCTGAGGTTGAGGATTGGCAGAGTATCTTTCTGACAACCTGTTGGATGTTGTGGAAGAGCCGGAACAACTTCGTCTTTGAAAATCGCACTACACCAGTTGACGTGATTGTTACAAGAATTCGCAGTGAGGTTCAAGCCTACTCGGAAGCTTCTGCAAAGGTCCGGCAACAGGACGGTCAGCACCATCCAAAGCCACGGCCCGGGCTACTGTGTTCCAGGTCTAACGAGTTTCTCAACGTAGATGTGGCGGTGGATGAAGGTAAAGGAGTCATCTGCATGAGCTGGGTCGTGCGGAATAACCAAGGCATGTGGATCGAGGGTGGTTCTTGTAAAATTCCAGGAAGTGACCCCTTGGAGGGGGAGATGCATGCTATCTTGGCTGGGCTAGAAGTGCTGACCGATCGGGGGAGCAACTCGACATGCGTCCTGTCTGATTCTCAACTGTCTGTGAAGTTCCTCCAGAGGGACACTGAGCCACCAGCGTATTTAGCTAGCTTAATAGATGTGGTAGCTCATAAGCTGAGAACTTTTCAGGGCTGTAGGATTGTCTATTGCCCTAGAAACTTCAACCGCCTTGCTGACACCTTGGCAAAATGGTTCCTCAAGAAGCCAGCTCCCAACATTAGACTTGTTGTGTATCCACAAGAGTTAGCACATGTGTATCTCAGTGAATTCCTGCCTCAAGCTCCTCCTTGGGCCTGTCCGGGAGGGGAGGATGGCTTGCCAAATAATTGTACACAAACTTAAGCTAATGTAAGGTGGTGGTTGTTTCAAAAAAAACATAAAAGAAACTTCCCTCCTCGTCTCAAGTTAGGATTTTTGAGAAGAAGTATGATTAAGGCATCCTCCACTAATCAATGTGTGAATAATGTGGAAATAATAATGTACATGTAATGTGGAAATAATTATGTATATATAATTTGGAGATGACAATGTACATGTAATGTGGAAATAACGATAAGGAAAAGAAAAAAATGTTTGATGGGTTTTTCCTTATGAGAGTAACCCTAGATGGAACTAAGGTTGGTTCGGGAAAAATCCTATTGGGTCAAGAAACATATAAACCCTAAGGTGCAATATAGTCCCTAACCCGAACCCAAAACCCTAATCCTGGGAAATGGGAGCAGAATGGGTAAAATTGAAATCCTACCCAAATGAACCCTAATTAGGGTAAGAGTTTTAAGAATTAAGAAAAATGTAAATAAGTCTATATGACATATATTTCCATGTATAAACGTGGAAAAATTTATGCACGATGCATATGAAAAAAAATTGAATATACATGAGAGGCATTAATGAGCAATGGGTATACATGAAAATGGAAATAGGAATACAACTTTCTCATTGCTTTAATATTATATCTAGAGGAACGGCAGAATAAAGAATACCCCTAGTGGGTGGGTATGCTACCCCTAGTGAGCAGGTAAGCTATTGAGACTATCCCCTGTGAGTAGGTAGGTCATTGGATGTACCACCAGTGAGTGGGTATGAAATTGAAACTACCCCCAGTGAGTGGGTATGTTATTGAGATTATCTCCAGAGAATGAGTATGCTACCCCCAGTGAGTGGGTATGCCATTGAAATACTCCTGATAAGTGAGTATGATATCATGGGCACCCCCAATGAGTGGGTATGAATGGAAATCACCTCTAGATAGTGGGTATGACATCGAGAATACTCCCGATGAGTGAGTATTAATAC
This sequence comes from Alisma plantago-aquatica, assembly GCA_963693085.1. NCBI lineage: Eukaryota > Viridiplantae > Streptophyta > Magnoliopsida > Alismatales > Alismataceae > Alisma > Alisma plantago-aquatica. The sequence continues at coordinate 438,307,623 of OY856413.1, forward strand.
CCCAGTGAGTAGGTATACCATAGAGACTGGGAAAATTTTGAGAAGTTATAATATAAAATGTATAAATGAGCTAGGTGAACTCCGTCTCCCATATGTGTATGTGAAACAAAAGCATTAATAAGAAAAGTTTTAAGAAAACATAAGCAGCTTATGAATAACACATTTATAGATTTAACCTAATAAAACCCTATATCGAACTATGGTGAGTTGAAGATCATGGGTGAATAAAGTAAACACATGTGGGTAATTGATGATCAGGATTACCAACAAAAGCCTATGTATGAGTGTCCACTATAGGGACCAAAATCCTTAGAGAGGGTTCCCTCATAAAGAGGCGCCCTTAGAGAGGGCACACCATTGAGAAAAGAGGATAAGGGTGGTACGGTTAAAAGAATAAATGCTTATTTAGGTTCCATAAAAAGATGATAATATGAAACCCTTAGTTCAATTTTTAGGGTTGGTGTCCTGACCTGAGGTGGTTCAGCCCAAGAGTGGGAAAAAGGACCTATGGGGGAGGCAAAATGTTAGACCTCCAGGTCAGGTTTTGGCTAGAGAGACTAACTTCCTCCTATGAGCCTAGAGGGCACCCTAGGTTAGTACCTTCCCTATAAAGGTAAGTTGACTGAATCAATTTGTGAGGTAACATTAAATGTAACTATAATTGTGAAACATTAAGGATATAAATATGAAAGCACATACATTATTTGAACCCAAGTATGCCATCCCTGAGGGACACAAGTGGTTAAGACCCAGATTGAGAAGACTAGTATGACACCAAGCCCCAGATAGGCAAGGTGGCACAATTCCACTGTGAAGATGTTTAAGATTAAGCCCCTGATAGGGAAGGTCACAAAAAGATCAAACACCAGATAGAAAAGGCCACCAAAAGGTCAAGACCCAGGTAAGGAAGTTCAACATGGCACCTAGCCCCAGATTGGGAAGGTAGCCCAATCCCAATGTTGGGACATAAAATGGATAATGTGTACTCAAGAGAGAGATGAAGGAAATTTGGGTTAAAAAATTGGATGAGAGAATAATGTTCTTGAAAATGGTTAAAGTTGTGAAATGCAAAGAAACCCTTGGGAAGGATAGAGCCCTCAGCCAATCCTAAGGTCAAGTAGGAGTACTAAAGGTACATGGAACCCATGGGATTTGGTGTTGATTGTCCCCTGAATGCACAATACCATCTTGTAAAGAGGTAACAACTATGTTTGCCCAAGTCCCATGTCTAAGGAGATTTGTCATCTTCATGATGTTCATGTGGCCAATGGGTGAATGTGAGAGGTACTCCTTAGATGCATAAGGATGACATCACTCCAAAAAGTACCTATACCCCTAGAGACCTCATGGTAGTGGCTAAGGCTCATATGACATGAGATGTAAATATCAAGGATACAAGAAGTCATGTAATAATGAAATCTTAAATGGAAGTGTGCACAAACTCAAGAGTGAGAAAGACAATTGACTCCATGAAATATAAGAAACATGTGGAATTAAAATGTGTGGTTAAGAGTCATGTCGAGAATGATTCAACCTAAAATATGAAATTTTGGGATAATGTGTGTACACCATCTTTTGCTCATGGAATGGGATGAAATTTGTACTCGGGCTACAATCAAGTGCTTATACATCTCATTATGAGGGAGAGAGATTGAGCAGATACATGTTTTGCTTAAAATTTACATATGAGAATGAATATCCTAAGTTGAAGGTTTAATAACATTACCTAGGGTGTGAGGTTTCACCTTACCGTTATTTGAAAATAAATGGGTAATAGGTTGGAAACCTAGGTGGAAAGGTAATCACCAAGTGAAAATGTAATCATTAAGAGATGATATCATGTAAATAATAAGGATGTGGATATACCTTGATTTGGATTCAAGTACCAATATTAGTCATAATGTTTGGAATTTGCAAATCTATAAAGTTGTTAAAGATATCTAAGTAGGTTGGTAATCATAAGTTGTGAAAACGAGTTAAGTAATCCTCCCCCTAAAATCTATTGTTGTGAATTTTGGGGGGAAAATTGTTTTAAGGAGGGGTGAATGTTATATCCTCAACTTTAATTAAATTGAATAATATAAATATAAAGTAATAATTGGTAAATAATTATGTAATGCTATTATTAGTAGAAAAATAAGGACCTTGTTTCACAAATTAAAGAAATAAATGGAATGAGCTCACAAATAAAAGATAATGTCTTTATGAGATATTGAATAACTAATTTAAGAGAAAACTATCACATGCCATCTTCCCGAAGGACTGGTCAAGTTGAGGAAAAAATTCCTATAAGAGGGAAAGAATGTTATAACCTAGTTTTTCTCATATTATAATACATTTTCTTACAAATAATGTAATATGAAGGACACATTACAAAGATGGTTCCCTATGTGTCTTGTTTGGAAATTATGGTGGGAAAGTGCAAATACTCCATATAGAATAGACCTCATGTAGTTTATCGATTTCAATAATTCATTAATAAAGAAAGAGTGGGAAATCCAATAATAAAGAGGTTCCTAAAAGTAATGCACAATTCGTATTTTAAATATGGAAGTCAGTGGAATTGTCTATAAAAGAGAGAGTTTCATGCATACATAAATATTAATGACTTAGATAATTATTAGACAACTGAAATAGATGATAATATGCAAGTTTCCTAGAGAAAATTAAGTGTATGGTGTTATTGATAATTAAAGTAGTAATTATCAAGACATAAGTGACAAACACAATGTTGACACACTAAATAACATTATCTTCTTTAAACTTTGTATACCGAAAAATAATAATGGAAAAAAAATCTAGAGTTTGGGAGAAACTTTTTTTGTATTAAATATATGTCGAAAAAGAGCATGTTTTGTATGGGAAAGATATCCCATAAATCCCACATAATAAATATAGATGGAAAGGAGGTTAATGAGTTCCTATTTTTATTTACATATATATTCAAAAGGGAAATTGAGAATAATCAAAGAATTGCAAGTCATAAAGATTTTCCTAGATCCAACGAGTGATGCACTCTCCGCGATGCATTTTGGGTTTCCAATCAAGTACTACCCTTCTTAGAAAAGACTTGCTCCTTCCATGGTTAGAAAGGAATAATCATTTTTGGGAAACCATTAGTGTTACCATGAGGAGAATACCAAGATATGAGGTTAAAGTGGATCACATTGGTTAATTTGAATGATCAGATCCATGTATTGGATTTCCATCTACAATACACCCACAAAGGAACCAAGCATGGAAAGATTTCGACCTTCTTCTCTTTCCTTTCTCCCTAGACAGCACAAACCCCCAACCCTACAAACTATATAAGGGGGTCTCTCCTTTTCCTTAGAGGAAGGGTTACGAACCCATGGACCATCGCTGATAGGGAGTTACAACAGTGATGATGCATGATCATGAGTTCAGGAAGGCTGGTTGTTTCTCAAAATATGATGAGGAAGATGGAGTTATAACATGTGATACAACACACGATAGAGAGAAGAGGATTCAAACCAAGATGGATCATCCCCTCTCAGTTTTGCCTCACATCGCTAGAGGAGGCACACCTAGTTTAGGTGAAATGGCTGAAGCAAAAGGCAAGAGATCATCCTCGAACTGTTGAGGGGTTATGAGGATCTCCAAGGGGCATCCAAAGCTTGGAGGCATCCCGGGATGTCTTCTAGGAGGGGATACAAAGAGAGGAGGTTTGGTTGGAACTTTTGTCGAGGATTAACGTCGACACGAGGCATGGTCGATAGTGTCTGTCTATGAAACCAACACAATGTTGATGTGCACGTACATGAGAAAGGGAGAGGGGACAGAGTCCCGTTCCCACAGGAGCGCCTCCTCTTGGCTGGGTCAAATTGCAGTGGGCCCAATAAGGAATTCATAGGCCTACGCGAGTAGGTAAATCAAATACTATAAATGTTGAAGTGTCACTATGTGATTGGTCCAAATTTTCATAACTTGAAACAATTCTAGAAAATAGTTGGTAGGTCAGAAAATACTGAAATAACATATCTAATTTATCAGAAAAAAAAGAGGAACACAAAGAAAAAATAGTTGAGGTATAATTATTATTTATTTATCAAAAGTACCTTGAATACATGTTAGTAGGTAATTAATGTATTAAAACCCTAGATCTAAGTATTAGAATATTGAATACATGGAAAATGTCTATTTTGTGATAATATCTAATATTATTGAATGTAATCTGATCATAATAGTAATGTTGAGTAACAAGTTTTTTAAGTAAATAATCACATACATGATGACAATCAAAATTGCTAATGTGAATAACCCTACATATGTGTAATTAGGGTTAAAAATCATATCTTGCAATATTGTTAATAAACATGACAGAATCTAAGTGATCATTTTGAGAAAGATATGTTGGATCTAGTAATTAGGGTTTCACCTAATTGTTAGTATTCGATGGAACTAATATTATACCCTTATTCATCATCAAAATCCTAAAACCCTAGATTAGGACCCAAGTAGGGTTTAATGTGATGGTTACACATTAGGATTTATATACACGTAGATAGATTGTGATTGACTAGATTCATCTTTGTTGATTGGATTGCTTGAATTTAAATGAACTACATGATAATCTTCACGACTCACAATCGAGGTATATGGTTAAGCCTAAGACAATCCACATTAGTTTGTCAACATTTTTTGAGGTTTTCTTGAGGATTGAACAATTAAAATGTTTGTTGTTTATTTATATTCTTCAATTATAATGCCAGTACGGGTATAACATAAAGTAAGATCATGTCAAGAAAATTCCAGTTTATATTTACAAATATTTGATGGAATTATATGTTTTTAGCTTACTTGCACACTTTTGCATGCACCCCACGTACACAGTATAACTTTCTATTTTGATCCCTGCTTTTGGTTTCACAACATTTTAGGTACACGCTAGATAAGATGACATCAATATGTGATGGACATACAAATATATTTGAAGATATTAAAGTTAACTAGTAAGGAGGATTAGCTAGTTACTTCTTCTCATGTGTTGTAATTCTCATGGTGAAAGTGCATGTAAGTGTTTCGTAAATAATAATTCTGAAACAATGAAATTTTTTCTGTTAGTTGTTATTTGACTAAAATCTGGATACTTGGGAAAATTTTAGGTAATGTCTCTCATCCTTTTGGCCTCCCATAGTTGGGGTTGCTAAAAAGTGAGGTCGCTAAATTTGGTATCAGAGCCCCAAATTCATCAAATAATATATAATATCTTATAATTTAAAGTAATCTATAGAAACACGAGGGGATTATTAGGGCTTTTTTAAAGACAAGTGTGTCTAGAAGGGACCATGACCTGGAGGCTGGCAATACTTTCCTCCACACTGATAGTCAACGAATGAGGACTTTCGGTCATGTGCATCCTTCCTGGACAAAGTTGAACAATTTTTCTCGTAGTAAAATACCTTTAGCTTTTCTTCTCATCCACTTCGCATCCTCTTACTTAATAAAACTTATAAGGACTTCCCTCCTCATCTCAAGTTAGGGTTTTTGAGAAGAAGTGGGATGAAGACATCCCCCACAAATTAATGTATGAATAATGTGGAAATAATAATGTACATGTAATGTTGAAATAATTACGTACATGTAATGTGAAGATGACAATATACATGTAATGTGGAAATAACTTTAAGGAAAAGAAAAAAAATATCTAATGGGATTTTCCTTATGAGAGTAACCCTAGATGGAAGTAAGGTTGGTTTGAGGAAAACCCTATTGGGTCAAGAAACATAAAAACCTTAAGGTGCAAGTGTAGTCCCTAACCCAAACCCAATACCCTAATCCTAGGAAATGGAAGTAGAATGGGTAAAATGAAAACCCTACCCCTATGAACCCTAATTAGGGTAAGAGTAATAAGAATTAAGAAAATTATAAATAAGTCTACATGACATACATTTCCATGTATGAAGGTGGAAAAGTTTATGCATGATGCATGTAAAAAAAGATTAGAATATACATGAGAGACATAAATGAATAATGGTTATACATGAAAATGAAAATAGGAATATAACTTTCTCGTCGCCCTAATGCTATCTCTGCAGGAATGGAGGAATAAAGAATACCTCTAGTGAGTGGGTATGCTACTCCCAATGAGCGGGAAGCTATTGAGATTGCCCCTTGTGAGTGGGTAGGTCATTGAACATATCCCCAATGAGTGGGAATGCATTTGAAACTACCCCTAGTGAATAGGTATGTTATTAAGATTATTTCTAGAGAATGAGTATGATACCCCCAGCGCGTGAGTATGCCATTGAAATACTCCCAGTGAGTGAGTATGATATTATAGACACTGTTAGTGAGTGGGTATGAATGGAAATCACCTCCAGAAAGTTTGTATGGCATTAAGAATACTCCCAACAAAGTGAGTCTCACTGGGGTATACCATAGAGATTGGGAAAATATTGAGAAGTTGTTATATAAAATGTGTAATTGTGACTTGGTCTCCCATATTTTTATGTGAAACAATGGAATTAATATGAAAAGTCTTAAGAAAACATAAGCAACCTATGAATAATGAATTTATAGATGCAACCTACTCAAACATTGTATCAACCTCTGGTGAGTTATAGATCATGGGTGAATAAAGTCAACACACGGGGGTAACTGATGATAGGGATTACTAAGGAAAGCCTATCTATGAAAGTTCACTACATGGACTAAAATCCTTTTAGATGGTTCCCTCATAAAGAGGATCCCCTTAGAGAGGGCACACCATTGATAAAAGAGGATAAGGATGGAAAAGTTAAATTAAGAAATGCTTATTTAAGTGTCATAAAAAGATGATAATACAAAACCCATAGTTCAACTATTAGGGTTGGTATCCTGACCTGGTGTGGGTCAACCCAAGAGTTGCAAAAAACACCTATCGAAGAGGCAAAAACATAGACCTCCGTGTCAGGTTGTGGCTAGAGAGCCTAACTTCCTCCTATGAGCCAAGAGGGTACCATAGGTTAGGACCTTCCCTAGAAAGGTAAGTTGACCGAATCAATTTAAATATTGTGGTAACCTTAAATGTCACTAAGAGTTTGAATGATTATGGACATAAATATGAAAGCATGTACATTCGTTAAACCCAAATATGCCATCTCTGAGGGACACAATAGGTCAAGCCCCATATTCGGAAGACCAGTATGACACAAAGCCCCAGATAGGGAAGATGTCCCAAGTCTACTATGTAAATGTTTAAGATCAAGCCCCAGATAGGGAAGGTCATAGAAAGATCAAAGCCCACATAGGGAAGGTCACAACAAGGTCAAGCCCCAGGTAGGGAAGGCCAAAATAACACCTAGCCCCAGATAGGGAAGGTGGCCTGACCCCAATGCTGGGACATAAAATAGATAATGTGTGCTCAAGAGAGAGATGAAGGAAATCTAGGTTAAAAGAGAATAATGTGTTTGAAAATGGTTAAAGTTGTGACATCTCAAAGAAGGGTAGATCCCTAAGGTCAAGTAGGAGTAGTAAAGGTACATGGGACCGTTGGGATTAGGACTTCATTGTCCCTTAAATGCACAAGACCATCAAGTTAGGAGGTAACAACAATGTTTGCCCAAGGCCCATGTGTTAAGAGATTGGCCACCTTCGTGATGTTCATGTGGTCAATGGGTGAATGTGAGAGGCACTCCCCAAATGCATAAGGATGAGATCACTCAAAAAAGTACCTATACCCCTAGAGACCTCAAGGTAGTGGATACGACTCATAATACATGAGATATAAAGGATATAAGAAGTCATGTAATAATGAAGTCTTATATGGAAGTATGCACAAAGTCAAGAGTAAGAAAGACATTTGGCTTCATGAAATGTAAGAAAAATGTGGAATTAAAAGTTATGGTTAAGAGTCATGTTTGAAATGATTCAACCTAAATAAAAAATTGTAGTATAATGTGTGTACACCATCTCTATTCTTGGGATGGAATGAACTTTGCATTTGGTGTACAATAAAGTTCATATTTCATGTCATTATGAGGGATAAAGATTGGGTAGACACATGTTATGCTTAAAATTGACATATGAGAATGAATATCCTAAGTTGAAGGTTTAATGACATGACCTAGGGTTTGAGGTGTCACCTCACCCTTATGTGAAAATAAATGCGTAATAGGTTGGAAACCTAGGTTGAAAGGTATTCACTAAATGAAAATGTAATCATTAAGAGATGATATCATGTAAATACTTGGACATGGAGATACCTTGAATTGGATTGAAGTACCAATCTTAGTCATAATTTGTGGAATTTGCATATCAAGAAAAGTTGTTAAATATATCTAGTGGGGTTGCTAATCCTAATTTGTGAAATTGAGTTGAGTAATTCTTCACTTAAACCTTACTGACGTGAATTTTGGGGGCAACATTCCTTTTAAAGAGGGGTGAATGTTATATCCTCATCTTTGATGAAATTATATAATATAAATATAAATCATGAATTGATAAATAATTTGTCATAGTATTATTAGTGGAACATTTGTCCTTGTGGCACAAATTAAAGAAATAAAAGGAATTAGCACCGAAATAAAAGATAATGGCTTTATGAGATTTTAGGTAACTAATATATGAGGAAATTGTCTCATACCATCTTCCTAGAGGACTGCTCGAATTTTGAGGACAAAATTCCTATAAGAAGGAAAGGATGTTACAACTTGGTTATTTTCATGTTTTAATATATTTGTTTTCAAATAAGATAATATGAAGGACACATTAGAAAGATGGTTCCTTATGTGACTTTTTGAAAATTGTGGTATGCAAGTGTAAATACTCCATATAGAATAGATATCATGTAGTTTACTAGTTTGAATAATCCATTAATAATTATTGGATAAAGAAAGAGTGGGAAATCCAATAATAAAGAGGTTCCTAAAAGTAATGGACCATTGGTATTTTAAATATGGAAGTGAGTGGAATTTTCTAGAAAAAGAGGGTTTCGTGAATAAATAAATACTAATGACTTAGGTAATTATTGGACAACTAAAATATAAGATAATATACAAGTTTCCTAGAGAAAAAAAGTGTATGATGTTTTAGATAATTAAAAGAGTAATTATCTAGCCATAAGTGGCAACACAATGTTGACGCACTAAATAACATTATCTCATTTTAACCTTTTTATACCTAAAAATAATAATGAAATAAAAAAAGAAAGTTATACAAATTTGGAGAAAAAGGATATTTGATGGGATAATGGTACTTGTTTTAAAAAAATTGTCTAAAAAGAGCAAGTTTTATATGGGAAATATATCCCATAAATCCAATGCACTAAATATGGATGGGAAAGGAGGTTAATGAGTTCCTATTTTTGATTTATGGATATATTCAAGAGAGAAATAGAGAATAATCAAAGAATGTCAAGTCATAAATAGTTTCCTAGACCTAATGAGTGATGCACTCTCCTCGATGGATTTTGGATTTCCAATCAAGTACTATCCTTTTTAGAAAATACATGGTCAATCCATGGTATGAAAGAAATAATCATTTTTGGGAAACCATAAGTGTTAGCAAGAGGAGAATACCAAGATATGAGTTTAAAGTGGACCACAATGGTTGATGTGAATGATCTGATCCCGGTATCAGATTGCCATCTACCATACACCCACAAAGGAACCAAGTATGGAATGTTGTCCACTTCCTCTCTTTCCTTTCTCCGTAGACAATACAAACCCCCTACTCTAGCACCTATTTAAGGGGGTGTCTCCTTCACCTTAGAGGAAGGGTTATGAATGCATGGACCAAGGAGAAGGAAAGTAGACCATTTACATCACCATCGTTGCTATGTGTTTGGCAGAGACCCCATTGCACAGGCGATGTTGTTGTTGTCCTGGAAGTTGGGTCAGGGTGTCATGAAGAATGGTGGACGGTGTATGGTTAACATAGGTTCTATTACTTCTAGCATTGATTGGCATCATGACCAAGAGGACTCCGATAATGAGCATCTCCGATAGGGAGTTACAGTAGCGGTGTTGCATGATCATGAGTTCAGAGAGCCTGTTGTTGCTTGAAACTGGACGAGAAAAATGAAGTCACAACAGGTAGTACAACATAAGAGAGAGATGACGATTCAAACCAAGACAAGTCATCCCCTCCTAGTTTCGCCTTGCGTCACGAGAGGAGGAAAACCAAGGTCCAATAACCAAAGCTGACGGAAAGAGATCATCCTCTGACTGTTGAGGTATTATGGGGATCTCCAAGGTCTGACCAAATCTTGGAGGTGGCCTGAGATATTAGACTGGAGACGAGCCATTTGTATTGGCACATCCGTTGAGGGTTAACGTCAGCACGAGACCTAGTCAACGATGTCTGTCAATGGAACCAACGCAAACCTGATGTGTGCATACATGAGAAAGGGAAAGTGTAGCGACCCCACTTCTCAATAACCCCCAATTACGGAAGAACAAGAAGTCAGAGCCGCTATCCTAAAATAGGATCAATGGTTTTGCAAATAATTAATAAATTCTACCAAAGATGATGCTTAAAATAGGATAAAAATTTACTTTTCACATACCTTTCAAAAATATGAATCTAGAACTTTACCCACTATAGAGTTCAAACTAACTAAATCCTCCTTTAATATGCTAACTTTATTCTTCACAAATGCCACCTTACTATTTGTCCACTTTCTGATATTCCTAAAATGCTGACAAAGAAAATGCTGGTCAGTGTAAATGAATATACTGGTATGTGGTGACAACCAAAATATTGCACATATATTCCAACAACCTAATCACGTCAAATAATTGTTTACAATGCAAGATCACATTTTTCAATATGACTTCCCAACTACTTTTACTCATACTTTGGGATGCCCTCTCCATGCAAGGGACTTATGGCTACCTTCTCCATCCTGAGATTGGTACTTGGGGTCGCCTATCTGGGTGCTCGGTGGTCTTCCCTCTGGGGCTTGACCACCCCTGACCTTCCCTCTGGGGCTTGGTCTCTCATCTTACATCCAGATATGGTATGTAGGTTCAGGTAAGTCATACATATACTTAAATTGTGTTAATCATAGTCACTTTATAGATTGTAGAAATAAATTCATCCAAGTAGTTATTTTGATGCAATTAATGAAATGTCAAGAAATGTCGCGAAACTAAAGGGAGTAATCATAAATAACCACATACTTGATTCAGAGTTCTTAGAGAAAATAAGCACAATCCAATCCAACCAGGTAATCCAAGCAACCAATGAAGCAGTCACACACAAATACAACTGAATCCTGAAAAGCATGTATAACCTAATTACTAAATACTCATCATGCAGTTACTTTATTGACTTGGGCTTACTTCCTAGGATTTATAATCTGGAGTAGGGTTTCCATAGGGTTCTTTAGATCTCGTACTTAACTTTTCCTTTTTAAGTCAACAAAACCCTAAAACAACAATTCTATGCTCAAAACTATAATTACTCAACTATTCATATTAAAGTCTCTTTATCCTAAAATGATATTAGGATCAACCTAATATCATCTCATATAAAGGATCTCAAAATGTAACTCATTAAAAGTCATTAACACCCAGAGTAGGGTTTCTAAGCCCATTAATGCATTTGATACATATGAATCCCTAAATTAGCCAATTATGCATAAATATCATCTTTTTAGATCTAATTCTTCCTATATATTAACAACTAGTTAATATAAACTTAAATCATCCAAAAAACTTTACTAAATCTTATTAATATCATAATTAGGGTTTTCTACTCATAAAGGCATTAAAGGTGGCAACTTCGAATACTTTTTGAGTTACAAACATGTTCACACTTCAATTATATATTTAATGGATTCCTTGCATCTTTTTGATCAACTTCATATATAACATTCTTCCATCCGAGTTACCAATAAATTTCTAGAATATTTGCAAGATTAAGTACCTTTGGCCAATGGGAGGATGCCACATCGGCATAAATCGATTTTCATCCTTTTCCACTCAGTTAAAAGTTCCATGAATGAGAGGACGTCATGTGATCCTCAGGCAGTGAGTCTTTGGTACCGGAAAAATGATGCTAGGACCCTTGCCCTAGTGTACTCAATTCAGGGACCACAAGGTCATTTTGTTGACCGTCGTCTTCAACCTCTTGCCTCGATTCATCTTGTGAACAAGAAAGATGGCCCGATCAACTACCGAGTTGACCCTACATTGTAGGGTGCCACTGATCCAGGGAGAGGTGCAGCCACCTTCATCATTCCTAGACAAATTCATGGTTTGTCTTGGAACCACTAGAGGGGTAGGGATCACAGGAGAAGAAGATTTGCAATGAAGCACCATACTGGGAACTAGAGAGGGGAAAGGAACCAAGGCGTGTGACCAAATTGGAGGCATTGCATGATCCCAAGGGTTATGTTGAGTCTCCCAATACTTCTATACATCTTAAATAAATGGTAGTGCACAATTTTATAGGTCTGGGTTAAAGTATGTCCCTTTATTGGAGTCTGATTCCAGGAACAACTTGGGGAAAGTGTCATTTCCTTCCAAAGCCCCACAAAACTAGGGTCAACTAGGTTTGAAACTTCCTCCCAAATTGATTGGGAGTAAAATCCTCTCAAGCCAGGGACTGTGAAGCGAAAGAGGGGTGTGAGAAGATCACACATCCTGTTCTCCCATTTTCCCAATCAGACCAAGGTAGGAGATAAAGGAAAGCCATGCGATCTCGATCTAACTATAAACATCTAGTCTCATGTAAGAAATGATAATGTTCAAATAAACTAGGAAATGGAAACTTAGTAACATAATAATAATAATAAATGGATACAATAATAATAATGAAATCTTAACCATACATGCTTTATGCTTATAGCCAAATAAGGGTTATAGTGTTTTGAATATGCTTAAAGGAGATAAGAGGAATACTTGTATTATATAAAGGATGTGAATAAGTATGATGGCTTGGCCAAGGTATAATGCCTAGTAAAGGTGATGTGGTATTCGGTGATGAGATGCACATGATTGGCATAGTCCAATGCCTAGAATAGATGCACAGTATTGGCATAGTCCAATGCCTGGAATAGTTTCACATGATTGGGATAACCCAATGGTTGGTTGTTAATCACAAGATTGGTAATAAACCAATGCCTGGAATAATGTCATAGGATTGGTCATAAACCAATACTTGGAATAATTGCATAGGATTGGTAATAACCCAATACTTAGAATAATGTCACAGGAATGGTCATAACCCAATACCTAGAATAATGTCACATGATTGGTAATAACCCAATACCTGGAATAATTGCACATGATTGGTAATAACCCAATTCCTGTAATAATGTCATACGATTGGTCATAACCCAATACATAGAATAATGTCACAGGATTGGTCATAACCCAATACCTGGAATAATTGCACATGATTGGTAATAACCCAATGCCTGGAATAATGTCACAGGATTGGTCATAACCCAATACCTAGAATAATGTCACAGGATTGACCAAAATCCAATACCTGCAATAATTGCACAAGATTGGTAATAACCCAATACTTGGAATAATTACAAAGGATTGGTATTAACCCAATGCTTGGAATAATGTCACAGGATTGGTCATAACCCAATCCATGGAATAATTGCACATGATTGGTAATAACCCAATGCCTAGAATAATGTCACAAGATTGGTCATAACCAAATGCCTAGAATAATTGCATAGGATTGGTAATAACCCAATACCTGGAATAGTTGTACAGGATTGGCATAGTCCAATGCATGGAATAACCTCACAGGATTGGCAAAGCCAACACTACTACAAAAACAGCCTTTGGTGTCTGTTGTTTAACCCCCTTTGGCGTCGGTTTCTGAGCGACGCCTATGTGGGCGCCGCTAAAGGTCGAACACTTCGGCGTCAGTTTTTTAACCGACGCCTATTTAACATATAGGCGTCGGTCTTTTATTAGATAACCGACGCCAAAAGGGTTCGCGCCACAGAAAACAGCGTCATCTAGGACACATTCTACGTCAGTTATCTACTAAAAGACCGACGCCTATATGGACTATAGCGTCGGTGTTTACTTGGTAACCGACGCAGAAAGTGTCCTAGATGACGCTATTTTCTGTGGTGCGAAACCAGTTTGGCGTCGGTTATCTACTAAAAGACCGACGTCTATATGTTAAATAGGCATCAGTTTGACACGAACAGCCGATGCCATTTCCAGTACGGCTGTTGCCACATTAGGCGTCGATTTTGGTCAAAAACCCGACGCTGTAGGTCTTTGCTGACGGTTTTCTGTAAATAACCGACGCCTATATCTATTTTTTTTTTCATATCAGTTTGCAGGCCTGCTGTGGCTGGTCAACAGGATGAGAACCTGCAGTTCAGTTTTCTGAACTGCAGGTTTACGACATCCATTGATATCAGCCTACAAACAGGCCACAAACATGCAAAAGTCCCAAGGAAAATTTCACACAAGTAGATACATTCAGACATCAATTCAATTCTCACATTCACGCATATAGAAACATTCAAATACATGTATTAACATTCAGAAATAATCATTTACAAAGTATCATTCATTATCACTATCAACATCCCAATTATATCTTACAGTTGCCACTGCTTGTATGGCTTTTGCCCATTCTTCTCTTATTTCATTTAATGCTTACATCGTATATGGAGCATGTATATTTTTTAAGTGTTTACCTATAGTGTTGTCAGTTTTAAACACCTGCAAAGAGAATGATGTATATATATAAATAATAATATAAAAATAAGATTGATATATTTCATACTAACTAATGAGACTATATATAATACCTCATGTATGGTATCGATGTCCAATGCGGCATGTTTGATAATCATCTGCATAAATCGCATCACATAGTATGCGCATGCCCAGCCATTGTCTTGTGTAGCGCACTATAAATTGAAACATACAAAATAATACAACTAAGCACAATTCACATCAAAAATATATACATTGGAGTCGGGAACTTACTTGTACGTTCTGCCAATTTATTGGCTGGTTCTTTTTCCTTGGGACCGTTCCTCCAGCCTTTTTGAATGCATCTAAACCCCTACATGTTAATATAACACAGTAAATTATATAAGTAAATAGTAATGTAATAACAGATGTTAACAGATACAAAAATGAAATATTTCTCACCAGAATAATGGCATTCTTATTACGTGTCCAATTTTAGTGTTTAATGTACTTCCCGCGGGATCTAGATAATAAATAGTGAACATCCCGGGGACAATAACTAGTAACTCCCAATGTTTACCGCTAGAGGTAAAAAGTTAACAATTAATAACTCAAAATGCACAATAAAAATGGAATTTTCTTAAGTCCAAATTATAAATAAAGTAAACTTACTTGACATTGAATGGAGATATTATTATCGTCTTCTTTTGCTGACCAAAAATTGTAAAAGCATCTATACAATATTGTTGAACATTATCAGGGTCTTTAGCTACCATACTAATCAATGATGGAATCAAAAATCCCACATGATCAAATGCAAATTGTTTGCAATGATCTTCGACTAAGTAGCTGCAAAACATGTATTACGTATGCGTTAATATATAAGAAACCAGATCACATGATCTTACACATGGTATATGGATGTATAAACAAGATCTCACCTTATCCATGTCTCTATCATTGATGTATTCAGCCAACCATACATAAACAGCTCAATAATATCTTGTATAAATAAAGAGCTATCGTATGATTGACCTGCATAATCTGCATCTAAAGAAACAATTATCTAGCAATGTATATTATGTGCCCATAGCCAACATGCCATTCCCCTACAAGCAGGACCTAACAGGTATGTTAGGTCAGTTGGAACCCAAGTTGGTAATGCGGGAAGTGGAGGTAGAGGCCTAGGTGCTCCTGGTGTCTTTTTTTTAACCTGTATATATAATTTCAGATCAGTTGACATCATATATACACATTAACAGTCTAAATCAATGTAAATTTATCTTACAATTTCAGTAGTGTAGACGACATCTGCTTTGGGCCACAATATGACCCCGCCTTCTGCCTCAGCAAGTGTATCAATATCCGGGTGGGGATATGGCAATGTAGCTTCCCTCCAATCGGGTAACACACGTAATGGGCCCACACGAACGTAGCCCTGTGGCATTGGAGTCCCGTGAAACCTTTCCCCAGGAAGGGACGTGTAAGCTTGCGCCTCTGCAACAACATAGTCTTGTATTCTTAAGCGGCATGGCTTCAATGCCTAGAAATTTACGTAAAGAATGTTATACATATATACATATCATCTTGAAAACATATCATCTTGAAAAGACTAGCTACAATGTCATAAACAATACTTACAGCAGACGTGTTAGGCGATGGGTCTCCAGGATTACTCGTAGTTTGTGCATCAGGAGAAGAGTGGGTCGCCATAGGCTGATTGAAAGCCTGAGATGCCTGCCACCGCAGCAATTCTTCCTTGACCTTCTCAGCAACTACATCGTTGACCTTTTTAGCAACTATATCCTCGACTCTCTTATTCTCCTATACATGGATAAAAGAAACATTAGCTTCTTATTATTGAATTTCCTTTTGTAGTAACATTCTAAAAAAAGAATAGGTTACCTCTTCTTGAGAAAGTCCCGCTCTGGGTTTGCGCTGGGATGGCCCAAAGAATGCTTTGATGCCCACACCAGCGCCTGCACCCCTAACACGTCCAGGATGCTCTGGGTTACCCAGAGCAACTGTCAATTCATCCCTTGTGCCCTGAGGGATGAGCGTGCCTTGTTTCCTCTGCTCGTGTAGCTCCCGCTAATCACCATCAACAGAAATTGGTAAGTTAACACCAAAAACAATCAATATTCAAACGATTGCTCTAAGAGTTGTATTTTACCATTTTCGCAGCCGCCTCAGCAGTTACGGGCTTATTTATTTCACCCTTCTTGTTTTTCCTCCCAGCTATCCAGATATCATGGCGAGGCATGGGTGTGGCAGACTCCTGAGTAGGAGCAGACTCCTGAGTAGCCGTAGACTCCGTCTGTAGTCTTTGGCGAACGCTTGCATAGCCTTTTGGACCCATAGTGTGGTCATGCACATTCAGTGCACGCCTTGCTTTTTGTGCGTCACTGAGGGCCTAGTTAGTATGCACATTAATGATTTGGTTAGTAGCACTAAATGTTAATCTTGAATAGGTGAATACAATGTATATTAATTAAATTGGGAGTGACGCCTAATACCTTGAATTCTTCAGATTTTCTTGAAGCAACAAAATTGTCCCAATCTTCTTTGTCCAAGAAGTTCCATTGTTCAAGGGCTAACTTCTTCTTCTTATCACCCTCTTTTATGTATTCTCTGTTTAGATTTATCCTATAATTCCTAAGCATCTTTCCAGCACGTTGCATCACACTTTTACGATGCAACTTCTCATCCAATGAAAACAGATTCTGTAAAATAGAAATGTTATTAACTAGTATCCAAAATAGAATTGCAAATAATAGAATTTGTAATCTACAAAATAGAATTGCAAATAATAATAACTCACACATAAATCCTTCCATATCAAGTCTTTTTTCCCCTGAGGAACTTTATGCCAATTATCATACTTAACACCACAATGGCTCCGAGTGGTACACCCAAGATAGTTTACAAAATTATTGCAGTTCACTCCAATTGCATTTCCTCCATTATCAAACTCCACAACCAATTTGGATCCACTGCCACTTAGCGCTATTAACTTCTTCAACAGAGTGATGCCCCTTTTCATGTTAAGTGTTTGGTGATGCGCATAAAGTTGCTCTAGTGCTTCAGTGGGTACATGTGCATCATCAACCTTAAATTTGACAAAAATAAACACACTGAATTAGCCCAATATAGAAATATAAGATATATGACATAACTAGAAGATAATGAATTTTATAGAAATACAGGATATGTTTTTAGAACTTACATTAGTATCCTCGCCATGCTCGTCATGGACAGCATGCTCATCATAGACTTCATGCTCATCATGGACATCATGCTCATCATGGTCAACCATCTGAAAATGTCATTAAAAAGGCAAACATTTAGCATTTGTATTAACTAGAAAAGGCAAAAATTTAGCATTTGTATTAACTAGAAAAAGGCAAACATTTAGCATTTGTATAAACATACATGTCTCTAAAATTGTGATCTTTTATCAATTAACAATCCTTCATTGTGATATCCGCGCACATATAAGTCATCATTAGCTTCAATATTTTGTGGAGTTGGCAACCCAACTGAGAATGGACTGGAGTCATCATACTTATCATAGTACTCTTCTTCATCTATAGGATCTTCAATGAACTGTCTTTTACCATGAAGAACAACCGACCATTTATCATTTGCAGGATCATCGATATAGAATATTTGTTTCGCCTGTGATGCCAACATGAATGGTTCACCCTTCTCGCCAATCTTTTCAAAGTTCACCAAAGTGAAACCCAATTCATCCACTATAACTCCTTTGGTGTTATCAACCCAATTACATTTAAAGAGCAGAATTTTGAAATCTATGTAGTCAAACTCCCAAATGTCTTCAATGACACCGTAATATGACATTTTAGCTTCACGTGGACTCTTATCCTTTGCACTTGCGAAGTACATAGTCGACGCTTGAAGAGTGACCCCACTATTTTGGATGACACTCTTATCATCTTGGAACTTTGTGTAATATGTGAATCCATTAATGTCAAACCCTTCATAAGACATAACATTCGGTTTTGGTTTAAAGGCCAGGCATTTGATAGTTTCTGTAATATCATTTGGTGTTTGAGATAGTTGATGTAAGACTTTATCTTCAAACCACTTAGTAAAAGTCTTATTATTCTCTCTAGCAAGCCACATTGAACTTGCTCGAGGATGTTGTCTCTTTATGAAATTGGTATGTTCCTTGATATAAACACTCACTTTGTCCATATCGTGTAAAATATACAAGTGAGCTTGTTCCAACTACTCACGGCTGATTACTTTCACCCGTGATCCCAAAATTCCTTTGCCCTCCTCAATATTCTTGTCATTATCAGGAGTGTCATTACCACTGAGAAAGTCATTGCAAAAATCCATAACCTCTCTCGCCACATAACATTCAATAATACTCCCTTCAGGCCGATAACGGTTTCGAACATCACCTTTAAAAACGCTCATGTATCGTTCAAAGGGATACATCCAATGCAAGAAAACTGGTCCCAACATTTTCACTTCCCTAGTCAAGTGGACAACAAGATGTACCATGATATCAAAGAATGAAGGAGGGAAATACATCTCAAGCTGACATAGGGTAACAACCACTTCTCTTTGCAAATTATCGAGAGTATCAGGGTCAATAACTTTGCTGCATAGACTGTTGAAAAAGAAACAAAGTCTGGTAATTGCAAACCTTACATGCTTCGGCAATATAGATCGAATTGCCATGGGCAATATTTGTTGCATTAGAGTGTGACAATCATGAGATTTAAGACCTATCAACTTCAGATCTTTCATTGATACCAATCTACGGATGTTGGATGAGTAACCATGTGGCACCTTAACATTTACCAAGCATTCACAAAAAGTTTTCTTCTCCTTTCTAGACAACGTGTAACAAGCGGGAGGTAAGTATGTTCTTTTATTACCCATTTCACGTAATTCTGTTAATTCTGACCTTATTCCTATTTCACGTAGGTCCAGTCTATATTTTATCCCATCTTTAGTCTTACCTGGTATATTTGACAGAGTACCAATGATGCTATCACAGACATTTTTCTCAACGTGCATTACATCGATACAATGCCTGACTGTCAAAGAACTCCAATAAGGAAGATCCCAAAATATTGACTTCTTCTTGAATGAAGAATTGTCACTCCGTGTGGCCATACTACATTGTGATTTCTTACCAAATTCATTGACAATGTCTTTTACTCTTGCATAAACAACATCCCCTGGTATAGGTTTAGGTGCACTCCGTTCATCATTCCATCCATTGAATGCTTTGTACTTCCTACGATACGGATGGAATTTTGAAAGAAACCTTCGATGACCAAGATATACAGTCTTGCCGCCATGTTTTAGTCTTATTGAATCAGTGTTTTCTTCACATATAGGACATGCTTTAGCTCCTTTGACACTATATCCAGACAAATTCCCATATGCTGGAAAGTCATTAACAGTGCAAAACAACATAGCGTGCAAACGAAATGTCTCTCTTGCTGAAGCATCATAGGTCATCACACCTTCAGCCCAAAGTTTCTTTAAGTCATCAATCAAAGGTTCAAGATAAACATCGATATCATTTCTAGGTTGTTTAGGGCCCGATATCAACAACGACAACATAACGTACTTATTTTTCATACACATCCAGGGAGGAAGATTGTATATAACAAGCATGACTGGCCAAGTGCTATGTTGGCTGCTCAATGTCCCGTACGGATTCATCCCATCTGTACAAAGCCCAAGTCTTAGATTCCTATCTTCTTCACCAAATTTGGGGTACAATAGATCAATCTTCTTCCACTGTGGGGAATCAGACGCATGTCGTAGGATCCCATCATTATTTTTCTTAACATCTGCATGCCACCTCAAATTCTTCACATCTTTCGGATTTGCAAACAAGCGTTGAAACCGTGATATTATAGGTAGATACCACAACACCTTGGCAGGAGAACCAGTTTTGGACTCCCCCGAAGTCGTCAATTTATACCTTGACGCACCACATTTTGGACAATCTTTCAAATCTACATAGTCCTTTTGAAATAATACACAATCATTCGGGCATACGTGTATCTTCTTGACCTCCATTCCCATTGGGCACAACATTTTCTTTACCTGGTATGTTGAGATTGGCAGCTCGTTTCCTTCAGGAAGCATTTCTTTCAACAAAGTCAACAATGAAGTGAAGCTTTTGTCACTCCATCTATTGTTAGCTTTCAACTTATACAATCTCAACACAGCGCTAAGCTTCGTAAACTTAGCACAACCTGTGTATAACGGTATCTCAACATCATGCACAATGTTTCTAAAGATAGGAGGTGGATCAATGTGCTCTACCCTACAACTATCCAGCATCGCATCAACGATGTCTGCTGGAACTGGTTCGTTCACATTTACGTCATCGGAGGCAATTTCTTCTTCCACCCAAGCACTGCTATCGACATCTACTGGTTTCGATTTTAAAATCTCTCCATGCCAGTGCCATTCTGTATAGCCTTGTACAATCCCGTTGCACATGACATGACTTTTGATTTCCTCACCAGTGTTGACTTTCAAGTTGTTACCGCAATGCCTACATGGACAGTAGAACCTATTTGTAGGTTTTTTCCTATGTTCCTCGACAAATCTAATAAACTGATCAAGACCAGATATAAACTCTGGGGTGCAACGATTAAGAATGGACATCCATGATCTATCCATTCTATGATCAGAGAAAACAAGTATATATTAGGAAACAAGTATATATTAGGAAAAGATTAGGGTATACACTTACATCCTAAGTGTATAATTTGATGTCATTCTTATATATAATAAATGTGTACCACCTATCCCATCCTTGAACACCTAATCTCACTAGTAAGTGTATAATGTGTATTGGGTTTTCAAGAAAATTTCGACAGCATTTCCCCGCTGTTCTCTAAGTAAATATGTACTTAGAGAACAAATGGGGAAATGCTACCGAAATTTTCTGGAAAACCCAATACACATTATACACTTACATCCTAAGTGAGATTAGGTGTTCAAGAACAGTCCCAAACCGGGGACTATCCAAGATTTATTCCTAATGAGTCAATCTTGGACGGGTTTCTAGGCCAACAAACACATTTGATGTCATTCTTATATATAATAAATGTGTACCACCTATCCCATCCTTGAACACCTAATCTCACTGGTAAGTGTATAATGTGTATTGGGTTTTCAAGAAAATTTCGGCAGCATTTCCCCGCTATTCTCTAAGTACATATGTACTTCGAGAACAAATGGGGAAATGCTATCAAAATTTTCTCGAAAACCCAATACACATTATACACTTACATCCTAAGTGAGATTAGGTGTTCAAGAACAGTCCCAAACCGGGGACTATCCAAGATTTACTCCTAATGAGTCAATCTTGGATGGGTTTCTAGGCCAACAAACACATTTGATATCATTCTTATATATAATAAATGTGTACCACCTATCCCATCCTTGAACACCTAATCTCACTAGTAAGTGTATAATGTGTATTGGGTTTTCAAGAAAATTTCGGCAGTATTTCCCCACTGTTCTCTAAGTACATATGTACTTAGAGACCAAACGGGGAAATGCTACCAAAATTTTCTCGAAAACCCAATACACATTATACACTTACATCCTAAGTGAGATTAGGTGTTCAAGAACAGTCCCAAACCGGGGACTATCCAAGATTTACTCATAATGAGTAAATCTTGGACGGGTTTCTAGGCCAACAAATACATGTGTTGTCATTCTTATCCTAAACTAAAAATATATGGTTTGTGTATTAGGCATCAAAAACTAGAATACACCACTAAAATTAGACACTACCAGTGTATCCAATGAAAGATGAACTTATTAGAGAAGTCAAGATACTGTATTTGATTTTGGACAACTTCAAGTGATAGAAGGATGTGATGAGAAGATAAAATTATTAATCATGGGTGGAAAGGTTCCATACCAGATATAACAGGAATTCAAATGTCAATGAAGAATACATCTGAACGAGTTCATGGTTTCCAAAAGATAATTCAAAGTGCATATCAAAGTTAGGGTTTAGTCTCACCATTAAGAATATCCAATTTTAGCGGACATAGATAAATGCCTATTATCCAGACCTGACATGCACATATTCAAACTCTAGATACAAAGAATAGCCTCAAGGACATGGCGGAGGAAGGAAGGAGGAAGAAGGCAGTACCTTGAGGGAAGAGGAAGAATGCCTGGCCTGGAGAGCAGCGGCCTGAGCAGAGACCTACAGGCAGCCGACTTCGGCAAGGACAATACCAAAGAAGCCATCGGCGACAAGGAGAGCAGCGGCGCGGCGGCGAGGAAAGCTGAAGAGAGGAGAGGCACGGTGGCGAGGAGAGGAGCAGCGGCGTGGGGGAGCAACAGCGGTGGCGGCACGAGGGAGGGGGGCAACGGCGGCGGGGAGCACCGGCGGTAAGAATCGCCAGACCTAGCAGGAGGTTCGCAATGAAACAGAGAAATTGGGACGAGTTCTCTATTTCGCGGGGCTATTAAGTTCCCAAATAGCGTCGGTTGTTTCAAACAACCGACGCCTATTACCTTCAGCGTCGGTTAATAGTAAAAAACCGACCCCAAATTAGTTGGCGGGAACTATTATCAGCGTCGGTTATCCAAGGATAACCGACACCTAAAGTGGAACTTTTCGCACAGAATTTCATTTGAAATAGGCGTCGGTGAATAGTTAAAAACCCGACGTTGTATGTGGCCCAAATTTTTTTCGGTCAAAAATTGGATTTCGCGGGTGCTTTTAGGCATCGATTGGTTATAGTAAGCCGACGCTGAATACAAAGCGGTACCCGTGTCTGGCTGGTCTTCGAATATAGACGTCGGTTAGCCTAAATAACCGATGCCTGATATTATAGGCGTTGGTTTTCCTTAATAATCGACGCCCAGAAAAGCGACACTGAACGCCATTTCTGTAGTAGTGCAATACCTGGAAAGATGATGATAATATTGAGAGGTGGCAACATGTAATCATCTCTATAATTCCTATGCTGAAGGGAAGGAACTTAAGAGGAAATAAGATTGAATGACACATGAATAATTGAAAGTTCATGTAATACTTGAAGAAGGTGATGATCTCTTTTCTTTAATAAACAACCCTAAATAATGGTGGGGTGATAAAAAGGACTATGATTCCTTCTTCTCTTTCCCTTTTGGGACATGACAATCAAGTAAGTCTTATGACACTTGATATGCATGGATTAGAAGAAATCTATAGATGGATACTTTGAAAAGTATCATCTAGTCTTGGATCTTAGTTCCAAGACAAAGTATATGTGTTAAGTAGTATCCCAAGATTAAAGAAAGGTCCTATTATATGTTTAGTTTTAGTAATAACAACAGAGAATGGAAAGGATGATGATGTGATGTGTTTTTGGCACATATAATGGATACCAAGGTAAAGAATCCTAATATCCAAGGACTTTCAATGATATGAGAAGATGGGAACATGACTCCTGATAAGATGAATAATGTTTGTTTACCTAGAAGGGCCAACTTTGAAATTTTTCTAGTTACATATTGTAGTATGAATACCATATGTTAGGGGTTTATGCCTCACATAAACATGACATCAACAAAGATGTAAGTGTTGAAGGAACAATTGTAGAATTGTTTTGGGAAAAGTTGATCAAGTTAAAGATAACTTCGTAGAATATCCCTATCTAGATTTGTTGAGGCATCTTATACAGAACATCTAGAGATACCTCTGAGATAGTTCTTCTTTAATAAGTAGCCTCTCCTTATGACAAGAAAATAAACAACTAAAGAGATAATTGATACAAGTCATAAGAAAGTTTAGTGTTGTGTTAGTAGATTTGAGTGGCACAATAGATGCATGATAATACTTGTAGTCCCAAGTGGGTGACAGAACGTAACT
This sequence comes from Alisma plantago-aquatica, assembly GCA_963693085.1. Lineage (NCBI taxonomy): Eukaryota > Viridiplantae > Streptophyta > Magnoliopsida > Alismatales > Alismataceae > Alisma > Alisma plantago-aquatica. The sequence continues at coordinate 438,332,148 of OY856413.1, forward strand.
CTGGTCTTTCCTTGAAAGAGAAATGACAAACAAAGTGAGGGGTATAGAAAACTCCCAAGATCAATGATCTATTTACATAAAGATGTAAGTTGAAAAGGTGACAAATAAGCGATGTTTGACACCTGAGTTAAATAAGGTATGTATAATGATTCTCCAACTAATAAAAATGTTACCTGACACAGAGTTGACTCTATAGTCAATAATGAAAAGGACAGTGGAGTATGTGTCCTGTATGACAATTTCTATGATAACCATGTGTGAAAGAACATTGTGTTGATCAAAGTTCTATGGCATCTCCATGACATTAATATGTTATGTGGAGACTTGATGATATGATTAATGAATAATATCTGTCTCCCTTTTCCTGGGATTCCGAGGATGAAATCCTTGTTAGGGGTTTATAACTTGTAATGACCCTGACATGGATTATGAGGTAACCATACTTGTTTGGCTTAAGTTGTTCATAAACTTGTTTTAATCTTTTGAAAAGTAATTAAGACTCTTTTAGAGTTCAATTTTCAATTTTGTGCTTATTTGCAAACTGTTTGTGCATTATATTGTAGTTTGAGCATAAAGTTCAATTTACCCAAGATGAGGGGCTATATTGCAAAATGTCACATGTTGAATGTACCTCATGTTATTTAGCTTCATAAGAGAGATAATGATGCTAAAGTATGGCTTGTGGAAAGCCTAAATTTCAAGTTGCAACTTGATTGAATAATGTTAGTGCATTGTGCACCAATTTTGGTACAAATTGTAATTTACCAAAAATGTAGGGTTAATATGTAAATTACCACCTCTAGAGTGTCCCTACTCCCTCCTAGTATCATATAGAGGAGAGGGAAAGGAGGAGACATCATTTTGAATCAATTATGAGTGATGTTACTCTTGGTGATGAAATGACCAAGAAAGGGGTTGAATATGAAACCCTAACTTGAGTTGTATCTAGTTGAAAAGCTTATATGTGAGTGCCTATCGGCCAAGGAGCCATAGGGGGAGTCTCATATCGTTTTTTGGACTCTTTTCAAAGCCCATGACGCACAAAGCACCTCTAGGAGGTGAATTGTATCGGTTTACAACTTCCTTAGAAAAGTTGTATCTAGTTGTGAATAAGGTGGTGATTTTGTTGATATATCTCTATATTGTCCTCAAATGTTTTGCATGTCAAGATAAATGTTAATTCATGCATGTACACGTGCCAACCATGCATGGACATGTGGCACCTAGAAGCTCAAATTGATGACACCTCATTTATACACTTTTTCATGAACCTCAAGTATATATACCCCTCTTTTCACCCACTAGTGAATTTTTTTGATTCCTACCACCTCCTAGATCACAGATATTGTGCATAGGGCCCTTGTATCGTGCATAGGTGAAGTGGTATCGTGCATAGGCCTTGGTTATTGGCCTTAGCAAGTTGATATCAGCCTAGCAAGGTGGTATCATCCTAGCAAGGTGATATCGGCCATAGTGGAGTGTTTTTGGCCACAAGTGAAGGGGATATCGACCACAAGTGATGTCATATCATGCATGAGTAGTGAGGTATCGTGCAAGGTTCTAAGGAGCAATAACGATCTCAATACTTAACCCTAAGGTAAGGCCATGATCATCTTCAACCTTGGATTGAAGCATGAATCTAGGGTTATGATCTTCCTTTCTTTTCTTCTTCACTAAATGCTTATCCATGGTGATTCTTTGCATATAGAGGAGTTGTGAAGTCATCTTCAACCTTAGAAATGTGGATCCTTGTTGCTTGGAGCTTTGAATTTGTTCTTGAGGTGGGTTAAATAACTTGAACTCAATTATATTATTATGCACTTTCAATTCTATCATACTTGTTGATCTACTTGAATTTTTGATTTTGCTTGAATAATTGATGATCATTTGAGTTCTAAATGATTCATGGGACTATTGTCCATGACTTAGAATAGTAAGAACAAGATTATAGAGATTGACGGTGATGACATCATCAAGGGAAAAGTGATATCGGGTTGACACACACACATCTCTTTGCCCGATATGGTGTGAAGCACACACACACCTCTTTTCCCATTATGGTGTGAAGCACACACACACCTCTTTGCCCGATATGGTGTGAAGCACACACACACCTCTTTTCATATTATGGTGTGAAGCACACACACCTCTTTTCCCGATATGGTGTGAAGCACACACACACCTCTTTGCTCGATATGGTGTGAACCACACACACACCTCTTTTCCCGATATGGTGCGAAGCACACACACACCTCTTTTCCTGATATGGTGTGAAGCATACACACACCTCTTTCCCGATATGGTAAGCACACATACACCTCTAAAGTGATATGGTAAGCAAGCATACACCTCTTGCCCAATATGGTAAGCACACATACACCTCTAAAGTAATATGGGTATTAAGCATACATCTCTAAACGAATATTGGATTAAGAATATATCTTTTGGATTATATGGTGTTGAGAACACATCTCTAAAATGATATGGTGGGTAACCCAATAAACTAGATGACAAAAGTGGTAATGTGGTTAATACCCTAGAACATGTGATGGTCAATACACTAAAGTATGATGTGGCCAATATCTTCAATTGATGTGAGGATGTTATATCCATGTATGGCAAAGGTGATGCACCATATGATTAGAAGGGTTGATATCTTGATGGGTAGGGATATGAGGGACATGATGATGCCTAGCTAAATATACACCTAACCCAATAAATTTGTTCAACTTGACATACATGATTCAACCCAATACACCGTGTAAAGGTGAGGGAAAGACACTCTTAGGAGTGATGAGTGTAACACCAAGTAATGGTGTGGCTAATACCTTGATAGGTGAAACACCTAAAGTGAATGATAATGGTCAATCCTATATCAACAATGTCTTAACCTGAGATGAGTCCATATCACTTGATGATAGTGGGGTAATTCAAATATGGGATTGTGTTACATTAAGATGTAATGAGTTTAATGTACTTTGATAAGTGTAGGCTAACATGCCTTGAGAAAGGGTTAAGCCAAATTAATAAAATATGATGTAATCAATATCCTAGTGTGGATGAGAGAGAAACTCATACTTTGTGTTGATAATCATTTAATGATAAATGATGAGAATAAATAAGTATGACGGAATGCTTACTATATCAATGTATGCTCCTTGATGTGTGGAGCAATGAATTAGGGTTTGATCCTTGATAATATGATCTTGAAACCCTAAATGGTTGATAATGGGAAAAATTGACCCTAATGAAGGGTGATGGTATGATTTTGAAACCTTAATCAATCAGAAAGGGAAACCATAACCCTAATGATGGAATAGTGGTATTACCCTTGTATTGCATAGTGTTGATATGTATTTGTTATGACTGTTATCATGTATATTAACCATGCAGGTATCATGAGATGATGAGCATAGCCAGGTATGAGCTATGATGTTTTATGTGATAAAGAATTTAAATGGGCCTTGTGAGCCATGTGAATATTTGCTGCCTATTGAGAGGTAACAATATGTTTAAATGGGCCTTGTGAGCCATGTGAGATGCTTTTGCAACAAGTATCATGTATACCTTGATCTGAGGACCTAGAGGTAATAGTTACCTAATAAGTGGTAACAGTGTTCAGTGATGAACTAAGGGTTTGAATACCCAGATCTAGTAATCATGATAATGATAATGTCGAGGGATGATAATTCCCAGTAATGAGATAATGGATTGAGATCCTAAATGTTATATGTGTTCAAAAGATTTGAAAAGTACTTGATAGATGTTTTACACCTTTGTTTGTAGCATCTGTTATAATAATTCATGTTTGAAACTTGACTGATGCTAAAACATATTGTAATGCATTTCAATTAATCAAGTGGAATCTTATCATGTAGTGCCCTGACCATAGATCCATCAGCGTCAGTAGTTGTTGAATGGTGAAATAGGTTTTCCCACGAGATCTCCTGGAGGGCATATTTTTGAATATGCGGGGGTGATGGGCGTGATTATCCTTACACCCTAATGAGGGATTCATGTGAGATCTCCTTCATTATAAATGACGGGATGGATGTATCACAAATCTCCCGATGATGATGAATGCCGGGATTGATGGTAGATAACTGAAATCTCTCAATCCTGAAGAGAGTGCATGTTGCGGCTGTAGCTCTATAGCAAAGTTGCCAGTATACCCTGGAAAGCTATTTAGCAGTTGACACGAGATGTCCTTCTTGTGGTTTTGCAGTAATCGAGATAAGTGAGGTCATGGCAGCCGGCTCTCCCTTGGACCTTGTATGGTACTGATTTTGACTTCACAGTGGTCGGTTGGAGTATAAGCGGTATACCTCATCTCCTTAGGGCATAAGTGTGATTGTAAAATGTAATCAACTGTGTAGCGTATTTGCTTAAGGATGGAATACATAAATCATTGGTTGATGTTACATTTCTTATTGCATCTTCAATGGATATATGTTATAATGTTCTTCATATTCCTTATAAAATGAATGGATGAATTACTGCTTTATCATATATAGATGCAATGTTTTAGACAATGATATTGCTCTATTCTTCTAAAACAGTGATTAAATCCTGCTTATTAATATAAAAGAACCTTCTGCTCAGTTTATTACTATTTCTCTACAATAATAATATTGTTGGCGGAAAGTTATATCTCTCGTTGGGACATGGGTCTCACCCCGTTGGTCACCAACATTATTAGGTGGATGTAGACGAAGAGGTAGAGACCGTACTGCAGAGGTACATCAATAGCAGCAGGGACAACAGTAACATCTCTAGTTGAGTATACTGTATGTCGTGTCTTGTAGATATAAGTACTATGTGTCATCTCTGTACTCTCAGGTCCTTGGAGTCAGTATTTAATTGTTTTATGAACGAGCTGAGGTTTTGGCTTGTATTCCTCAAGGTTTTATGTTCCTTACGTATAGTTTGGCAAAGCAACTGTTATATGTTATCCTCAAGATGCGAAGGTACATGGTATGTACAATGTGAACCATGATGTATGTAGTACTTTGGTTCTCCTATTAAGAGTTTCCTGGAAGTGGATCTCTTTGAAAAATGGTTTTACTTTTTAGTGATTTTTGTTAATCTGCTTCTTATGGTTATTCCGCAGTTATTGACTGGTGATGGTTTGATTTGTTATCGGATCATCACAAAGTTTTGGTATCATAGCTCATACCTGGCTATGCTCATCATCTCATGATACCAGCATGGTTAGATGATCCAGAGTTTCAAGCTAGGAGATTTTCAAGCTCAACCTAGTGGGGTGCCATTTACCTAGATGATCCAGAGTTTTGACATTCTTTTTATTTTGTCTAGTTATGTTGTCAATTAGATTATATTTTTATGGTTTAATGTGATGTAGTTTTCTATTGACAAAAACTATGAATGGATCAGTTTTACAATTATGCAAAGTGTTTCATTTACTTTAATTACAATGATAATCATGTTTGTGACACTCCCAGATGAAGAAAACAAATATAGCTTCCGCTCATGTGTTATGAAAATATGGGTGTTACAATATGGTATCGGAGCAATTTGGTAAATGGCCACTAGGAAAACATGATTCTCATAGTGAGCCTAGAGTGGAGAGGTAAGATCAAGGTTTAGGGATAGATTCCAAAAGAAGAATACCATGACCTAGAGTGATTAAGAGACTTAAGCTCAGAATAGATAGATATCTTAGAGGCATAAGTCAACCTAGTTTAGATCTAAAGTAGCAACCTAAACCTAGCTAATGAGATAACCTCTTCATTCTCAATGGTTATGGCCAGCCAATTGAGGATTGAAGAGGGATGTCTTAAGTAGTAGACCTTTTATGCATCTCTCATTTCTTACTGGTCCATGTGGTATGGGACACATGTATCAGTGGGTGAGTCAGAGATAGCATCTCAGGATCCCACATCTCTAGGTATGTGCCTGATCACCACATATCTAGGAATGTAGGAGTTACCTGAAGGACCTTAGATTAGACAGTCATGTACAACTAATGTTAGAAAGTCATGACAATATTGAGGTAGATGTCCTAGGCATAGAGCCAAATTTAGTTTCATAAACTCTAAGTATGAGTTGAGAAATAGACCAACGTAATAGATAATGCTCACATCAGTATTTTATGAAAATACATTACATATCTCTTTGTATAAATTTTTTTTTTTGAACATAAGTGTACCTTAATATGTTAAGAGGTAAGCAGAACCCTAAGGTGGGTAGTAGCCTAGAGAAATTTCGAGGACGGAATTTATTTAAGGTGGGTAGAATTGTAACATCCCGAATTTCATAGATAATTTAAAAAGATTAATGTGGTTTTTCCTAATAAGATGTCACTAAGGGAGAAATTAAACCTACCCATGGTTAGATGTGCAACGAGTTCATAAAAGATGTCTTATATGCCACTTGGCTCACCTATACACATATGATGGTCTAAATGTTTAGAATTAGTATTTGAGTATGGATGAATATGAATGAATGATCAATGATGTGACTAATGGACACGGTGTGATAATTATTAATGCTTAAGTAAATAAATGTGTTGGATATAAGTTTATATTGAATAAACTGAGACAAAGGCCTTAATATCACTTTTGACATATGTTGATGGCCTAGTGCAATGTATTGAGAGATATTAATGGTCAATGACATGTATTAGAGTTGATATGATTTAGTAATTCAATTTGTTTATTCAGGTCATGTGGATTTCTCTATAAGTGGATAGTATTTGTATGATGTGTTGGTCAATTATACAACCAAGTGGTCCCAGGGGTAGCCTAAAGAAAATTTAAAAGGAATTAGAAACACTATATTGTGTTAATGCCCTTATTATCATTTAACCAAGGGAATTGAAGGCTGAACCCATGGATTCACAGCCAAATTTCCAGTTCATTTGATTCAGGCCTGGTCCACTAGCATAGGCTCGTTTGCAAAAGAAAAGGGGTCTCCCGACTCCCTGTTCTGGAAAGTTTAGGGGTTCTAATAAGGCCATCGGTTGGGCTTTGTTAAGAAAGGATGGAGGATATAAAGCCTCGGTTGTTGGTGTGATGGCAGCAAGTAAGATCGATTAGGGTTTTGCTGAATAAAGATATCGAGAAGAAGAAGGACATACGAGGAAGGAAAAGCTAATGGCAGCGACGACATATATAGTTGTGGGTCTGGTTCTTGACCTTGGCCACGGTGCTTTCCTCAATGTATAAGAAGACTGGTAGCAGTCCTGGCTTGCAAAATAGTCGCCAAGGTTCCAAGACCGGGCACGTCAGAGGTGCTCCTAGTTAGTGGCGGCACAAACAGTGGCAAACTGAAAGGAACCTATTGCTACTAGGCAAGGCGACAACTCGTTGTGTAAGAAAAAAATGACCATCGATGGGTGTGGGACACCTTGGGGGAACAAATCTAATGCATCACATGTCTTGTGACGACCGAGGAGAGACTAGGGTCGGCCGGAGTGCATCCCCGCTTCCACCGCCCTATTTCACGGCAAAACAGGGGATCGAGTTCCCTATTTGCAGCGCGTCCCTACGAGAGAGGAAGGGGGAGCAGATTCTGGGCTTCTAAATCTACTGGTCCGCTAGTCACGAGGCCCATCTACCCTAGAAAAAATGAAAATAATAAGGTAACTAGGAATATAAGATTTTAATTTGATTAAGATATTTTAGGAGTTCATATAGTTTGATCTGGTTGTCAGAATAAGGTGTTTAAGGGCTCGTTGAAAAGCTCGAGATATGAAGAACATCTTGAAGGAGGTTCCAGGCTCTTAAATGATCTAGATAAGGTAATTTTAAATTAAGAAAAGTTAGATATGTGAATTAAGTGCATATATGATGGTGCTTTATTAAAATAATGTTATAGGTGTGGACCTCATCATTGAACTTCAAGAAAATGTTGCACCACAATCTTAATAGGTATGATGAAATGGCCACTCATGATTTAGAGGTTTTGTTGATCCTATATGATGTGTTGGGTATGCATGCATGCATGCCATAAGATTGTGTAGGATGTGATTTAAAGATGAAGATGCGAGTAGACGAATATTTGATACATAAAAGAAATGTCTTTTAAAGGATTTAGACCCGACTAGAGGAATTCAAGATGAAGATTTTATCCTCTATTACACAGGTAAGTGGTTCATGCCCATGAGTATTTATGTTTATCAAACCAAGTACATTTACATGCTTCTTAGATAAGACCTTCATGTCCTACATTCTAAGTTAAATATGTATGATAGATTTTATGTGCTTATGATTGTAGAATTTCATATGCTCAAAACCTTAAGTAGTGATGGGTCATGGAATGATTCTAGATCATGAGTTAAGTTCATAAGAAGGATAAGAAAATATATTTCTATCATATCCATAAAGATATTCCATATGGATACTCAAGACTACAAGATATGAAACAAAAATAAGACATCCATCCTTCCATGGTTATGTGATATAACCATGTATTAGGATTTTAAGTACCAATATGTCATTAGGGTCCCTTATATGTAATCATGTATTGAGATTTCAAGTAGAACATGTTTTTAAGATTTCTTCTCCTTTATAGATATAATGGTGTACTAAGAATTCAAGTAGGAACATGTCATCAAGGCTTCTTATATATGTAGCGATCTAAGAGTTAAGAAGTGGAATGGATTCCTTAGAAAGATTAGTGTTTAAAAAATTATGTATTATGTGAGAATATGGGTGTTTTACATGGTAGACCATGGCCCAATTTCCAAGATAAAGGTATTATTGGGATTGGAATATATGATAACATGAGTTTATGATGATATTATCAAGTTATGAGACATTAAGTGGTGATTAATTTGTAGGATGAGACTTTATATGATTTCTACATTAAGACTTAAGATTTAAGTTTATACAAGTGTATTGAGATCAGACTTAATGAGATTTTATAGAAATTGAGTCACCTTGTCAGAAATAACATTCTTATAGATATTTGATACTCGAGAACTCTCATATGCTCTATATTCCCATATTTAGTTCAGATCCTTTAAGCTTAGTTGTCATTTATTTAGTATCAAAAGTAGTTACGTTATTCCTATCAGATTGAAGTATTAGATTAAGGATTATCTAGATAATGAGGATATGAGATTTAGATTCAGACTTAGACTACTCATGGTGTGAGTAGACAAATTTTGAATAAAGATACATGATAAGGCTTTTAGACCAAATCTCAATTATGAAGTAATTGAGATCCATATTCACATTCAGTTATAGATTCAGTTTATCACTTAAGAATACAAGATTTAGATTCAGAGTCAGATTTAGAATTCAGTACATGCTCAGTACTCAGTAATCAATCTCAGATAAGTTCAGTTATCAGTTTAATATAAGATAAGTTCAGATTCAGTATTCAGTAAAGCTATCAGTATTCAGCTTCAGTTCAGATTAAGAATTAAGTAAGTAAGTTTAGACTTAAGATAATTAAGTTGAAACCTTCACATAAGACATTATATGATAAGTCCTCATTCAGTAGTCCCAGGACGATTCAGAGGCATTTGTTGCCAATTCAGAGGAGTGTTTACTCCAATTCAGAGGTGTTGCGGCACCAATTCAGGGCGTAGCCACGCCAATTCAGAGACACCTCGGTGTCATTTAGGGCATGTAGTGCCATTTCAGGGTACTTCACTACCAATTCAGGGTGTAGATACGCCAATTCAGGAGGACTTATTGTATAATGGTGGCCACAATCAGATAAAATTCATAAGTAAAATATACCTTAGATTAGAGCATGCCCACAATCTCATCCATGAGTAGGATGAGAGGGAATTAGATGACATAAGTATGACCTTGACACTTTGGTGTAGGTCTTGAGATCCATGTACCAAGGTACATGTCTCCAGAGAAAGATAAGGTAGAAAGATAAGAATTTAGATTTAGTAATAAGAGAGAATATGTTACAGATTTTACTCAGAGTTTGATGTTAGTTTCATGTTTATAATATTCAATTTCAGTTCCTTAGCAATGTATATCTTAGAATACTCATGCCACTTACTCTAACAACTATTTTTTTTCCGAATGCATGGCTGGGGACGTGATGTCCGCAGGTTTTGGAGCAGCTGAGGATCAAAGGAACAAGTAAAGGTCTATGAGATTTTCAAGCTCAACCTAGTGGGGTTCCATTTACCTAGATGATCCAGAGTTTTGACATTCTTTTTATTTTGTCTAGTTATGTTGTCAATTAGATTATATTTTTATGGTTTAACGTGATGTAGTTTTCTATTGACAAAAACTATGTATGGATCTGTTTTACAATTATGCAAAGTGTTTCATTTACTTTAATTGCAATGATAATCATGTTTGTGACACTCCCAGATGAAGAAAAAAAAATATAGCTTCCGCTCGTGTGTTATGAAAATCTGGGTGTTACAATGCAATACAAGGGTAATACCATTATTCCATAATTCGGGTTAGGATTTCCCTTTCGTAATGATTAGGGTGTTGAAATCATACCATCACCCTTCATTAGGGTTAGGTTTTCCCATTATTAACCATTTAGGGTTTCAAGATCATATTATCAAGGATCAAACCCTATTTTATATCTCCACATATCTAGGAGCATACATTGATATCATAAGTATTCAGTCATACTTCTTTATTCTCATCATTTATCATTAAATGATTATCAACACAAAGTATGCATTTCTCTCTCATCCTCACTAGGATATTGATTACATCATACTTTATTAACTTGTCTTAACCCTTTCTCAAGGAATGTTAGCCTACACATATCAAAGTGCATTAAACTCATTACATCTTAATGTACCAATTGACATGCACACTTCATGTGTTACTAATCCAAGTATATTGGATTTGAGGTGCATCAAGGTGTATCAACCTTGAGGTGCTGAATGTGATATTTATCATGCCTTGGTGTATCACATCCCTCATCAGTTTTAACTTACTTAAGTTCATATAATTATCTTGTATTAGGGTATTTTCCATCCTAATACTTTATGTACTAACTCATCACATCTATCATGCAGTGTATTGACCATAAGTCACATAATTAAATTACCCCACTATCATCAAGTGATATGGACTCATCTCATGTTTAGACATTGCTGATATAGGATTGACCATTATCATTCACTTTAGGTGTTTCACCTATCAAGGTATTAGCCACACCATTACTTGGTGTTATACTCATCACTCCTAAGAGTGTCTTACCCTAACCTTTACAAGGTGTATTGGGTTGAATCATGTATGTCAAGTTGAACACATGTATTGGGTTAGGTGTATATTGAGCTAGGCATCATCATGTCCCTCATACCCTTACCCATCAAGATATCAACCCTTCTAATCATATGGTGTATCACCTTCGCCATACATGGATATAACATCCTCACCTCTCTTGAAGATATTGGCCACATCATACATTAGTGTATTGGCCATCACATGTTCTAGGGTATTAACCACCTTACCACTTTTGTCATCTATTGTATTGGGTTACCCACCATATCATTTTAGAGATGTTTTCTCAACATCATATCATCCAAATGGTGTATTCTTAACCCAATATTAGTTTAGAGATGTATGCTTGCTACCCATATCACTTTAGAGGTGTATGTGTGCTTAACATATCAGGAAGGAGGTGTATGGTTGCTTATGATATCACTTTAGAGGTGTTTGTGTTCTTACCAAATCAGGTAAGAGGTGTGTGTATGCTTCGCACCATATCGGGCAAAGAGGTGTGTGTGTGCTTCAAACCATATTGAGCAAAGAGGTGTGTGTGTGCTTCACACCATATTGAGCAAAGAGGTGTGTGTGTGCTTCACACCATATCAGGCAAAGAGGTGTGTGTGTGCTTCACACCATAACGGGAAAAAAGGTATGTGTGTGCTTCACACCATATCGAGCAAAGAGGTTTGTGTGTGCTTCACACCATATCGGGCAAAGAGGTGTGTGTGTGCTTCACACCATATCGGGCAAAGAGGTATGTGTGTGTGTCAACCCGATATCACTTTACCCTTGATGATGTCATCACCATCAACCTCTAGACTCTTGGTCTTACTATTCTAAGTCATGGACAACAGTCCCATGAAGCTTTTAGAACTAAAAAAATCATCAATTATTCAAGAGAAATCAAAATTGTAAGTAGATCAACAAGTATGACAGAATTGAAAGTGCATAATAATATAATTAGGTTAAAATTATTTAACCCGCCTCAAGAACAACTTCAAAGATCCATGCTCCAAAGATCCACGTTCCTAAGGTTGAATATGACTTCACAACTCCTCTATATGCAACGAATCACCATGGATAAGCATTTGGTGAAGAAGAAAAGAAAGGAAGATCATAACCCTAGATTCATGCTTCAATCCAAGGTTGAAGATGATAATGGCCTCACCTTAGGGTGAAGTATTGAGATCCTTCTTGCTCCTTAGAACCTTTCACGATACCTCACTACTCATGCACGATATGACATCACTTGTGGCCAAAAACACTCCACTATGGCCGATATCACCTTGCTAGGCCGATATCACCTTACTATGGCCGATATCAACTTGCTAAGGCAAATACCCAAGTCCTATGCACAATACCACTTCACCTATGCATGATAAAAGGGCCCTATGCACGATATCGTAGAGCTAGGAGGTGGTAGGATTCGAAAAATTTCACTAGTGAGTGAAAAGAGGTGTATATATACTTGAGATTCATGAAAAAGTGTATAAATGAGGTGTCATCAATTTGAGCTACTAGGTGCCACGTGTCCATGCATGGTTGACACGTGTACATGTATGCATTAACATTTATCTAGACATGCAAAACATTTGAGGACAATATATAGATGAAATTTCTCCCATTACTTATCTCTTTGAATAAGATATATCAACAAAATCACCACTTTATTCACAACCTGATACAACTTTTCTAAGGAAGTTGTAAACTGATACACTTCACCTCCTAGAGGTTCTTTGAACGTCATGGGCTTTTCCAAGAGTCACAAAAACTATATGAGACTCCCCCTACGTCTCCTTGACCAATAGGCACTGACATATAAGCTTTTCAACTAGATACAACTCAAGTTAGGGTTTCATATTCAACCCCTTTCTTGGTCATTTCATCACCAAGAGTACCATCACTTATAATTGATTCAAACAGGATGTATCCTCCTTTCCCTCTCCTATATATTATACCATGAAGGAGTAGGGACACTCTAGAGGTGGTAATTTACATATTAACCCTACATTTTGGGTAAATTACAATTTGTACCAAAATTGGTGCACAATGCACTAACATTATTCAAACAAGTTGCAACTTGAAATTTAGGCTTTCCACAAGCCATCCATTAGCATCATTATCTCTGTTATGATGCTAAAGCACATGAGGTACATTCAACATGTGAAATTTTGCAATATAGCCCCTCATCTTGGATAAATTGCACTTTATGCTCAAACTATAATATAATGCACAAATAGTTTGCAAATAAGCTCAAACTTGAAAATTAAACTCTAGAAGAGTATTAATTACTTTTCAAAAGATTAAAACATGTTTATGAACAACTTACTTCAGATAAACAAATAGGGTTACCTCATAACCGAGGTCAGGGTCATTACACTAACGGTCTCAAATGCACACACCAATTACAAGGGTTGGAAAATATATTTCCAAAAAGAATCAAAATCGTGACATTTAATGATGTCTTTTACATTTTAGGAAATCATTCAAAAATCATATCTCCTAAACCTCTTATTTGTTTGACCCCAAATTTTTGAGGAAAGTCTATAATGACTTAAACTACTTGTGTGCAACGTTTGGGAGCGAAATTTGAAAGTATGAGAAACTTTTCTTCACATGCAAGTTATTAATTAAAAAGGCATATTTTATTCATATTTTCTCTCTCTTGCCCTTATATTTCCTTTATTTGGATTCCTTTTACCATTATTAACCAAGTGGATTCCAAACCTAATCCATGAAGGTCATTCACACCACTTTCTAGAGAATTCCACATGATCCTCATCATTATCTTAATTCCTATTCCTTTTTATGCATTATTAGATTCCCTTCCACTTCTTCTTTCCTTTTTATCACATTGGACTCACTAAAACAATAGGGTCCACAAAATGATATATTTAAAGGAAACATAATCAAATAAATTCATTCATTACACATAAATCATACAATTTTCATAATTATACATTTTATTGGAGAAATTGCATTTCAAACCATATAAGCCCAAAATTAGGGTTGTAACAGAGAGGGGATGGAGTCCCGTTCCCATAGGAGCATTGCCTATCAGATGGACCCAAATCACAAGCATACTAGTAATGAATTCACATGCCTGAGAAAATAGATAAATCCAATACTTTACTAGTTAATGTGTCACTATGCGATTGGCCCATATTTTCCTAACTTGAAACAATTCTACCAAATAGTTGGTAGGTTGGAATGTATTGAAATTATATATCAAATTTATCAAAAAAATGAGAGGATCATGAAGAAAATATAATTAAGATATAATTACATTTTATATTTTAAAAGTTCCATGAATACATGTTAATGTGTGATTAATGTATAAAAATCCTAGATCTGATATTAGGATATTGAATATATGGAAAATGTCTATTTTGTGATGATATTCAATATTGTTGAATCTAATCTGATCATGATAGTAATGTTGAGTAACAAGGTTTTCAAGTGAATAATTGAATACATGATGACAATTAGAATTGCTAATGTGACTAACCTACATATGTGTAATTAGGTATACATATCATATCTTGCAATATTGTTGATAAACATGATGGAATCTATACGATTATTCTAAAAAAAATATGTTGGATCTAGTAATTGGGGTTTCACCTAATTTTTAGCACGTGATGGAAATAGGAATTATATCTTATTCATCATTCAAATCTTAAAACCCTAGATTAGGACCCATGTAGGATTTAATGTGATATTGACACTAAAGGATTTATATACATGCAGATAGAATGTGATTGACTGGATGCATCTTTGTTAATTGGATTGCTTGAATGCAATTGAAGTGTCTTCTGGATGATAGTATTCATGGATCACCATCAAGGTACGTGGTTATGCCTAAGACTACCTTCATTAGTTTGTCTGCAAGTTCTGAGATTTTCTTGAGTATTGAACACTCAAGATGTTGTTTGTTTATTTATATTCTTTAATTATAATACCACTATGAGTTTCACATAAGAAAGAATATGTGGTGAAAATTCTAGTTTATATTTACAAATAATTGATGGAATATATGTTGTTATCTTACTTTCACACTTTTGCATGCACCCCACATACACAGTATAACTTGTTATATTGATCTGTGCTTTTGGTTTCATGACATTTTAGGTACGTGCTAGATAAGATGGCATCAAGATGTGATGGACTTATGAATATAGTTAAAGACATTAAAGTTAACTAGTAAAGAGGATTAGCTAGTTAATTCTTCTCATGTTTTGTAATTCTCATGATGAAAACTCATGTATAAATTTTGTAAACAATAATAGTGAAACAAAGAAATTATTTTCTATTCCATGTTATTTGATTAAAATTTGGATCCTTGCAAAAATTTTAGGTAATGTCTCTCATCTTTTTGGAATCCCTTAATTGGGGGTTGCTAAAAAGTGAGAGAGGATAATTAGGGTTAAATGAGAAAATTTAATCATTCAAGAGATAGAGGGGAATTAGGGTTTTGAATGAGAACATTGTCATAAATGTTGATTTGGGATTTTATCTCCCAAGAACTTGCAATTTAGGTAAGATCATCAATCCAATATGAATTTTCATGATGAATCTTCTCTCTTATGTCTCCCGTACTCCCTCCTGTTTGAATAAAAAAGATACCAAATAACACTCTTTTCTATTCTTTCTGTCTAATTCTCCTTTTCTAGGATTCCTATGTTGAAAGAGAAAAAAATGAATTGAATCTTCGAGAGTTGGATTGATTTTTGGAAATTCAAAATATGGGAACTTTTTGATGTGATGGTTACTGAGGTGAGTGTTTATGCCCCTCTTGATCTATATAATTGTGATGAGAGCCCAACTCTATCCGACAAAAATAAACAACTTCCTTACTTACATTTGTAGGTGATTGAATAATCAATTGGTAAGATTTTGGGAAATTAAATCCTCTAATCGAAGTTCATTCTCAATTAATAGTATTTTCTAGTTTCTGACCTATTGATTTAAGTCTTAATAAAAATTCTATTATAGACAACAATGTTAATTTACACTATTATTGCTAAAAACTCATCCTAATGGATAATATAGCTACAAGACAACGTCTACCTCTAGGATGAGGGTGGATGAGGTTGATCTGCTATTTGATGAAAGAAACTCCATTATTACATAGATGACTGAGGAGGAGGTGGAAAAATCACTCAAGAATGTATGGTTGTGGCTGAGCTGCTATTTATATATCTACAAGATAACTTTTACGGCTCAACTTGGACATGTTAATAATGTGTGTTTATGTCTTTTCCTATAGAAACATGATTAGTAATGAGGCACGGGATGACATCTAGTGTTCTCAAATCTTCTGCAAATATCTACTATTTCCAAAATAAGAGTCAAGGAGGATTTTACTCATTTTCATCCTCTCGATGCCAAGCATGTGCTATATCAAGCTCGATAATTTCTCCCCATCTATGTGATTGCAATGTTAAATGGCATCTTAAAAACCCTACCTGTCATTATCTCATTTCTCCTACCCCTCCATCTTCCATCATCGGTGAATGTCTACAATGTCTCCTCACATCGTCTCTTGTTCCTAACATAGATGCCACGAGACCCTCCTATCTACCATGGATATGGGTCCCTTATGTTTTCATGCTCCTGCTATGGCTCCTCAATGATGATGCCGAGTCTGGGTTGCACTTAAGAAGGGACAACATAACAGATGAATAACCAACATACAACATTAATTCCAAAAAGTGTCCTAAGGTCTCCAGATCAAAATGAATTTAGATATTGCATTATCTGCCATGGTTCCCCAAAGTAATTGAAATATGTTTAACACTATGTCACCAATTATGTGTGATATGTAGTTTTCATATCCAAAACAATTGCTAAATTGTAGTCCATCAATGACGATTTTCAGGAAGCTATGATTTTATCTTCATAAAATGTTTTTCCTTTATGTCTGGAAAACAATGAGTTGCATTGACATAGCAAGTACTTATGTAGTTTCCACACCCAAACTAATTTTCAAATCACTATTTAGCAATGATGACTTCCTCGGTGCATTGTAGGTGTACAATGGGAAATAAGACAACACTCATTCGTGAGATAATGGTTATGTTATGTTTCTCATGTTGTCAATTACTTCTTGGAAATACTCTCCACACAAAGGGCATATCTAGTCGATATATATATATATATATATATATATATATATATATATATATATATATATATATATATCTGTGTGTGTGTGTGTGTACTCTTTGGTTTCCCAAACAAAAGACATGCTCGTGAGCATTGACGAAATTGTTAAATCTAAAATCTAGACAAAAGGAATCATAGAATTTTGATGGTAAGGAAGCGCATTCTCAATAGACATGGTAAGAACAAATAACATCCTTCTATGTTGCCATTTAATTCTTGTCATACAAAAAATGTTCAGGACTCCTTCACAATAAAAATAATGGCATCTTATTATGATCACATCCCGTAATCAAGTATACACTATACCCACTCTAATTGTAGGCTCTCAAGGAGACTTCTTTCTCTACTATATCAAAGAAAACCTTAATTAATAATAGTAGGTTCCTCTACCCACAACTAATAGGTGATAAATTCAGACTTCATTTGGTATGACTTGAAAATCCTTATGGCATTTGTCTCAATAGCGGGCCTTATATGGGGTATTTATTTTATTTTGAGTCTATGATAGAGAAAAATACAATGGTCTTCACAATGTTGTCAACTATCTTTTCAGGTTTAGAAGACATGTTTAGGCATGCCATTACTATTGTGGTACATATTCACTTAGCAACACATTTTTTTAGTAAGTTTTCTATTTTAGATCTTAGTCCAATTTTAGGTTTGAATGTCAATGTTGTAATATTGGCACATCAACCTATCAATCAATGGACTTCTTTATTGTAGTCTCACAAACATATTTTCTTCACAGTCTTTGTACCTACAGTTGATTTGTCTTCCATATCATAAATAATTATTCTTTCAAATCTCTAAATTTTTTGAGTTGGTAGATTTAGATATGTTCAACTCATCATCTCCTCAAATTTACAAAATCAAGGAGCATATATTTTATATATACAAAGCATGTATCTATGGTTCAGGTTATTACTATCATATTTGTGTTTTAAGATGGATATAACATGCTTTGAAATATCACCTAAACACTTAATGGGATTCTTATTTTAGTGATATCAAGTCCCTCTACATGATTCCATGTTAAATGTTTGGTCGTATGAATTCTTCCATAATAGCGCACTTCTATTATGCATGGTACAAAAAAAATATTATGTTTTGGCAACAAAAATTTACTATAAGGTACCCATGATTTACTTCAAAACATGAATTTGATTTCTAGATTTGTCATAAGATATATTTTTTTACGATACTTGTACATAAAATCCATTATAAATTACAGAAACACAATAGTAAATGGATATCTTAAATATTGAAACATACACATTTTGATGAAAGAGAGTTGAAACATATACACCTACTAGAGGTTTCTTATTATAGAAATTGTGTATTTATATTTTATTTGTGATAACCTATATTTTCTCTGATTCAATTTTTATACATATTGACTTATTGGATTCTCTATTGCACTCAATAACCTTCGTCTCCCCCAATTTGATGACTTTAAGCTATTTTATGCTCGATTGATAAATTGAATATGAATAAATATCACTTTGCACTTATATATGACTTTAATTTGAGTGTTGAACTAAGTGTGATGCATATTATTTGTCTTCAACTTGCAATCCAAATTGAACCCATTCAATGAACTCTTATTGCTATAAAGTATATTACATGTTATATATGTTCAATTACGATTCTAAGGGAGCAAAAATTGCCTCAATTAGATCATAGGAGCCCATGATATGACCCCACAAACATGATACTTTATCTAAAATTTTGAATCATCTTTATGTGAGTTTGGGCCAGCCATTACCAGGCCCAGTTGGGCTATGGTATGATCACGTTTAAGTGCTCATTTGGCCTGGCCAGTGATCTGACCACTCGTTCCTTAGATAATAGGAGATGAGGATCGGATTGGCATGGATAAAGGAAGACATCAACGACTGATGGATCTCCCCATGCCTCCATACACTTCTAGAGGGTCAGTCGCAACCACCTCGCCACCTAACCCCTCTTCTGTCCTAAGTCCTCATTCTATCCTCCTTTCGACCCACTTTTTCTTCATATGTCATGACCCTGTTCCTCCCTTTCTTATACCATCTTTCGTCATTCCTCTCATGCTCCTTTTCACGCTATAGATCGAGCCCCTTACATGTAAGTCACATGAGCTCTAGAGAAACTTGGGACCTCACCCAAGTTCATGATCAACATATCAAGAAGTCATCTTTTGGGTCCAAATCACTGCAACGCACCTCAATGGACCCTTACCTTGTGCTCTGGGCAACTTCCTCCCATCGTGGCACTCCCACCAGTAGGTAGTGCCATCGCAAATTCTGGTGCACCATGTGTGCATGCCTACAAGGGTTGAAGATGATGGGTAGTGACTGAATCCAAATCCAATGAAGCACGCCCCCCTCTCCATCATTTCCACTGCACTGGCCTGGTAGAGGCCCAATCTACAACTGTTGCACATATCACATGGACTGTTGGATCACTAATCCATGACTGTCATTGTCATTTAAAACTGTGGCCAGCCATGCTCTACGAGAGTGAATGTTGGGCAGTGAAGAAATAAGGTCTCAACAAGATGAGTGTTGTTGAAATGTGTATGATGAGATGGATGTGTGCGAGGACAAGGAAAGATCCCTTGAGAAATGACTATATCAGGAATAAAGTGGGGGTGGCAAGCATTGAGGACATGTTGCACGAGGGCCAAATCAGATGGTACAGACATGTGCAATGTAGACCAAATAATGTGCCCATATGAAACAATGAGATTACTTCAAGCACAATAAATAGAAGAAGAGGAAGACCTAAATTAACAGGGATGAGCTTATAAAGAGAGATTTTGAATCTCTACATATTAACCAGAATATGGCCCATGATAGAGCTGAAGGCAAATGAAGGATCTATGTAGCTGACCCCAACATAGTTAGGACTGAGGCTTATATGATGATGATGAAGATTGTAAATCCATAACTGTCCAACATGTTGGTCAAATTGGACAAATTATTATACCATTTTCTTCAACTCGATGAGATGTACAATCTAGTTTTGATTTCAAGACTAGTTTCTACTTGTAGTTTCTCTAATATTCTGAAGAGGACAATTAATGATTACTTTCTACATGTTTTATGTCATGTAATGCACAAGCTGGTCCCTTTAATCCCTAAAGACTTAATGTTAGCATAATATTAGTATATGGAACTATTTATGTGCCAATATTTGAGCTTTATCAATTTTTGTACCACAAAATGATCTTAGGTTGATTAATTGTGAAAATGTTGCTTGAATGACCTTAAATGGACCTATAAGCAAAAGATCACTTATTTAATGTTATAACTAATTGAAGTGTTCTTGAAATATCTAGGAATGGTCTATATCACTATATTCTACCCTCAAATGTAATCATTCTTGATCATGATCTTTATTGGACCCTAATGATGATCTTGTGACACTTAGTATGTCTTAACATGACTTTATGTGTACTTTTGTGGGGGATGTTAAACCTTGTGCTTTTATTTATCTAAAGTTACTAAAGATATGCATGTGGCCTTGAAATTAGTAACTTATCTTTCCTTGTACTTATAAATCACTTATGGACCATTCTTATGCAGTTTTACGACCAAGTAACCTAATATTGACATGAATATGACCTAAAGTGCATGTTGTTGTTTTAGAGATCTAATCTTGTCCAATCTAGCTATAATGATGAATCATGGTACATTATACTTTCAAAATAGTAACTCATTGATCTTTGTGACACCACTTCTCAAGTAAACCCCATGTATACTCTAATGGTGACAATTATTCATGATAATGACTCACAATGACCAATATGAAATTGTTAATACTTTTGGAATCTAGTAAGATCATGTAACCCTAATCTTATGATATGGAATCTTATTTTTGGTGTGTCACCTTAAGTTCTAGATGAATCCAGGATGTATGATGTAACTTAATGATGAACTTGCATGACTATTTGAGACGTTGAAACCTATGTTTAAGTTATGACACCTAGATCTAGGTGTCACATATGACCACCATGATTATGACTAAATGACACCTAATATTGTTGATTTTAATCCAATCAAACTCATTTGTAATGTCAGAATCTCTATGATGGCCTAATGCCAAGATCTAGTCAAGTTGGTAGTTATGATTTTCTAATCAAGTATCTTAATTGTGTGCTCCAATCAAGGTACACTTTGTCCTCTTATTGGCCACACTAGTGGTATTGAACTTGCTTGTATGTATGTATGCTTAAATTGCTTGGCTATATATATTTTTTGAGTAACTTGTTCCATATGATTAGTATGTTCCTTTTACTTGAAATATGTTGAACAAACCTTGAACATAATTGAACTTGTCCATTATAAAAACCCAATGCACCTGCATAAATTCTTGAGGTAAGGGTACAAGACATACTTCTACAACTTTCCATTGGGAAATAAGTCAAATGGCACTAAAACATTGTTTAGTATAATGGAAATGCATGTAAACATGTTTTCTTATTAATAACAAGTCTTTAATGTTGTTTATTAATTTTCTACCATTATATCATATTTTTTTTAGCATACATGTTCTCTTAAACCAGTGAGTTTATGTATTTTATAGAAAACTCTACAGATTTGTGTTGATGTGTACCCATTTTATGATTTTAGGTAATAATTACATATGAATCTTGATAGAATTGATGCTTCCACTCTATTATGATAATTTAACACTCTTAATGTAAGGACCTTGACCAAAGTTTTGGGCTAACCCTCTTTGATTTGCTTATGAAAGTGCTGAGAACCTTAATCTAATCTCTTAAGATGTTTTGATATCATGTGGCAAGCTCATGTTTCTAGTTTGGTCATGTTTGGATGTTGTTTGAGCAATGTTGTTGTTTTGGACCAAAGTGCAATTTACCCAAAGTAAGGGGTTATATTGCAATATTTCGCATGTAGAGTATGATTTTAGTTCTCCAGAATCATTAGAAAGAGAATGATGACGTGGGGTGCCTTATGGAGGACCTTTGTTCCAAGTTTGAGCTTGGTTGGTTGATGCTTGTGCTTTGTGTGCTAGTTTTGGTGTAAATTGCAAATGACCCAAAGTGGAGGGTCAATATGCAATTTATCAGATATAGAGTCTTCTTGCTTCTATTTGGCATCACCTAGGATGAGTATGGAGGTTGGGGCACCTTGTTTGGATGATAGTTGAGGAGTAACATCTCTTTATGACCTTTATAACATATATGTGTCACATATGCTACCTTGTCTTTTAGTGTATCAGCTAGGGCTTGAAGGTGTGTCACCCAAAAGGGTGTATAGGACATGGAAGATGCCCATCTGCATGATACACATTCTAGAGTGTATCACCAGGCCGTGCATGAGCTGCTAGGGTGGCAACAAGTGGCATTAAGTGCAAGAGCAAGTGGCACCTTGGTTTATGTGGTTATGACACCTCTCCCTTGCTACCTCTCTCTTCCTTGGTGTATATCACTCCCTTCCTCCTTGACCAAGTGATCCTTTTCTTTCACCTTCCTTCCCCTTCCTATTGGGATGAGCATGGGATCTTGGGAGCTTAAGGAAGACTCCCATGGAGCTTAGGAGGGCGAGCTTCTTGGCTATAGAAACTCCTTGCTCAAGACCTGACCTTAGTGAGTCATTCTTCTTTGCTAGCTTTTCCTTGTGCTTTCTTCTTCATCTTCTTCTTCTCCTCTTGGCCATGGATGGGCCCTTGATGAGATTAGGCAAGGGCATGGTTATCTCCCACTCTTTTCTTCTTCTTCAGCTATACATAACCATGGTATCTTCTTCTTCTTCTTTTGTTTCTTGAGGTGATGATGATGGAGCCAAAGATAAGCTTAGATCTTTAGATGGATGGTTTCCATGGAGAGTAACGTGGGTTTTCTGCTTGGATCAGGAAGCTTTATGCCTTTCATGGAAATCCTCTTAAGGCGGGTAACATAACTCTTAACCATCTCTATTATGTTTACTCTTCATATGTGCACATATTGGTTCTTGTACTTAAATCGATACCTTTCTCCATTATAGTTATATATGTGGAACTTGGAATCTGATCTAATGGGAATGCTACATTTTATTACTTCCTTATTCTTGTTTATCTTGTTCATAATTATATTGGGTGATTTGAGGTTGAAGATGAACCACCTGATAGGGTGCTTGCCCAATATAGTGGTTTTCCCGTTAGGTCTTGCTTTGGCCGATGGCACATGAGTAATATCCCTTGGACTTGAGAGGTGAGACATGCTCTATCAGCTTGGGAAAAACTCCTCTCTCTCCTTAGATAATGAAAAGTGATCCTATGGTCTAGGTGTTTGGACGTTAGGTTGAGGTCGTTGGCCGATAGGGTGTTGCTCTACCCTTGCTTCCCAATATGCTAAAGGTTGTACAAGAGCCCTCTCACTTGGTTGTTGAGAGGTGAGCCAACTTTTGGTATTGTTGGATGATATGGTGTAGTGACCGATATCGTTTCCTACCCTAGGGTTTAGCGTTTGGATGATATGGGTGGTTTATACCTAGTTGGACCTTTGGCTGATATGAAGTGTTGATCTTCAGTGGTGAGTTGATGGTCTACCCTTGTTGCACGACATGTTCTTGGGGTTGTGTCCTTGTTTGATATCTTGGGCGATATAGTGGTGATGTCTTTGGTAGTAGATGAAACCGATGAGCTAACCTTGGGTGTGGGTGTTAGCCCTAAAAGTGATGCCTTGGGTGATACAGATGCCTAACCCTAGTTTGGGGCAATATGATTGCTTGTCCGATAGAATGATCCTACCTCTAGTTGCATGACATGTTGCCTTGAATGATAAGGTTTCCCTAAACCTAGATGACCGATGGGGGTGTTCTTGGGTGATATGGTTGGACGATACCTTGTAGACCCCTCGCCCGATATGGTGCTTGATAGTTGAGTTAGTTGAGTGTTTCCCAATACGAGGTGTTACCCGTTATGATGAGTTAGGCGGTATGGCCTTGTTATGCTTTGCATAATGCTTTGGATGAGATCCCCACTCTTGGTTAAGATTTTGAGTGGTACTAGCATCCCTTCCTGATATGTCTTAGTGAAGGACATAACCTGACACCCTTGCTACCCGACACACACCTATAGAGATCTTGGCCTATATCAACAACCCTAATATGAAAAGAGTATATCATGCACATCTTAAGGTTTGGGTGATGCAATGGGTCAAGTGATTGGCTGATACCCTATATAGGGATGTGATGTCTTGACCGATATGCTTTTCCCGACAGATGCATCTGTTTTTGGGTGGCTACCCAGTAAGAGTATGACCTGATAACTTGGATGGTTCTAGAGTGGAAAGCTTGGTCGATACGTGTGTTGGACCATATGACACCTTGACCTTTATAGTGTACCTAACCCTAATGGGCGATAGGGTTTTGGGGTTATATGTGACGCCCATGTGTTGCACGACACGCACCCTTGTACCTGGTTTCTCGATACCACCATGCACATGGATGCATGATACAACTTGAAGCCCTAGTTACACGATACCCTTCCTTTATGCATGGATTGCTTGTCATGCTTGTAGCTGACAATCTTAGGTGAGGGTTGGTACCCTACCCGATACCCCTTTGGTGAGGGTTTGTGGTCACTGCCTAGCATTGGTGAGGATAGGCTACACTTCTAGTGAGGGTTGTGCCTAACTCAATAACCCTATGCAAGTTATCTTGAGACACATAACGTCAATGTAATACCTTGTTACCTTGAGCCCGTATCTTTGATCATGATGATAAGATATGACGAATAGGTTGTGTACGTTAGTATGGTGGTTACCTATGGTTGATGATAGGTGAACCTTTGATAATGTTTGATGGTAGATCATGGTTGTATGATCCCTAAAGATGAATCCTGAGGGATGGCATGCATGATGATACAAGACATAGGGTATGGTGGATACCCATGGTATGGTAATAGTAATGTGTATTTCTTAATACACCATCTATGACTTAAAAAACTCCAACTTATCTCCCGTCTACACCCTAACCGCTCTAGCGATTAGGGAAAATGGCGGTGGGTTTCCTCGTCTCCCTCGTGGTTTTCCATTCACCCTTTGTGGTTTACCTTCTCTTGCAGGTCAAGGTTTGGTAGTCTCTCGTGGACTAGTACCTAGAAGGATGGAAGACGAACTCACAGAATGATATGCAAACCTAGGGTTGGAAGATGAGGAGGAAGAGGTGCTGCAGTTACCAGATGATAGTAATGAAGAGGAGGGGAGCCATACCGTGTTAGCCCTAGTTGCGCGACTCTTAACAAATAGACCATATAATTTTTGGGCAATGAAAAGAACTCTATCCCTCGCTTGGTCGTTGAGAGACAAAGTGGTGTTCAAGAAGCTTGATAGGGAGGTCTTTGTGATTCAGTTTATCCATTGGAAGGACAAAAAGAAGGTTCTTGATGAAGGTCCCTGGCACTTTGACAATCGTCTCCTGCTTACTAAGGAGGTGGAAGATGGTGATATCCCGGGGAAGATAGTTTTTAAAGAATGTGTCTTCTGGACGTGGCTTTATGGCCTCCCCTTGGGGCTCAGATCGCAGTCTGCTATCCACTCAATAGCCGAGAAAATAGGAAGAGTCGTGGAGATGTATAGAGACGATCTAGTGTGGGAGTCCTCCCCTAGAGTCCGGATCGGGCTGGACGTGACCAAGCCACTGCAGACGATTCAGAAGATAAGAGATAAAAAAGGAAAATTGATGGAGATAGAGATCAAATATGAACGACTTCCAAACTATTGCTATGTCTGTGGCAAACTAGACCATGTCGATCGTGACTGTCCCAAGGATGACGACGACAGAACAGTACAGAAAGGGTGGGGAGCCTGGCTAAGGGCATCCCCGTGCAAGGCAAGGGTATCGTTAACAGAGGAGCTATATGGACCAAGATCCTTGAAGAAAACTCTCCAATTCCATGTAAATCCTAGAACCGGTGGAGGTGGAAATGCCAACGTCGAGGTATGAGGGGCAGAGTTTCAGGTGGAGGAACTGTCCCAGAAACAGCAAGAGGGAGAGATAGCAAAAGTTGTAGATAAACCGGGGCAATCCATGGCTATAGGAACCCATGAGCAACGTGACAATTCCATGAGATCAGTTACTCGGACAGTAGCTTTGGGGTGGCAGAGTGATCAAAGCAGGGCAGATGATTGTGAGATTGTCTCCTTCCATGACACGACGAGCAAGAAAGTACCAGCTCAATAGGCAAAGGAGAATGGCGGGGATGACACCCAGGAGGAAGCAGACTCTTGAGGGCAAGACAGCCGCAAGTTACAGGAGGTGAAGGACGTCCAAGAGATACTACCGTCGGTACTATCTTTGCAGGTCTCATGACAGTTCTAGAAAAACAACAGGATGGTGGAGATCCTGTGAACCCAGCGGAAGTAGGTATGGCTCGACTAGCTTTTATCAATGGGGCACATGAAAGTTCAAGACAGACTCGAGGACAAAAGCTGAGGAAGTATGCAAAAGATCAAGCGGGGGCCAATCTACCAAGCCAAACAAACGAGAAGAAAAGGAAAATCAATATCAAGAGGAGGTCAGAGCGGATAAAAATGGTATCTGGTGAGGAGGAGTACCAGAATATGTTGCAGATGGGAAAAAGGAACAGAGAGGCTGATACTATGACTGATATGGATACATACCTGGAGCATGTTTTTGTTCTAAAAAAATAGTCAATCCAGCAAGACAAGGAAGGAGAGATCGTGAACCAACCACTTCTACAAGTAGCGGGTCCCGGCGCGTACCAGACCCATGAACAACAATGAAAATTTTTAGTTGGAACTGTCAAGGTATGGGAAAACTTGACAGTAGAAGAGCTCTCCGAACATGGTGCTGGAGAGAGAGCCCAAACATGGTCTTCCTCTCAGAAACCATGATTGCTGACACTAAACTAGAAGAGGCAAAGCGTTTCTGTGGCTTCACTTAGGGAATCTGTCTGTCTAGTAGTGGAAGATCGAGTGGCATGGGTGTCTGGTGGAAGGATGTTGATGTTGGAATTTTAAACTACTTGAATCATCACATTGAGTGTTGGGTGACAGAAGGGCAAATAAGTCTAGATGGAAAGCAGTGGCGATCTATGGATGGGCTGAACAGTAGGAAAAGTACCGCAGATGGGATCTTATGAGACATATCATGAGAGGATCGGAGAGTCCAACAGTAATGTTCGGTGACTTTAATCAAATCATGTCCAATGAAGAAAAGTGGGGTGGTCCCCCTAGATCTGAGAAGTGGATCCAGGACTTCTGTGACACTCTAGACAACTGTGCTCTTTTTGCTCTGGGATATTCAGGATGACCGTACACTTGGGAAAAAGGCAAATCTATTGATAGCTGGAAAAAGGAAAATCTATTGATAGCTTGGTGAGGGAGAGGCTGGACAGGGCCCTGGCTACTTACGAATGGAGATCTTTGTTCTCGTCGTGTAAGGTTATACATCTTCCCTTCTACCAATCCGATCACTCGCCCATTATTATTACAGCTGACAGGAATGTGGCAAAGAAGAAAAAAAGACAACACTATTTTTGCTTCGAGCCTATGTGGGTGAACGAGGAAGGGTGTACCGAGATCATTCAAAACACATGGAAAGATCACTACCGAGGAGGATTGACTGATAGGCTTGAAGGATGTGGTGAAAGACTTGACCGCTGGGCAATGCAACATTTCGGAAATATCAGAAAAAAAATAAAAGAGACTGAAAAACTCCTAGCAGATGAGCAAGAAAAACCACCAGATAATCAGGTGTTGGAAAACTGCAAAAAATTGGCCCAAGATCTTCAGATGTGGCATAGACGAGATGAGGAGTATTGGTGTGCATAAGCACGGGTAAACAAAATGAAGTTGAGAGACAGGAATACAGCATACTTTCATCATAAAGCATCTCATAGAAAGAAGAGAAATCATATCGACCAGTTGCTTGACAAGAACGGTATTCTGCGTTCTGAGGAAGAGGATATTCAGGCTGTTGTCTTAGATTTTTTCGATGAGATGTTTACCACTAGTTCGCCAAGTTTCATGGAGGAAGCAGTTAGAGGCCTGGAAACGAAGGTGAATTCAGATATGAATGATTTTCTGGAGAAGGATATTACTGATGAGGAAATCAAGGTTGCTCTAGCTGGGATGCATCCAAATAAAGCGTCGGGGCCAGATGGTATGAAACCTCTATTTTTTCAGCAATACTGGAAGATAGTGGGTGAGAACATAGCTAGCTATATCAAAGGGTGGTGGAAAGGAAATGAGGACATTGGGAAAGTAAAATCTACTTTAGTGGTGTTGATCCTAAAAGTTGAAAAACCAAAGAGCATTTCTGAATATAGACCTATTAGCTTGTGTAATGTGGTGTACAAAATTGTTGCAAAAGTAATGGCCAACCGACTCAAACCTATGATGGATGTGCTGATTTCCAAAAATCAAAGTGCTTTTATTCTAGGGAGGATGATCACAGATAATGTGTTAGTTGCGTTTGAAGTGTTTCACAAAATGAAGACAGAAGGGAAAAAAAGAAGGGCAACATAGCGCTGAAGCTTGATATGTCAAAGGCTTATGACAGGGTGGAGTAGAACTTCCTAGATCTTATCCAAGAAAAATTGGGTTTTGGTGGAGTTTGGAAGAAAAAAACAATGGAGTGTATTTCTTCAATGAGTTTCTCTTTTTCCATCAACGGGTTCCGATCCAGGACGATACTACCATCCTGAGGCCTAAGACAAGGTGACCCTCTCTCCCCTTATTTATTTATTCTTTGTGCAGAAGCTTTCTCTACTTCTATTTCCTTAGCTATGAGAGAAAAGATTATTAGGGGGGTTAAGGTCAGCAGAAAAGGACCGCCCATCTCTCATCTTTTCTTTGCAGATGATAACATCCTTTTTGCTAAAGCAACTAAAGAAGAATGCTTGAAAATAGCTAATTTAATTATCCAGTATGAACATGCATCGAGTCAAAGAATAAACTTATACAAAATTGAAGTTGTTTTCAGCAAGGGAGTCCCATTCCACAAGAAAGGGGAGCTACACGATCTTCTCAAGGTAAAAGAGGTTGAACGACACGCGAAATACCTGGGCCTACCAGTAGCAGTTGGGAGGTCAAAAAAGCAGGTTTTCAACTATATCAAAGAGAGAGTGTGGAAAAAGTTGCAGGGGTGGAAAGAAAAATTTTTGTCCAAGCCGGGAAAAGAGGTGCTCATAAAGGCGGTGATCCAAGCTATCCCCATGTATGTCATGAACAACTTTTTATTACCGGTGGGCCTTATTGATGACATACAAAGTTGCATAGCCAGATTTTGGTGGGGTGCAAAAAACAATGAGCGGAAAATTACATGGTTGAGTTGGGCTGCGCTATGTAAACCAAAAAGAGCAGGCGGTTTGGGTTTTAGATATTTACATGCTTTCAACCAGGCTATGTTAGCGAAACAAGCATGGAGACTTCTAACAAGGACAGATACTCTTTCTCACAAAGTTCTCAAAGCTCGGTATTTCCAGAGGTCCTCGTTCCTAGATTCTTGTAGGGGTCATAATCTGAGCTTTACTTGGAGGAGTATTTGGGGTGAAAAAGCAATTTTAGTGGAAGGCATAAACTGGCAGGTGGGAAATGGAAGATTAGTAAATATTTGGATGGACAGGTGGATACAAGGACAATAAAAAAGCATTCAGGAATCCCACCCCCTTCTCATTAAATTGTATGCGTTTGTCCATGAACTCATAGATGCGGAGGTAGGGGGATGGGATACACACATCATTGCAGAGACATTCCCACTGGATATACAAGCTAGTATTCTTGCCACACCAATTAGTAACCGACTCCCCGAAGATATTCCGATGTGGTGGCCAGATGACAAAGGTTGTTTCTCGATGAAATCAGCCTACTGGCTTTGTTTCCTGGGAAAAGATGATTTCATCTGAACTCGCATTGCCAATAGGGATGAAGTCTGGAAAATAATTTGGAAATCTCAATTACCTCATAAAGTCTCACACTTCTTATTGCGAGCTTGTATGGGTGGCTTGGATACAAAAGGTAGACTCTGGGACAGGCATTGTACCTCAGACGGTAGTTGCACAAGATGCAATGAGCCAAAGGAAACAATTATCCACGCATTGTTTGAATGTCTAGCAGTGCGAGATATCTGGCTGAGACAACACACTCTTCTGCAATTACAGGATATAGTTGGAAAACAATCGGCGGAAGTGGTATTGCATTTACATGATAGCCTGGGGTTTACAGACTTTATGAAAGCAGTAGGAACAATGTGGGCTTTATGGACTTTCAGAAACAAATGCATTTTCGGTAATAATGAAACCCAACCAGAAAGCTTCATACGCCAATCGCTCAGCTTCATGGCAGATTTTAGCCGCTTTAATGGAGGAACACAAAATGTTGACAAAGAAAGCACGAAAGACACAACTTCCTGGACCAGGCCGCAGCTAGGAAGAGTAAAACTAAATTATGACGCAGCTCTGGGGCAGAATGGATTGATCGGTATGGGAGGAGCAATACGGGATGCTTTTGGCAAGCTGTTGGCGGTGGTAGCTGAAAGAGGGCACTGTTCTGGTGACGTCAAATCTACAGAAGCTCAGGCGGTGCTTGCTACAGTGAAGCAAGCGGGAGCATGGGGTTTTCAGCTCCGCTGAGGTGGAGTCTGACTCCAAGACTTTAATCGGTTCCTTGCTCAAATCTGACAGGAGGAGGGATCACCTGGGTCTTATAGTTGATGACATTAAGTCTATTGTCTCCATGTTTTCTTTCTATTCTTTTCCTTTGTCAAATGTCACTGTAACATGTTGGCCCATGAAGTTGCTAAAGGTGCTTTACATGGCACGGTTAGTTCTTCCATGGATCCTCTCTTTTTTCCGAACTCTCTGAAGAATGTAGCATATTCTGATTTGCAATAGTAAGATGGTCTTCACTTTCAAAAAAAAATATCTATGACTTATGCTTCATATGTTCATAATAATAGATGATTTTTCCAATCCTATAAACCTTAATCTTAACGATATGATAATCATGATATGTTTGATGCCTAAAGTTGGTGCTAAGTGAGATGATTAGATACATGATTATGTTCATGAGATATAGGGCATAGAGAATGCTCGTAGTTTGATTACAATAATGTAATTTGTTTACAAGATACAACTTTGTGCTTCATGTAGTTATAATCATGGATGTATATCCAATCATGTACCTTCAATCCTAATAGCATGATAAACATAAAGATCTATGTTTGGTGATTCAGTTATCTCTCTCCATATGTATACTAACCATGCAAGTGTATCAAATGAATTCATAGACAAGTAAGAGCTATGAGGAATATGAGTTATGTATAACACTCAATGATGATAATCTTGTGGCAACACATCCCATTATCATATAGATAACGAGGTGTTACGCGAAAACGTGCGGAAATCACCATAACCACCGATTATGAAAACACGGGTTAATTAAAACCGATTGCAGAAAACTGATGAACTGTGAAACTATTACTTTCCAGTCCTCATACTGCACAGAACATGTCATATATATACATACACGAGATCTGATATGTGTCTATAGCTTACAGAAACAGCTGTACATCCATCACATGAGTTCACCACCTGATCATATACATAAAGGCCCACATCTGGCCAACAGTAGGATATACAAACGTCATCGATCGTTCATCGTAAAGCATCGTCAAAACACTGCCAAGGACCTGAGAGTACATGGATGACTCTAGACTCTACTACAAAACATCCAAAACAACATCACATCCATCGCTTGCCTTCTATTGCTCGTCAAGATGCTCGGCCGCAACACCACGACCACGACCATGTCTACCTCGACCACCTAAAAAGGGGTTAAACCAGCGGGGTGAGACAATTGAACAATTGTCCCAGCGGGAAACATAACTCCCCACCACAACTACAGAACCTCAGCAATATATACTATAACAACAGATATCTAATAACAGGTATAACAAGAGCAGTCTATATAAAATAGATTATTCTTACCGACAAGCTTACCCACTATACAAAAGCATATAACCAGATATATCTCAAGGAATATGATTAGCAAGATAATATGTATCCCTATGTAACATGATTATCAGAACAAGATATAATGTCACATAACCTGCTTATCAAGATAAGACATATTGTCACATAACCTACAAGATATAACAAAGATATTACACAAACAAGGCCTCAACCAATGTTACATGTTTATCTTAAGATGTAAATACTAAACAGTTGTGTTACGTATTATTATGCCCTGAGGATTTGAACCGTACGTTCAAATCCAACCTTCGGTTACGAAACCCAAGCTGGTGCCATACAAGGTCAATGGAAGAGCCGGACTCCACGACCTCCCACCTCGTGGTCAGTACATGAGTACAACACAAGCAGGATCGTAGTCACATGCTGAAGTGGTCTAAGCCACAGGGTCAGCTCCATAGGCTACCCTCACTCTAGCCCGCCTTGGTACAGGTCTCGGCGCTAGTAAAACTGAGCCACAGTCCTGTTCACCGTGCTATGAGCCATGAACACATTCATGCTCTTCATATAACATATCCTGAGCCATGGGCTTGTTCACCATGCTCTATATACGTATCTGAGTCTGCAACCGAAGTTACACTCTTACCTCCTCATTTTTAGGCTAGGAGCAACCTACACATATTCAACAATATGTGCTTCCAGATTAACCCATAGGAGAACCCGTTTCAGCATCACCAAGTCCTGACGATGATGGATCTATGGCCAGGGCAAACTACATGATATATTTCACTGTGATTAATTAGTATCTTTTAAATGGATTGCAAGATTCAATCAAGTTGTATAACATGCAAGATATAACGGAAAGTAAACAACATTATATTATTATGGAAACCACATCAACCTGATCCATCACAAGGATTCAACATCACATGTTACCACTTGGCCTCTTGCCAACCATCCAGATCCATCTCGAGGATCATCACATACCATGGGATCTCAATCCCTCATCATGTACTGTCAATGCCTCTCAAGGCTCACATCATCATGGAACTTAACACATTATACATATCATTATATTAACCAGAGAAATTACTAAGTGATGTTACTCATCACAGGTGTCTCATAGCCCTTTTCAAGGCTAATCATCACCTGCATGGTTAGACTACACAATAATCGTAGATTCAACCATAAGGAATATGCTCACTATCATGAACTGTCATTCTTGGTGTATTAAGCACATCATTATTAGACTATATTCAAGCTTACCCTTATCTCCAGATTATACAACAATCAACGTATTCACTTTATATAGGAATCATGTTGAATATACACTATTGTTACCAAAGTCATTACTGTCACCATCAACTATCATCATTATCTTTATCATTAAGAAGCCATTACTACTATTACCAATTAACATTGCCATTAACCATTAAGCATAAGACTTACACCATGCATATCACTACTACTCTTGCTACCATCATTACTATTACTAGCATCTTCATCCACTATTATCTCTATTGCTAAGTCATTAAGCCAACTATTAAGGTAAAGTCACTTAGTCACATTATTACCCACATTAACATCATTATTACTTTCACTACTAGCAAGGAAATCATCATTGACATCCTTTACATTGCTATTACCATTAACACTATTATCATGATTATTATGTCATTAACATTATCATGGTTATCACTACTAATCAAGGCAACACCATCGCTTGGTTGTTTATGCATAAGCATCTGCTTCTATCACATAAGAGACATTCACCAAAGAACTACCTACCCTCACTAAAACCTCACAACCCTCACCTAAGAAAATCCACACGGCTAGGGCATGGGAAAGCAGCAACGCTGCGCTGCACCCAGCCCTCTGCTCGCAACGCCGCGTTACAAGGGTACCGAGCGACATGGGTGTCGCGCATCACTCATATCGGGAAACGCCCTGCCGCGACGCCCATCACAACCGACTCTGACGCCCAACATACCCAAGGCTAACAGCCATCACATAACCCACAACGGCCAAGAGAGAGAGGGAGAGAAAGAAGGAAAGGAGAGAGGGAAACACTCCTGATATCGTGCAACTACCCATCAGGCCTAACGGCCGACACTCACCCAAACCCCAAAGGCATGACGCCCATCACAACCCCTATCCTATCGCGCGTCACAACTAGAGGGATAACACCTGTCAGGGCTATCGGCCAGCACCATCTTTGCATATCGTGCAACTCAACCATCTTACCAAAGAAGGCCCTGTCGTCCACCACAAGGACTACAATGATGCTAAGGCCTATCGCCCATCAGAAGGATAACGTTCAACCTAGCCATATCGGCCAACAAAACCATAGCTCACCCTATCGCCCAACACATGGGCAGGGTATCGGCCAACCTCAAGAACTCATTATATCGTCCACCAAGGTATACATATCGACCACTAAAGAGAGCACCCTATCGTCCAACACAAGAACAAAGGGAACCATGTCATCCAACTCAAAGGATATCATCCAGCACATCCACAACAAAGGGGTATCGCCCAACCCTAGGTCACCATCAACCTCCAACTCAAAACAACACAAACCCTTGGTCACTAGGTACACTAGAAACCCTAAACCCTAAGGGGATATCGGCCACCAAAGGAAACTCAAGCAAGGTACAAAACTAAGCTACTAAGCTAACTAATATCATGTAACAAGGTCATTGCTAGAGGTAAAGGAGTAAGGGTTAGAAGTTATGCAACCCGCCTTAAGCTCCAAGCTCCAAGGAAGAAGGAACACTCCAAGGTCCGAATCTATCTGTGGGCTCTGATCTCCAAACCATGACATAAACACGAATAAAACTTAGCGGAAACGAATCGGTAATCAGTGGAAGACAAAAATCACGGAAAATTAAAACTTTTCGAGACAAGAGCTTGGATCCATAAAAGCTTCTTTCATAAAGAGAGATAAACTGTTTACATCTCAGGATAATTACTTCTCGAGTAATTATACATCAAGATACAAAATATCAAGATCACTATACAAAAGACTCCAAGACCTGAGAGTACAGAGGACACATAGGACTGACTCTAACTACATCACATGGCAAGACAATCTCCACCTAAGATTACTGCTGCCCCTGATGCTGCTGCTGAGACTGATCACCTAAAAAGTTGAAGCCTACGGGGTGAGACAATC
This sequence comes from Alisma plantago-aquatica, assembly GCA_963693085.1. Classification (NCBI taxonomy): domain Eukaryota; kingdom Viridiplantae; phylum Streptophyta; class Magnoliopsida; order Alismatales; family Alismataceae; genus Alisma; species Alisma plantago-aquatica. Next base: position 438,367,593 of record OY856413.1, read on the forward strand.
ATACATAATTGTCCCAACGAGAGTTATAACTCTTCGCCAGAAGCTTTATTATAACATCAAAGAATATCTTAAACAATAAAGCCTTGAAAGCATTCTATAACAGTTGCAGGTATAACAAGATCTCAACCATTTAGGAGATATGGAGAATATAAACATTATTGCAATGTAACATCAATCAACTAACTTGGAGTCATCTCTAACAAGTTATACTACATGGTTGTTTATGTTTTACAAACAACATTATGCCCTGTGGAGATGAGGCTTACCACTCATACTCCAACTGATCGCTGAGAAGTCACATCAGTATCATACATAGGTCATTAAGAGAGCCGGATTCTCATGACCTTCACCTTCCTCAGTCAGTAAGAGGATCACTTGTAGGACATCTCGTGTCTCTACTACTATAGCTCACCAGGGTAAACTGGTCCTTCGCTATTTTAGAGTCACAGTGGCGTTCTGTACTCTCTTCGTCATCAGGAGGTTTCATGTTTACCTACCACTGATACGAATATCTGTGCTTTCTTCGTCATCAGGAGGTTTCATGTTTACCTACCACTGATACGATATAGAAATATAGTGAAGGATGGATGGATTACACATCTACATCACTTTCCTATACTAGGATGTAAGGTTCTACACATCCATGTACCCCACATACTCAAAAGTATGTGCTCTAGGAGTTCCCTGAGGAAAACCTGTTTCACCATCACTTAATTTCTGACAATGATGGATCTATGATCAGGGCTCTACATTATACTTTATTAGTTAGGTACATTCAGTATTCTTTAACAGCATACATTGTTTTTCAACAATAACAATAGCATAGCAGCTATAAAAGAAGAATACTAAATGTAACAGGCCTAACTCATATCAATCATCATTTCTCATTATCCTCATCACAAGTCATCTCTAAGGCATGACCTTGATGGTATTCATGGCTCTCACAGCCCATTATCAGCATAGGATGCCACTGACAAGGCATCAGATTACTTTACTTATTCATAAGGCTAAAAACATGCCTTTAATGAATATAACCTCAACATCCATACCTGGATATGATTACCTTCATATCAGAACCTGCATGGTTAATACAACTGATAAAGGTAATACAAAAATAAGGAATATACTTCCTACTCTTGTCATAAGAGTCAAATATCTAATTCTCATCAAATAGAGTTTAATACTCAAAAGCATGCCATTACCCTTGAATTAGGGTTTACTATTCACATTACATGTCATTACCCTTGAATTAGGGTTTACTATTCACATTACATGTCGTTACCCTTGAATTAGGGTTTACTATTCACATTAAAGTGAATTGAACTCATAACATCATCATATATGAGTAACATCTTCATTGATGCTCTTAGATTAGTTAAAGGTTCATCATTTATCATAATTAGGGTTTCTATGATCTCACACAGGTGGATCATACCCTAATTATGCTCCTTCCTGTGCATTGGAGATGCTTTAATTGAGTTTTCTCCTAAAAAGGGTACTTTCTCTCTCTCTAGAAGTACTTTATCTCTCTAGAAGTACTTTCTCTCTCATAATAATGTTAGGTGATATCAACATCACTCTAAATCAGGTTGGATTAAGTCATCATAGGCTAACATAGCCCAAAACACCACCATCATGTGATTAGGGTTTGATTTGATCAAGGTATTACTTAATTTACTCTTCAGGGGTATTTTGGTAATTCACCCCATTGATCATCATCATGGTCAAAACCTTAGTTCATTAACCCCTTAATATCCTAGGTTATCATTAGGGTTTGATTAGGGCAACATTGAACCATTTATATCATCAATCGATTGAAAGAAGTCAACCTTGAATTATCTTGATTGATCTCAACCATCAACCCTCAATCGATTTGAGACCCATTGGTTGAGTTGACCTTTTGACCAATTGACATTAGGACCGCGAGGATGTGTAGACCGTTTGGTCACTTTTGACCTCAGGACCGCGAGGCCTATTCCTCCTCCAAGACCGCGAGCCCTCCATTGGTTTAAGACCGCGAAGACTCCAAATGAGGTTAAGACCGCGAAGACCATGAAGACCGTTTGCCCTTCTTTGACCCCAAGACCGCGAGGCCCCTCGCGGTCTTGAGACCGTGAGCCCTCTCATGACCTTGAGACCGCGAGCCTCCTCACGACCTTGATACCGCGAGCCTCCTCTCGACCTTGAGACCGCGAGCCTCCTCTCGACCTTGAGACCGCGAGCTCACACGGTCTCAACCACTTGGTCCATCAACAAGATTCAATGATACACCCGATAATGTCAACTCATGTTGAAGCCCTCAAAAGGTCAAAATTATGATGACCAATTATGAATTGGGTCAATTAAGATTATTCTTGACCACTTGGTCATTCAATTGACCCTCAAGGGTTGACCAATTAGGGTTGAAGTCGATTCAATTAGGGTCTATCAATGTTCACCCATCAACACTCAACAATGTGACTCAACACAAGGTTGAACCCTTCAAACGAGCTCCAATTGGGCCCAAACTTGGCCCAAACGGTCTTGAGGTCATGTAGGTGGACCCCACATGGTATTGAGACGGTTTGCCCAAGATTTCGTCAAAGTCTAAGGTGATTTGATAGAGGTTGAACCATGATTGGGTCACCAAATCAGTATTTTAATCAATTGATAACTTATTTGCAATTAGGTCCTCAATTGGTCACATTACTTAACCCTAGACCTTCAAACGGTCTTGGGTGATTGTCCTCTCGGTCTTGAGACCGTTTGGATGAGTTCCAAACGGTCTTGAGACCGTTTGCCCATCAAATTTTGGATTCTAGTGCAGATTCATCAAGGTCTGACCCATCGAGTTGATGATCATGTCAATATTTTATTGCAATGTAATTTGGTATAATTGTACCTTCAATTGGTCAACTAATCTTGACCCCAGACCTCCAAAAGGTCATGGTTGATTTCCCTCGCGGTCGTGAGACCGTTTGGGTGACCCCTAAACGGTCTTGAGACCGTTTAGGTCAATCAACCCTAAAAATCCTAATTAGGTCACCATAATTTCAGTATTGATTTCATCTAGGGTTAGCCCTAGTATTCACCCTTCAACTCTTAGCCCGTTTGGAATTAGACCATCAAACTTGGTGAGTTGTTAATTAACATTATTTTGAACAGTAATATCATACGGTCAACGCCTGGTCAACGAACTTACACGGTCTTGAGACCGTTTGCCCAAAAAGGCAAATTCAGACCGTTTGAGAATCTGGAATAAATTCATATAAAGTTGTTACTTAAAAAGGTCATATCTCCCGATTCCCTTGGAGTTAGACTCCCACATTTTGAGGGTAATTAGCCAATATAATTAGGAACAAATTTCTTATACGGTCCACGCCCGCTCAACGGGGCCAAATGGTCTTGGAGACCATTTTCCCTGTCGCGGTCTCGAGACCGTTTGCTCACCTCGCGGTCTTGAGACCGAGAGAGCAAACTTTTGAGACCGTTTAAGGAAGTGAAAAGCGGTGGGTTTTTCTTGGAAATCACGCCTTCATCTCCTAGCTCAAGAACAGTACGAATATCCCATGGATTTGCTTGCAAAATAGCAGGGAAAAGTAGGAAAACACTAAGAGCTATCATCCAACCGCATATAAAGATGCACATAGTAAAGCATGGGTTTAGAGTTATAAAACCCGCCTAAAGCTTTCTTCTTGAGCTCCAAGCTTTCAAGATCCAAGCTGTAATGGCGACCTTGTGTTCTTACAGGGTGGCCAAGGTGAAAACTCCAAGGAAGGATGAAAAGAGACGGCTAGAAAGGTAGGGTTTCAAGAGTTAGCCATGAAGATGACCTTGAATTCGAGTTCTAACCATGGAATTAGGCAAGAAGAGGGGTTTAAACCTACCTTGCACCCCTTGGTCGTCCTCCTTAGCTCCAAGGCAGTCCTTGGCCGTCTTTGGTGAAATGAAACAGTAAGGGAACGAAGGTTAAGTTCCCTTGCAACTAAGGGAAGGAGAGCTTATATACAGGGGGTAGGATTTTCAACATTAGTTCATAAGTTGTCCATAATTCCAAATAGGTCCCTCCTTCTTTACTTGATAGTCCCTTCCTCTTTATTCTAAGGACAAACCTTCTCTTAAGGTTTTAGGAAGAGAAGGTAAAGGAGAGCAAACTAATAATGAGGTACATACATAAAGAAATATTGCACATACACCCTGATTATTCAATCACAAAGCATATCTCATAGTCTGATAGTTCAATTGAGGTGACTTCCTCATCATTTCTTCTCTAAATGATGGCAAGAGTCTAAAAAGATACTTTAGATGATATATTTTACAATTTGGATTCCTTAATTTGGGTACATTGCATTTTACCCCAAATTAGGGTTTCAAGCACCGTGATTGCTTCCACAGCTGCACCTTGGTGCCCTAGCTTGGGAAATCAATCAAACTTTACCAAAAAGATTCTCATGATGTCTCAACATCAGAGGAACATCTCAACATATGCAAATTGCAAGCTAACCCTTTTAACTGGGTAAATTGCACATAGGTCCCTGTATATCAAAACAATGCTACTACTTTAAATAAAAAGGAGCAAATACTGAGATATATGTTTCTGAGAACTTAATTACATGCTCAGAGTTAATCACAAAGATTTAATTACATATTTAGGCAAAACACCTAGGGTTAACTCACAACCCAGGTCAGGGATGTTACAAATTATCCACCCCTTACAAGGATTTCGTCCCCGAAATCGATAAAACATACTAAGAGAAAAGGGCAGGATACTTCCTTCTCATCTCATCCTCTAACTCCCAAGTGGCTTCTTCAACACCACGATGGTTCCAGAGGACTTTCACAAGACTTATATCTTTCTTCTTTAACTTTTTAATTCGTTTATCAAGAATTGACATTGGTCCCTCCTCATAGGATATGTCATCATTCAGTTCTACCTCCATAGGTTGTAGAACTGACTCGGTGTCTGGGTGACATTTCTTCAACATAGAAATGTGAAACACAGGGTGTAACCTCTGTAATTCTGGGGGAAGCTCTAGTTTATATGCTACCTTTCCAATCCGTTCAATGATTGGATAAGGCCCCATATATCTAGGAGCTAACTTTCCTTTCCTTCCAAAATGAAGGACTCCTTTCCAAGGTGAGACCTTAAGATACACTCTATCTCCAACCTGGAACTCTAAGGGTCTACGACGTTTGTCAGCATAAGATTTCTGCCTATCCTGAGCAGTCTTAATCTTATGTTGTATTACTTTAATCTTTTCTGTGGTTTGCTGCACCAGGTCAGGACCTAACAACTGGTGCTCACCAGTCTCAAACCAACACAAGGGTGATCTACAACGTCTACCATATAAGGCTTCATAAGGTGCCATATCAATACTATGCTGATAGCTATTGTTATAGGCAAACTCTATCAAGCTTAGGTGTAGATCCCAACTTCCGGTGAACTGGAGAACACATGCTCACAACAGGTCTTCTAAGGTTTGTATGGTCCTTTCCTACTATCCATCGGTCTGTGGATGAAAGGCCGTACTAAATCTCAGCTTAGTGCCTAAGTCTCTGTGCAACTGTTCCCAAAAACGACTCGTAAACTGTGGACCTCTGTCAGAAACTATTGTGACAGGGACTCCGTGCAAACGCACTATCTCTTTAACATACAACTCTGATAACCTTTCAGCAGAATAGGTTGTTTTGACAGGTAAGAAATGTGCTGTCTTAGTTAACCTATCAACAATTACCCAAATGGAATCATGTCCTTTGCTTGTCCTGGGTAGGCCAACAACAAAGTCCATGGTCACATGGTCCCACTTCCACTGTGGTATGGGTAAAGGTTGCATTGTTCCTGCAGGCTTCTGGTGTTCAACTTTAACATGCTGACACACGGGACACCTCAGAACAAACTCTGCAACGTCCTTCTTCATCCCAGGCCACCAATACAGATCCTTCAAATTCTGATACATCTTGGTGCTCCCTGGATGCATAGCATACATGGAAGAATGGGCTTCTTCCAGGACTAACTTCCTCAAGTTGTCCACATCCAGCACTATCATTCTTCCATTATAACAAGCTACTTGATCCTCTGAGTCATGGAAACCATCTTGCTTCTCCTTTCCATACTCAGATCTAATCTGCTGAACTGCAGCATCACCTAGTTGTGCCTCTTTAATCTGCCCCCTTAGGGTAGGTTTAATATGCATCTCAGCTAACAAACCGGCTAACAATGACACTTTCAACTGCACATTGTCTTGCCTTAAAGAGATAAGCATATCTCTCCTAGAGCATACTAAAGAGTTTAGTTGTGCTCTATTCATGGTTGATGTTGTTGATTTCCTACTCAAGGCATCTGCAACAACATTGGCCTTGCCTGGATGGTAATCAATTGTACAATCGTAGTCCTTGATTAACTCCATCCAGCGACGTTGCCTCATGTTGAGCTCATGCTGAGAGAAGATATACTTAAGTTTTTTGTGGTTAGTGAAAATCTGGAATGTTTCTCCGTAGAGATAATGCCTCCAGATCTTCAAGGCATGAACCATGGCAGCTAACTCCAAATCGTGTGTTGGATAATTCTCCTCGTGTTTCTTAAGCTGTCGGGAAGCAAAAGAAATCACTTGTTTATCCTGCATCAACACACATCCTAGTCCGTTTTTGGAAGCATCACAGAAGACTACATATCCTTTTCCTTGTTCAGGTAGCACTAGCACAGGTGCACTTGTCAACCTCTCCTTCAGCAGCTGGAAAGATTGTTGACACTTATCATTCCAAGAAAAAGAAACATCTTTCTGGGTTAACTTGGTCAAAGGTAAATCTATAGAACTAAAGTTCTTAATGAACCTTCGATAATAGCCAGCTAACCCCAAGAAACTTCGAATCTCCGTCGGTGTTTTCGGTTGTTCCCATTGTAGAACAGATTCTACTTTTATAGGTTCAACACGAATTCCCGAGGCGGATATCACATGTCCAAGAAAAGATACCTCCGACAGCCAGAACTCACACATGCTAAACTTAGCATACAGCTTATGTTCTCTTAGCAAGGTCAAAGCTTGGCGAAGATGTTGTTCATGTTGCTGAGCATCCTTACTATAGATCAGAATGTCATCTATGAAGACGAAAAAACACTGATCAAGGAAAGGTCGAAAAGCTCTACTCATGAGTTCCATAAATGCAGCTGGTGCATTGGTTAGTCCAAACGACATAACTGTGAACTCATAGTGACCATATCTTGTCCTAAAGGCATACTTGGATATGTCACTATCCTTAATACGGAGTTGATGATATCCAGACCTCAAGTCTATCTTTGAAAAGACTGTTGCACCACGCAACTGGTCAAAGAGATCATCAATCCTCGGCAGAGGGTACTTATTCTTTATTGTTACTTTATTGAGCTGTCTATAGTCGATACACAACCGCATTGACCCATCTTTCTTTTTAACAAACAAGACCGGAGCACCCCAAGGTGAAGTACTCGGTCGGATAAAACCTCTCTCAAGTAACTCTTGAAGCTGTTTCTTGAGTTCTGCCATCTCGGCAGGCGCCATCCTATACAGAGTTTGTGCTATGGGTTTCGTGTCTGGGATCAGATTGATTTCAAAATCAATCTCCCGAGGTGGTGGTATACAAGGAAGTTCTTCAGGAAACACATCTTCGAATTCCTTGACTATAGGAACTTCGGCAGGATTGGTCCTTTCCTTGGTAACATCTACCACATGGGCTAAGAATGCATGACATCCTTGCCTCAACAGCTTATCAGCAACCATAGTTGATACAAGACAGGTGGGCAGAATCTTTCTTTCTCCTTGAAAGATCCATGTGTTGCTTTCATCAGCAAACACAGCCAACTTGGACTCACAATCCAAGACAACTCTATACCTTTCTAAGGTATCCATCCCGAGGATTATATCAAATCCCTGCATATTAAGTGGTATAAGATCCACTTGAATGCGATGGTCAGAAAAGAAGAGGATGCAGGGAGAACATACCTCTTGCAAAACGGCAGACCCACTCAACGGAGTCTCTAACAACAAACTATCTGCTCTATGACTTACAGTCACATTGCAGTTACGAATCACTTCATGAGTGATGAAAGAGTGTGTAGCACCCGGATCAATCAGAACAGATACATCACAGGATATAGACATATCAGAATATAAAAGTTTCATCTGACCTGCCACTACCCGTGGATTGACCACTGCCTCAGGTGGGTTCATAGCATAGAACCTCGCAGTCACCTGGTGTTGAGGTGGTGCTGATGATCCAGCTTGAGACGCTTGTCCACGTCCTCGAGCTGCTCCTTGATGTTGTCTATTCTGAGATCCCTGTTGATTCTGTCTCGAAGGTTGTTGTATCACACTAGCAGGCCTAGAACGGCAATCCTTCATCAAGTGTCCCACCTTACCAAAGTTGTAGCAACTCTTCTCCTGTTGTTGTGGTCTGGGTGGTCCAGTAACTGACACTGATGCAGAACTGTGCGTCCCTTGAAGCGGTTGACTCCTCCCTCTACCTCTGCTTGGTGTCCATTGAGTTTGAAAACTCGATCTGGGTGGTGGAGGGTTAGGTGCAGAGAATCTAGGTTTCTTGGAATCCCTAGATGAAGAACCCTGGAACTGTGGATATCTTTTATGGGTTTGTCTTTTCTCAACCACAAATCTCTCTATCCTTCGGACTGACTCAACGAAGGTAGAGAATCTCTCTATGTTTTCTAAGGCAGACACAGGGGTTGACATATCAGAATTCAAACCCTTCTCGAATCTTCTGATTCTTTCCTCATCCGTAGCAGCCATGTGTGGACAGAACCGCAACAACTCCATGAACTTAGCTTCATACTCACTAATGTTCATCATACCCTGCCTTAGTTTCTCAAACTGAGAGATCTTCTCATCTAGGAAGGTCTTTGGAAAATATCTATTGATAAATTCCCGACGAAACTCCTCCCATGAGAACTCTACTCCAGGTCTCTTCTGCTCTTCCATGTTCCACCAGTGACCAGCACTGCCTTTGAGAAGATAGACAGCATGTCTAACCTTCTCTACTTCCGGAATCATAAGAATCCTGAAAGCCTTTTCCAACTCTATCAACCATAAGTCAGCATCTGCAGGGTCGGCAGTTCCGAAGTACTCGGTAGCTCCGACACGACGAAGTCGTTCGAATGTCTTACTGATACCTTGTGCTTCAGGCTGGACAGGTGCCCTAGGTGCAGGAATGGGCATCCTATCGGTTATATGTGTCATGGCAGTCATGAACTGCCCGAACATCGTCTGTACAGCTGGATCACTCAAGTCAGCTGGGTCGAACTGGGGTGGCTCTCTTGGCGACTCAGGTGCAGGTTGTTCTATTCTCGGAACTCTTGCACCGCCTCGAGGTGTACTAGCACTACTCTCTGTCACGTGCTCATCACAATGTTCTGACATTCTTATGTATCTTCTTCTCCTGAGGAGCAGAAGATTCTATTAGATGAGGAAGGAGTACTAAAGGTAGACTCGACATCCTAAGTCCTATGCCTCTGTAGACTCAACTGAACCTGGAGCTCTGTTACCACTAGTTGTGGGCTCTGATCTCCAAACCATGACATAAACACGAATAAAACTTAGCGGAAATGAATCGGTAATCAACGGAAGACAAAAATCACAGAAAATTAAAACTTTTCGAGACAGGAGCTTGGATCCATAAAAGCTTCTTTCATAAAGAGAGATAAACTGTTTACATCTCAGGATAATTACTTCTCGAGTAATTATATACATCAAGATACAAAATCTCAAGATCACTATACAAAAGACTCCAAGACCTGAGAGTACATAGGACACATAGGACTGACTCTAACTACATCACATGGCAAGACAATCTCCACCTGAGATTACTGCTGCCCCTGATGCTGCTGCTGAGACTGATCACCTGTAGGCTGGTTCCTTCGTTTCTGATGTCCACCTAAAAAGTTGAAGCCTACGGGGTGAGACAATCATACATAATTGTCCCAGCGAGAGTTATAACTCTTCGCCAGAAGCTTTATTATAACATCAAAGAATATCTTAAACAATAAAGCCTTTAAAGCATTCTATAACAGTTGCAGGTATAACAAGATCTCAACCATTTAGGAGATATGGAGAATATAAACATTATTGCAATGTAACATCAATCAACTAACTTGGAGTCATCTCTAACAAGTTATACTACATGGTTGATTATGTTTTACAAACAACATTATGCCCTGTGGAGATGAGGCTTACCACTCATACTCCAACTGATCGCTGAGAAGTCACATCAGTATCATACATAGGTCATTAAGAGAGCCGGATTCTCATGACCTTCACCTTCCTCAGTCAGTAAGAGGATCACTTGTAGGACATCTCGTGTCTCTACTACTATAGCTCACCAGGGTAAACTGGTCCTTCACTATTTTAGAGTCACAGTGGCATTCTGTACTCTCTTCGTCATCAGGAGGTTTCATGTTTACCTACCACTGATACGAATATCTGTGCTTTCTTCATCATCAGGAGGTTTCATGTTTACCTACCACTGATACGATATAGAAATATAGTGAAGGATGGATGGATTACACATCTACATCACTTTCCTATACTAGGATGTAAGGTTCTACACATCCATGTACCCCACATACTCAAAAGTATGTGCTCCAGGAGTTCCCTGAGGAAAACCTGTTTCACCATCACTTAATTTCTGACAATGATGGATCTATGATCAGGGCTCTACATTATACTTGATTAGTTAGGTACATTCAGTATTCTTTAACAGCATACATTGTTTTTCAACAATAACAATAGCATAGCAGCTATAAAAGAAGAATACTAAATGTAACAGGCCTAACTCATATCAATCATCATTTCTCATTATCCTCATCACAAGTCATCTCTAAGGCATGACCTTGATGGTATTCATGGCTCTCACAGCCCATTATCAGCATAGGATGCCACTGACAAGGCATCCGATTACTTTACTTATTCATAAGGCTAAAAACATGCCTTTAATGAATATAACCTCAACATCCATACCTGGATATGATTACCTTCATATCAGAACCTGCATGGTTAATACAACTGATAAAGGTAATACAAAAATAAGGAATATACTTCCTACTCTTGTCATAAGAGTCAAATATCTAATTCTCATCAAATAGAGTTTAATAATCAAAAGCATGCCATTACCCTTGAATTAGGGTTTAATATTCACATTACATGTCATTACCCTTATATTAGGGTTTACTATTCACATTACATGTCGTTACCCTTGAATTAGGGTTTACTATTCACATTAAAGTGAATTGAACTCATAACATCATCATATATGAGTAACATCTTCATTGATGCTCTTAGATTAGTTAAAGGTTCATCATTTATCATAATTAGGGTTTCTATGATCTCACACAGGTGGATCATACCCTAATTATGCTCCTTCCTGTGCATTGGAGATGCTTTAATTGAGTTTTCTCCTAAAAAGGGTACTTTCTCTCTCTAGAAGTACTTTCTCTCTCTAGAAGTACTTTATCTCTCATCATAATGTTAGGTGATATCAACATCACTCTAAATCAGGTTGGATTAAGTCATCATAGGCTAACATAGCCCAAAACACCACCATCATGTGATTAGGGTTTGATTTGATCAAGGTATTACTTAATTTACTCTTCATGGGTATTTTGGTAATTCACCCCATTGATCATCATCATGGTCAAAACCTTAGTTCATTAACCCCTTAATATCCTAGGTTATCAATAGGGTTTGATTAGGGCAACATTGAACCATTTATATCATCAATCGATTGAAAGAAGTCAACCTTGAATTATCTTGATTGATCTCAACCATCAACCCTCAATCGATTTGAGACCCATTGGTTGAGTTGACCTTTTGACCAATTGACATTAGGACCGCGAGGATGTGTAGACCGTTTGGTCACTTTTGACCTCAGGACCGCGAGGCCTCTTCCTCCTCCAAGACCGTGAGCCCTCCATTGGTTTAAGACCGCGAAGACTCCAAATGAGGTTAAGACCGCGAAGACCATGACGACCGTTTGCCCTTCTTTGACCCCAAGACCGCGAGGCCCCTCGCGGTCTTGAGACCGTGAGCCCTCTCACGACCTTGAGACCGCGAGCCTCCTCAAGACCTTGAGACCGCGAGCCTCCTCTCGACCTTGAGACCGCGAGCCTCCTCTCGACCTTGAGACCGCGAGCTCACATGGTCTCAACCACTTGGTCCATCAACAAGATTCAATGATACACCCGATAATGTCAACTCATGTTGAAGCCCTCAAAAGGTCAAAATTATGATGACCACTTATGAATTGGGTCAATTAAGATTATTCTTGACCACTTGGTCATTCAATTGACCCTCAAGGGTTGACCAATTAGGGTTGAAGTCGATTCAATTAGGGTCTATCAATGTTCACCCATCAACACTCAACAATGTGACTCAACACAAGGTTGAACCCTTCAAACGAGCTCCAATTGGGCCCAAACTTGGCCCAAACGGTCTTGCGGTCATGTGGGTGGACCCCACATGGTATTGAGACCGTTTGCCCAAGATTTCATCAAAGTCTAAGGTGATTTTATAGAGGTTGAACCATGATTGGGTCACCAAATCAGTATTTTAATCAATTGATAACTTATTTGCAATTAGGTCCTCAATTGGTCACATTACTTAACCCTAGACCTTCAAACGGTCTTGGGTGATTGTCCTCTCGGTCTTGAGACCGTTTGCCCATCAAATTTTGGATTCTAGTGCAGATTCATCAAGGTCTGACCCATCGAGTTGATGATCATGTCAATATTTTGTTGCAATGTAATTTGGTGTAAGTGTACCTTCAATTGGTCAACTAATCTTGACCCCAGACATCCAAACGGTCATAGTTGATTGCCCTCGTGGTCTTGAGACCGTTTGTGTGACCCCTAAATGGTCTTGAGACCGTTTAGGTCAATCAACCCTAAAAATCCTAATTAGGTCACCATAATTTCAGTACTGATTTCATCTAGGGTTAGCCCTAGTATTCACCCTTCAACTCTTAGCCCGTTTGGAATTAGACCATCAAACTTGGTGAGTTGTTAATTAACATTATTTTGAACAGTAATCGCATACGGTCAACGCCTGGTCAATGACCTTACACGGTCTTGAGACCGTTTGCCCAAAAAGGCAAATTCAGACCGTTTGAGAATCTGGAATAAATTCATATAAAGTTGTTACTTAAAAAGGTCATATCTCCCGATTCCCTTGGAGTTAGCCTCCCAAATTTTGAGGGTAATTAGCCTATATAATTAGGAACAGATTTCTTATACGGTCAACGGGGCCAAACGGTCTTGGAGACCGTTTTCCCGGTCGCGGTCTCGAGACCATTTGCTCACCTCGCGGTCTTGAGACCGAGAGAGCAAACTTTTGAGACCGTTTAAGGAAGTGAAAAGCAATGGGTTTTTCTTGGAAATCACGCCTTCATCTCCTAGCTCAAGAACAGTACGAAAATCCCATGGATTTGCTTGCAAAATAGCAGGGAAAAGTAGGAAAACACTAAGAGCTATCATCCAACCGCATATAAAGATGCACATAGTAAAGCATGGGTTTAGAGTTATAAAACCCGCCTAAAGCTTGCTTCTTGAGCTCCACGCTTTCAAGCTCCAAGCTCTAATGGCGTCCTTGAGTTCTTACAGGGTGGCCAAGGTGAAAACTCCAAGGAAGGATGAAAAGAGACGGCTAGAAAGGTAGGGTTTCAAGAGTTAGCCATGAAGATGACCTTGAATTCGAGTTCTAACCATGGAATTAGGCAAGAAGAGGGGTTTAAACCTACCTTGCACCCCTTGGTCGTCCTCCTTAGCTCCAAGGCAGTCCTTGGTCGTCTTTGGTGAAATGAAACAGTAAGGGAACGAAGGTTAAGTTCCCTTGCAACTAAGGGAAGGAGAGCTTATATACAGGGGGTAGGATTTTCAACATTAGTTCATAAGTTGTCCATAATTCCAAATAGGTCCCTCCTTCTTTACTTGATCGTCCCTTCCTCTTTATTCTAAGGACAAAACTTCTCTTAAGGTTTTAGGAAGAGAAGGTAAAGGAGAGCAAACTAATAATGAGGTACATACATAAAGAAATATTGCACATATACCCTGATTATTCAATCACAAGCCATATCTCATAGTCTGATAGTTCAATTGAGGTGACTTCCTCATCATTTATTCTCTAAATGATGGCAAGAGTCTAAAAAGATACTTTAGATGATATATTTTACAATTTGGATTCCTTAATTTGGGTACATTGCATTTTACCCCAAATTAGGGTTTCAAGCACCGTGATTGCTTCCACAGCTGCACCTTGGTGCCCTAGCTTGGGAAATCAATCAAACTTTACCAAAAAGATTCTCATGATGTCTCAACATCAGAGGAACATCTCAACATATGCAAATTGCAAGCTAACCCTTTTAACTGGGTAAATTGCACATAGGTCCCTGTATATCAAAACAATGCTACTACTTTAAATAAAAAGGAGCAAATACTGAGATATATGTTTCTGAGAACTTAATTACATGCTCAGAGTTAATCACAAAGATTTAATTACATATTTAGGCAAAAAACCTAGGGTTAACTGACAAACCAGGTCAGGGATGTTACACTATCGTCCACCAAGCTACTCCAGGAAGGTGTATCGGCCACCACTGCAACTCCAGGAGAGTGTCTCGGCCGACACAAGCAAGAGAGGGAGAAGTGTCATGCACTCAAGGTGGAGGGGAGACCAAAAGAGCAAAGGAAGCTAAGGCAAGGGAAGAGCTACCTATATAGAAAGAAGGGGAGGAGAAAACAAGGTAGACTTATGCTAAGTGTCGTCCACCCAAGGGACACTTGTCCTAGGGTTCAAGCCAACACACTGGCACACCAAGAGACACTTGTCCAAGATAGGCACCAAGTGTCCACCAACCAAGGCCAATCCACATGGGCGACACAAGCAACAACTCTGCTGGGCAACACAACCAAGCTACTGGGCGACACACCACTGTGTTGGATGACACAAAGCTTCCTTGGACGACACACACTCACCTTGGACGACACAAGACAAGCCTTGGCCGACACAAGGATCAAGAAAGCCCAAACAAAGCACCTCAAGGCCCAAACAAGTTCAACTCAGGCCCAAAGAACTCAAACAACAAGCCCAAGCCTTCCTCTCAACCCTAGAGGAAGCAAAGAGGGGAAAACATCTCACAAGATGACAAACCTGCACACAAAACCCTAGACTTGGGTTATTTGCAAGTAGCCCCTCGAACTCTCAACAAAGCACAACAAAACCCTAATCACCACTCAAAGGTGATTAGCAAGCATCAAACCACCAAGGTTAAGCAAAACAAACAGGGTAAACCCTAAACACAGGTCAGGGTCCTTACAATAATCCTTGTTGATGAGATAACATGTATCGCCAGTATGATGTGGAAGGTATGTGGACCTGATAAAGGCTGAGTGCCAAGTTGAGGTGTTATCCTCAGATGTTGAGAGAAGAGATTGCTATCCCATGGTGATGGTGTAAGCCTTGAGAGGCAGTGGCATTCTATGATGATGGGATTGAGTCCCATTGATGTTTATCCTTGAGATGGATCTTGATGATTGGCAAGAGGCCAAGTGGTAACATGTAATGTTGGCTTTAAAAATAAGAGCGGCAACTGATAATGAGATCTATGTTATTTACTTGTGTTTTAGTTTACATGTTACATAACTTGGTTGAATCTTGCAATCCGCTTAAAATGTGTTAATTAATGACAAGTAGAACCTTAAATGTAGTTTGCCCTGGAAATTGATCCATCATCGTCAGTAATTAGGTAATGGTGAAACCGGTTCTCTTACAGGTTAACTCGGAGTGCATATTGTTGAATATGTGGGGTTTCTCCTAGCCAAAAATAGGAGTTTTAGAGTGCAACTGTGGTTGTGGACTCAAGATGTGTATAAGAGCATGGTGATCAGTCCCATGGCTCAGTGTGAAGGAGCATGAATGCGTTCATCGCTCAGGAGCACGGTGAATAGGCATGTGGCTCATGATAAAAAGGGTAGACTATGTGAGCTAACCATGTGGCTGAGGCCACTCAAGCATGAGATTGTGGTCCTGATTTATTTATCATGCACCGACCACAAAGAGGTGAGGTCATGGTGTCCAACTCTCCCAATGACCTTATATGGCACCGGTTTTGGGCTTCGCAGCTGAAGATTGGATTTGAGCGGGGACGGCTCACTTCCTCAGGGCATAATAAAAGGTAATCCAACTGAATAGTATACTGCTTAAGGCAAAACACAAAACATTGATTGAGGCCTTGCTTGTGTAGATGATCCAATTATATGTTGCAGTTATATGTTCGTTCTGTATAGTTTGTGATGAGTTGTTATAAATCTTATCTTGTCAATCATGTTCCATAAAGAATGCATGTTATATGCCTCCTAGATAGTTTGGTAAGATTGTTAATAAAGTTAGCTTTGCTCAACATGTTGCTCCTATACTCTGCTTATACCAGTTATCTGGGATCTTAATAAAGTTGGTAGAGGGTTATGTTTCTCGCTGGGACTATGTGTCTCACCCCCATGGTTAATAACCTTTTTAGGTGGACGTGCCTGGCGAGATGAAGATCATGTGGTTGAGATGATATGCAGAGTCATCGTACCTGGTGGAATAGATAGTGTCTAGCAGTAGAGTCATATGTGTCGTCCATGTACACTTAGGTCTTGGGGAAGCTTTTCGATGTTTCTTGTATTATGACTGACGTACAGTTTTTGGTTTATGTATCTTGATGTAAATCAACATGTTGAACAGTTATTTCATGTAATGAGATAATGGGAAATTTTGTTGTATCACCGTAGAAATATGTTATGAAAGAAAAATGTTGGCTCAAATATCACATGTCTCATCTTATGGTGCTTGTTGTAAATCAGTTTTAATTTCCCGTGATTTTTGGTAATCCGCTGGTTAGCATGTAATTTGTGTTTTGTTGAGGATGGGGTGTTACAAGTGTTGGTATCGGAGCTCTAGGTTTGTCAAGTCTACAGGGACACTCAGACTAGGATTAGGATGGTGTCTAAGGTTGGACAGTGACATAAAATATGGTGCATACTACCTAATCTCAATAATTGGATGCCCTGGCCATGTATTCAAATATTGAAGACATAGGTAAATGTGGAGCCTTAGATTGCTTCCTCCTTGATTACTCTAATCAAGTAGTCATTCTGGAGCAATCTAAAGAGCATAGAAAATCAAGAATATGATGCTAATACCTTCATCTTGTTATAAAGGGAGTAAATGAATGCACCATAACCTCTTAATACATGGATGCTTGATAATTAAAAGAGGAAGTAATGGTTCTATGAAACCTAAATCTTTATAAGAATATGATGAGATAAGTTCTTGAAATAGTAATCTCAAAGATATATGTGACAAAAGATAGATTAACTTGTGATCACAAGGTAAGTACAAGCGTAAAACTCACAAGATGAAGAAAATACCTGAAAGCAAAGATAAAGTTAGAGGAAAGAGAAGAACAAGTGATGAGTAAATAAGATGGAACCTGAGATAATCTTAGACCAACTAATATACATAAGCAGAAATGAGAAAGTATAAAGTGAAAATTCGGGATAAGAAAAAGAGAACAAGGGAGATGATCCCCGTTCAATAAAGAATATGTGAAGAGTAACGATCTTTTTCACACAAAAAAAATCTGATATAATCAATGATTATGATGAAACGACGACAAAAGAAAAAGAATAATAGCATGTAATGGTCTTGATGCTTCCTATGTTGAGTGCAAGGAGACTAAGAAGAAACATGATAAAACCAGAGGGAACAAGGTTTAATGATGCATAAATGGTTGAAAACTCATGTAAGGATCAAAGAAAGTGATAATATCATCCCATTTGATATGAAACCCTAGGTGTTGATGAGGTGATGGGAGCAGTTTGTTCGTTTGTGTTCCTTCATTCTGAGGGAATGGCTGTCAACTGGACCTTGTGTCAGTTGATATGTATGCTTTTGGAGTGATCTCTGGTTGGATACGTCAAAAAGTATTAGTTAATCTTGGACTTTAGTTTCCAAGATAGAGATATCTATGATAGATGATGATGGTAGGATCCTCTTGACATGTTTTGTACCAGTGGCAACAATAGACTATGTCATGAGTTTTGACTCAATATATGGATACCAAGGTAAAGAAAACTAGTATATGAGAAGTTCCAAGTGTATGGGAACATGAGAACATGCCTTCTGGTAAAGGGTTGAGAATCAAGATGCCTAGACCGTGGAGGTATGGTAGTGAACCGTCCTGATATATCATCCTTGACCTTGAACTCACAAGTTGGAAGCTTGTTTTGGAATTTGGATCTATGTGGTGACCCCCGAGGTAGCAGATCAACATCATGGAGGAACGATGATAAGGATAAGAAAGTGAGGATCAGATGGTTTGACCAGGCAGCAGATGGCAACAGGCAATAGTTAGATCTCGAGGCATGAGTTGACCAAAATGGTGAGATGACTAGGGTGTGTTGGCAGGTTGGATGGAGTTAATCCCTTCTACTTTGTCTTCTTCTTTCCTCTTATCTATTTTTGATGACCCAGTTCAGGATGTACCCTCCTCTGAATGCTTATAGCATGTTTGGCAGATGCTTCCTTTTATTAATCAGGAGAGAGATAGCCTATTGTCGAGCACCTTGTTGGATGACCTAGTTGTGCAGGATGAAGTATACTCTTCTCGTATCCTTTCATTTCCTGGATGTGACAGTCGGGTGAATCCCTTTCCATGTGACATGTCAAGGATCGAGATAACCCTGGGAATGGATATCCTTGGAATAGTGTGAAGTTGATTGAGGTGGAGAGGTTGGCTTTGGTACGATATGGCTAAGTGCCTATAGTATGGCTATCACCTATTAGGGGTTTATGCTCTGCATAAGCATGACATCGAAAGGTGTGCACCCAAGGAAAGGAACTAAGGATAGGTTGCCTTGGGAAAAAGGTTCATCAAGTTAAGCCTGATTCCTTGGAATACTCCCAGCTAAGTCTCGAGTAAAGGAATATCTAGGTAGGATGTGCCTCAGGAAGAGATCGATGAACAAGGTTTGTGAATCCTATCCAGATTAGTTAAGATAGTGCATATCTGTCACCATCCAATTTGGTGCTTGATATACCTTTAGGAGCCAACAGGAAGACATGGTAGGCTTGAAAATGAGGTGATGTGGTTGTTGATAATCAAGATGTTTAGATCCTTTTATGATAAGTCTTAAGTGATACATAGTGAGGTGCCTTATGAGCCCTGCCATGTGCATACATGTGTTTTGTAGAGTATGTATGTGGTGATAACATCTTATGAGATAGATCTTCCTTGGACTAAGACGTCCTTAGTGGAGGGAGAAGGAACCGTTGGAATATATATAGCAGAAGGATAGTGTTACATGTTATGTGAAGCTTAAGTGACAAGCCTGTGAGATCATAGTAGCACAACAAGAACATAACAAGGAAGGCAATATATCAATAAAAGGAACCGATACCTGAGTGTTATGAGTTGTAGGTGATGTTCTGGTATCTTAAGAGTGTTACCAGACAAAGGACGATGAGACAGAGAGCTGAGCTTGTAACCAGTACTAAGAAACCATGTGTTGGCTCTAGAGGAAGATCCAATATGTTGGTCGTGGATCTGTGACACCTAGGAGCTTTGTGTAGATGTATGATGTGATGTGTAAGTAACACTCGTCTTCTTTCCGCTTGGGATTTTGGGGATGAATTCCTTGTAAGGGGTCTATGACTTGTAAGGACCCTGACCCAAGTTTTGGGCTAACCCTCTTTGCTTTTCTTATGAAGGTGATTAGAACCTTAATCTAATCTATTAAGATGTATTGATATCATATCGAAAGCTCATGTTTCCAGTTTGGTCTCGTTTGGATGTTGTTTGAGCAATGTTGCATGTTTTGGACCAAAGTGTAATTTACCCAAAGTAAGGGGTTGTATTGCTATATGTCGCATGTAGAGCATTGTTTTAGTTCTCTAGCATCATTATAAAGAGAATGATGTTGTGGGGATCCTTGTGGAGGACCTATGTTCCAACCTTGAGCTTGGTTGGTTGATGCTTGTGTTTTGTGTGCTAGTTTTGGTGTAAAATGCAAATTACCCAAAGTAGAGGGTCAATATGCAATTTATCAGCTCTAGATTCTTTTTGCTTCTATTTGGAATCACCTAGGTTGAGGATGGAGGTTGGGGCACCTTGTTTGGATGATATTTGAGGAGTAACATCTCTTTATGACCTTTATAACATATATGTGTCACATATGCTACCTTGTCCTTTAGTGTATCGGCTAGGGCTTGAAGGTGTGTCGCCAAAAAGGGTGTATCAGCCATGGAATCTGCCCATATGCACTATATACATTCTAGAGTGTATCACCAGGTTGCGCATGAGCTTCTAGGGTGGCAACAAGTTGCATTAAGTGCAGGAGCAAGTGGCACCTTGGTTTATGTGGTTAAGACACCTCTCCCTTGCTACCTCTCTCTTCCTTGGTGTATATCACTCCCTTCCTCTGTGACCAAGTGATCCCTTTCATTCACCTTCCTTCCCCTTCCTATTGGGATGAGCATGGGAGCTTAAGGAAGACTCCCATGGAGCTTAGGAGGGCGAGTTCCTTGGATGGAGAAACTCCTTGCTCAAGACTCGACCTTGGTGAGTCATGCTTCTTTGCTAGCTATTCCTTGTGCTTTCTTCTTCATCTTCTTCTTATCCTCTCAGCCATGGATGCGCCCTTGATGCGAGTAGGCAAGGCCTTGGTTATCTCCCCCTCTTTTCTTCTTCTTAAGCTATACATAATAATGGTATCTTCTTCTTCTTCTTTTGTTTCTTGAGGTGATGATGATGGAGCCGAAGACAAGCTTAGAGCTTCATATGGATGGTTTCCATGGAGAGGAACATGGGTTTGCTACTTGGATCAAGAATCTTTACGCCTTTCATGGATATCCTCTTAAGGCAGGTTCCATAACTCTTAACCATCTCTATTATGTTCACACTTCATATGTCCACATATTAATTCTTGTACTTAAATCGATACCTTTCTCCATGATAGTTATATATGTCGAACTTGGAATTTGATCTAATGGGAATGCTACGTTTTATTACTGCCTTATTCTTGTTTATCTTGTGCATAATGGTATTTGGTGATTTGAGGTTGAAGATGAACCACTCGATAGGGTGCTTGCCCTATATAGTGGTTGCACGATATATTGCTTTGCTCGTTAGGTCTTGCTTTGGCCGATGGCACATGAGTAATATCCCTTGGACTTGAGAGGTGAGCCATGCTCTATTAGCTTGGGAAAAACTCCTCTCTCTTCTTGGATAATGAAAAGTGAACCTATGGTCTAGGTGTTTGGACGTTAGGTTGAGTTGGTTGGCCGATAGGGTGTTGCTCTACCCTTGTTAATTGCTCGATATGCTAAAGGTTGTGCAAGACCCCTCTCACTTGGTTGTTGA
Source organism: Alisma plantago-aquatica (assembly GCA_963693085.1). Classification (NCBI taxonomy): domain Eukaryota; kingdom Viridiplantae; phylum Streptophyta; class Magnoliopsida; order Alismatales; family Alismataceae; genus Alisma; species Alisma plantago-aquatica. The sequence continues at coordinate 438,389,007 of OY856413.1, forward strand.
GAGGTGAGCCAACTTTTGGTATTGTTGGACAATATGGTGTGGTGACCGATATCCTTTCCTACCCTAGGGTTTAGGGTTTGGTCGATATGGGTGATTTATACCAAGTTGGACCTTTGGCTGATATGAAGTGTTGATCTTTAGTGGTGATTTGATGGTCTACCCTAGTTATATGACATGTGCTTGGGGTTGTGTCCTTGGTTGATTTCTTAGGTGATATAGTGGTGATGTCTTTCGTAGTATATGAAACTGATGAGCTAACCTTGGGTGTGGGTGTTAGCCATAAAAGTGGTGCCTTGGGTGATACAAATGCCTAACCCTAGTTTGGGGTGATATGCTTGCTTGACCGATAGAATGATCCTAACTTTAGTTGCCCAACATGGAGCCTTGAATGATAAGGTTGCCCTAAGCCTAGATGATTGATAGGGGGTGTTCTTGGGTGATATGTTTGGACAAAACCTTGTAGACCCCTCGCCCGATATGGTGCTTGATAGTTGAGTTAGTTGAGTGTTGCCCAATACGAGGTGTTACCCGTGATGATGAGTTAGGCGGTATGGCCTTGTTGTTCTTTGCATGATGCTTAGGATGAGAGCCCCACTCTTGGTTAAGATTTTGAGTGGTACTAGCATCCCTGCCCGATATGACTTAGTGAAGGACATAACCCGACACCCTTGCTACCTGGCACACACCTATAGAGATCTTGGCCTATATCAGCAGCCCTAATCCAATAAGAGTATATTGTGTACATGGTAAGGTTTGGGCGATGTAATGGGTTAAGTGCTTGGCCGATACCCTATATAGGGATGTGATGTCTTGACCGATATGCTTTTCCTGACACATGCTTCCCTTTTTGGGTGGCTACCTGGTAAGAGTATGAGCTGATAACTTGGATGGTTCTAGAGTGGAAAGTTTGGCTGATACGTGTGTTGGACAATATGACACCTTGAATGTTATAGTGTCCCTAACCCTAATGGGCGATAGGGTTTTTGGGGTGATATGTAATGCCCATGTGTTGCATGACACACACCCTTGTACCTGGTTGCCCGATACCACCATGCACATTTTTTTGTTTTTTTTTTTGAGAAAGGGCACCTGCCATTTTATTAAGTAATCAAATCATTTGCAGCAAGTACAAGGATTCGATCCTCAAAATCCTCACCCACAAAGTGAGGATTAACAAAATGACAGGCAGTGACGGCCAAGGCATGTGCTACTCTATTGCCTTGCCATTTAATAAAACAAAAATTAAAAGACAGGAAACTATAAGAAAGATCAACAATATCCTGAGAAATGAAGTCTTCATAACCACATCCAGCGTAGCCCTTCTTGACAGCCTCCACCAATAGCAAACAGTCAGTCTCCACCACAATATTTGTATAACCTTCCCTAAGATCCAGTCGGATACCGTGCAGGATAGCCATACCCTCCGCACTAAGCACCGAGTACGGCTATTCTAACTGACATTGGAAGGTCCACAAAAGCTGACCATTGTCATCCCGAATAACTGCCCCACATCCGTTCTCCTTCGCTGTGATGATCGACGCATCCGTGTTGATCTTAATGCTACCACTCAGCAGGCAGCGCCATGAGACCTGTCATGACGGTATGTGGTGCGCCTCCGCTAGTGGTGCTTTTACACCCCACGAGGTCGGAGCGCACGGGATATGGGATTGTACCTTCAAAATGTATATGGTCCCACACTAACTACCTATGTCTACTAAGACACTACACCCGCAAGCGCACGGGATCGTGTCGTAGTATAGGTGAGGCAGCAAGTACGGGGTCGATCCGCGAGGATAAAGGGGGTGCTAGAGTTAGACAACATGAGCTACGTTCCTAGTGCAGAGAGTAGGGTTTTTAGGGCTTTAAGGTTGATTTTTGGTTGATTAAACTAAGAGAGCGACTAAGAAATGCGAGATGGAAACTAAATTATGGAAGAGCAAGTAAACTAGAAAACTAAGTTATCAAACTAACTAAGCAGGAACAAGAAGGGTTACACTACTCTAGCAAGCCAAGAAGCAAAAACGAACTAAACTAACCACTAGCAAGAGCAAAAGCCTATGTTAACACTGAAGAGTAAAACTAAGCAATTGACTAAATTAGATTAAAGCAATTGAACTAAGCTAGCATTAACAAGCAAACTAAGCGATTAGGGTTTTAAGCAAGGTGATTAAGGTGGGTGGGCTGTTTGGGGAATGTCACTTTGATTTTAGTTGGGGAAGTTCAGAAACATGCATGGTGCTCAATTCATATCTAGATTACCAAACCAAACAACGAGGTCAATGTCATTAGAACATACCCTATACTACTAGTAGAAGACTAGGGTTAGGTGTAGTTCTAGTGAGATTGGCCAAATCTAGGTTTCTAGGGTAAGTGATAGTGGACAATTGAGGCTTGAGGGTAGAGATGTGAGTGGAGATGAAGGGGTTAATCCTCATGCCACTAGCCACTCTAGCCTTTAGAAGGCCCTAGGCAATTGCATCACTCTCACTTACACTAGCCACTTAAATCTCACACTCATTTGTAAGAGGAGGGGTGTGTATGTAGGAACAAAAGGGGCTAGCTAGGAATCCACTAGTTGGACCTAGGAGCCATTCCTAAGATTGCCACATACACCCCAATTCCTCCTAGAAATGAAGTGTCATCAAAAACCTCAAAACAAGCAATTCATACAAGAAGCACAAACCACATGCAATAAGATAGGAAAATAGATGGAAGCAAAAATTAATCATCATAAATATGAATTGAGTTCATTACAAGAATTTATCCCCCAACATGGTATCAAAGTAACATTTTAATCCCAAACAGCCCACCACAAGGGGGCTTAGCTATACATAGTCATGAAAACAGGAAAAGAAGGGGGTAAGAGAGGAAGAAACTCCATGAAGCTTGATGAAGTGGTCTCCTTCTTCACCTCCAAGCAGCTACAGACGTCCTCCCTCCTCCAATGGTGTAGGGGTGCATGCAAATGGTGGAATGGATGGATAGAAACCTAGAGAAACTAGGTTTCTATGGTGGAAATGAGTGGGAAGTGGGTGGAAAATGGGTGGAATGCAAGGAAATGGGTGGATGGGAGCAAGGGATGCAAGGGGGCAGCTAGGGTGCGGCTGGGGAGTGCTCCCTTTTGATCCCTAGAAGCAACTAGTGCTTATATAGGAGCTAGGGTTGAGTAGGGGCATAATAGGAAAAACAATACAAAAGTCTGCTAGAAAGAGGGCCACCAAAACCGTGGTGAAGGGCCACAGCCGTGGTGAAGACGGTATAACATGGCCATGGTCAAGTGGTACGGCCATGGTGAAGGGAAACTAGAAATGAATGGAGTGGATCAATACGACCGTGGCGAGGGGCCATGACCATGGTGAAGAGGTTGGGCCACAGGCGTGGTGTGTGGCCACGGGCGTGGTGTGTGGTGAACATTCTCCTGTAGACTCCTCGGCAATAAACATAATGGCCGTGGGCAGTGGCCACGACCATGGTGATTCTGGCTTGTCATGGTCGTGGCTGAGGGCCATGCCCGTGGTGATTCTGGGCATTTCTCCTATTGGAATTGCTGCTCCATGGCAATAAACATTACGGCCGTGGGCAGTGGCCACGGCCGTGGTGAGGGCTTGAGCAGGATGATGAACTTCAAACTTTGTCAAATACGGATGTCCTTGCTTGGTGATGACTCTTTGGCCACTAAGGTAGGTTGGGGGAGCTTTGGGGCCTTCTTTGGGCCCCTCCATCACACTCGTCCATCCATTGTGGTCCCAATACCTGAAAATAGTGCAACGAACATCCATAAGCGTATTTGCAATGATAATCATATTGGGGAGAATAACATGTAATTCTAATGCATTTGAATGTAATAAAGGTACAAAATGGCACAAATACATCCCTAGAATAGGGTTGGATCACCACCCCAAACTTGAAACATACTTGTCCTCAAGTGTGCTCCAACTCAATCTCTTTTCCATTTTCCACAATCAAAAGGTATGACAAATGCAATATGATGGGTGACAAATGCTAAATGGGATCAATGGTGACTAAGTACATGCAAATCACTTCTCTCCTCTTCTACTTTCACAAACCAAACATGAAGGGACCACAGAGCACATGAACTTCACATATAATGCATGGATTGTACAAGTTATCAATATCTCATCCATAAGGTTCCGGGTACACCGTTTCATGATGATGTTAACCGCCGATGACTAGGAGTGTCGTTTCACCTTCATGCCTTCAAACTTATGCTTCAAGTTATGCCAAATGACCCACATGGCTGCGGAAAAGTGATACAGTGAGCTAGGTTTGAAGTTTCCTAGCTCAATGGGTATAAAAATGGAAGAAAGGGATGCGGTAAGATTTTTGGAGTGTTTTTACACACTCATCTTTTCTTTATTAGAATGCTCTTAAACAGGAGCATCCTTTTATTTTATTTTGTTTTTCTTTTTCTTGCCCTTGGTGTAGATAGGGCATATGGTGGATAGAGTGAAGCGGGGAGATAAAGATGTGGCCACCCCAAACTTTTGGAGGTGGCCACGGCTAATATGTGCACTTTGGCATCTTTTTATGAGGCAGAGAGGTATGAAGATGATGAAAGAGTGGTCGGGTCAAAGAGGGGTCACTTGGCACGATCTTCCACATAAGGTCTCCTGCATGAAAACTAGTCCAACACTTCACCATAGATATCACATCACATGAATGAACCAAATGAAATCCATATATCAATCAAGTAACTCCACAAACATTAAACGTTTTATGCTTGCTCGGATCATAATTCAATCAAACCAACACATTCCCAAGGGAGGTGACGAGCATGTACGAAGTCACTCATTGATACCACATAGCACTTCATCATAGCATATCATCTTGTATTTGTCAAAGATAAGCAATTTCATTCAATATGGTAAAGATTGAGTCAAAACACGCTTTTTGGACAAGAAACATCAAATCTGGGAAAAGTTTGCCAAAATGGTGTCAAATTGCACTAAATCACATTCAAACACAATTTTAGGTAAAAAGCAAGTAAATCTTAGCTAAAATATGCAAAAATTAGCAAAAACCTATAGGAGGTGCAATGCATGGATGAAATTTTGAAAAATTACGCAAAAATGACAAAAATAAAAACTACATGACATGCATGGATATGACAGAAAAAGCAATAAAATGAAAACTAAACTAAATGGCGAGATGTAGAACAAAACTCACTAGATAGAGAGAAGGGAGGTGTGTACCGCCCTACCCACCCCAAACTTTAGAATCATGTTGTCCTCAGCATGAAACTATAGCTTATGGTAGATAGGGGAAGTGTCAGTGCTGCTGCGAGGACTGGTCCGGCCCCTGGGGGTGATCTGGAGGAGGGACGGTGCCTGTCGGAGGATGCTGGTTGTGGTAGTACTGTCCCCAGTATGCGTCCTGGGGCGGAGGGTAGGCTGCTGGATATTCCGCTACACCACCCCAAAAATCTTCACCCCATTCGGGGTTCCTTGCTGCCTGGGCATGGTTGTAGTGGTACATGTGGTTGACCTGGTAGTGTAGTTGTTGTTGGTCTTGCCACATGTGTTGCTGGGTGAGCTGCACCTGCTGCTTTATCTGATAAAGATCCTCAAGTTGTGCCTGGATGTGTGACATGTCATAGGCATTGCTCGAGGGTTGCTACAGCTGGGATGTTCCCTCATCCCTCCTTCATCTTCGCCGGGGTTGCTCGCATTCTTCAACTGGTTGTTCCTGCCCCTACACATTTGACTCTGCCGTTTCTTCATGTGCGGCAGCGGCTCCCCTGACGTAGGTCTCTCTAGGGTGATCTCTCTCCCATTTTGCTATTTTGTCTCTCAGCTTGTAGTAGATTCCCAACATGGATAGAAGAGGCACCGCGTGGTATGGGAGCTCCAGCTCAAGATCCGGCAGACTGGTTGTGAGATAAATCAACCTATTGCCATCCTTCTTGATGGTGAGTGAGCGGATGAGATAATCCATATCAACATAATCTATAGGACACCCATGTTCGAGCCCAGAGAGATCATGGCCCAACCCGAGTGCAATTGAAGTGACCAACCCTCCCATGACAAATGGAGTCTTGCTCTTATAGGGTATGGACTTCATATGGTCAATAAGTAGCACTCCTAGGTTGACATGTTGCTTTTCAGTCATGGCTTTCAGGACAAACATTTCTTTTTGTGAGATCGTGCCCTGATTGTCATATCTTCCCACGATGGTATTAGCAAGGACTTTTTGTGTGTAGCGGATGAGAGGGTTGCTTAGATCTGAAGTCTTCACCCTCCCTGCATAATACCCATCTCTGCCTGTCATTTGTTTCCAGAAAAGCACATAATCATACTTCGAATCTTTTTCCAACAAGCCATCATCAAGTTCCTTGGCTTCCTCCGGACTTGCCGCAAAAATGTTGTTCAAGTCCTTCGATGTGAGAGTGTAGAAATGGCCTAAGATGGCAAACTTCAAAGCATCTTTTCCTCTCACTCTTGTCTTTTACAGCGTAGCAAAGAACTCCTTGGTCATCTGGTCATATGATATTTGGGGCGTGAAGAGAACATGCCACAGCCCCACGGTCTTCAAGCTCTCTCCTACAGCCTCCTTGATTCCCAAGGTATCAAGTATCTTCTCACTGCCATACCTCGTGGTGACTATTCGCCTCATCAAGCACTCTGGGTATTTGTGAGAGATATGCCTTTGCCTCAGCTCCCTCCCATATGAAGTTCCCTCGGGTACCTTTCCCATGATTTTTAGTCGTTCCTCCTCCATCTTTGCCAGAACATCATCATCCTCCATGGAAAGTTCCATATCCTCATCTTCACTATTTTCATCGTCTGCCGGCATGTAAGTTTTCAAACCCGAAGTGGTATCCAGATTGTACCACTGTGCCAGTTGCTCCTCTCCAGGCTGCAATTGCCGCACGGACTGCGACTGCTCATCTTGGCCCTCTGACGCACAGGATGTGGATAGGCGTGATGTGGATGGCCCCACTTTTGTTCGCCGGGCTCGCGGGGCAGCTTTTGGTATCACTTCATCAACCATTTGATCAGGGGTAGCCTCCTCGGACTCCTCCTCTTCTTCTTCCTCTCCTCCCGCATAGGTCTCGTCGGTGAGGTGGATGTCGTCGGATGAGTGGGATGCGGAGGTGAGTGGAGATGGTGTTTGGGACGGTGCGGTGACGTTGGTGGAGGCATTTTTGGAACGCCGCCCTCCAGTGATGACGTTGAGGGTCGCCGTCGCCCCACTCTTCACCATCTTCCCTGCCTTCTTCATGATTTAGGTTGGAATTTCGAAAATGAGTAGGGAGTGGTATGGGAGTGGATTGGGGGTGGAATGGAGAGGTAGGAAGGTTAGGAAGGTGATTGGGAGGTTTAATTTGGGTTTGGTGGATGAAAAGTGGGATTTAGTGGAGTTTTTAGGTAGGGAATGTGGTTGGGCGGTTTTGAGAATAAGGTGGAGAAGGAGGTTCGATTAGGGGTGTATTTGTGGTGGAAAAGGGAGTAGGGTGACTGGAGGAAGGTATGGTGGAGAGAGGAGGGTGATTGGGGGTGTTTTGGAGGGCTGGAGGTGGAGGACGAGTGCCCACGGTGGTGCTGGCGACGTCACGGCCGTGCTTTGTGCGGGGAAGAATAAGAAAAGAGGAAGGGTGGTTCAGAGAGTTTATATAGAATCTTGTTGAACCCGGTCCGGCCACGGTCGTGGCCAATGGCCACGGTCGTGGCCAATGGCCACGGTCGTGGTACTTCCATCAAAGAACGGGCGTGGCGTCATCCCACGGGTGTGTTGTCGCTGAAGGAGCCTCGTCTGACCTCAACACGGCCGTGGCCGGAGGACACGGTCATATTTCTCTGTGTTTGCCATGGCCGTGGCCGAAGGCCACGGTCGTGGGCCAAATCTCTAAAATTCCTGTTGACTCCTATAACTTTCGACCAAGTGTTGGGCTCTTGGACAGCCTCAACTCAGCAGCATTTCATTTTTTATTCGATATTTCTCTACTTAGTGTGTATCATCTGCCATTTCATCAAAACTAAAAACAAAACTATCAAGCACAAGTGTGTGTGTGTGTATTTGTGAAAAACAAAACTAAAGTATCAAAAGAAGGGTTCGAGAATCTCAAACCACGTGGGTTGCTTCCCACTAGCACTAAATTTAACACCTTCAGCCAGGCTTATTGATTGTTGGATTTTTTCACTTTTTTAGAATCTTCAAAAGATCCTTGTAGTAAATCCCTTTCTCATCCTCGTCCAAGCATTCTTCTTCCTCGGATTCTTCTTCTATAAGCTTGACAATATTAAAATCTTGAATGGCCTTGTCCGGGACAACCTCAACAACAGATTTCAGCCTCTTCCCATTAACAGTGAATTCCTTTGCTCCTTTTTTGCACAAATGATCACTGCCCCGGATGGGTACACCTTCTTGACAAGGTAAGGACCTTCCCATCTAGAACGAAGCCTTCAGGGAAAGAACTTCATCCTTGAATTGTATATCCATACCCATTTTCCGGGCTCAAACTCTTTCTTCTTTATGATCTTATCATGTAGAAACTTGGTTCTTTCCTTGTAGCTCTTTGACATTTCATATGCCTCATGCCGCATTTCTTCTAGTTCATGCAATTGAAGCTTTCTTTTCATTCCGGATTTCTCTTCATCGAAGTCCATCATCTTCAAGGCCCACAATGCCTTGTGCTGCATCTCAACCAGAAAATGGCAACTCTTACGATAGACAAGCTTGAACGGTGTAGTGCCAATCGGGGCTTTGTATGCAGTCCTATATGCCCATAAAGCTTCATTGAGGCGAAGTGACCAATCCTTGTGGTCCGGTCGCACTGTCTTCTCCAGAATGAGCTTTATCTCCCGATTTTCCAACTCAACTTGACCACTCGTTTGAGGGTGATAAGGAGTAGCTACACGATGGTTAACTCCATGTCTCTTTAGCAGCCCTTCGAAGGTGCGGTGAATGAAATGACTCCCGCCATCACTAATCATAGCCCTTGGAACACCAAAACGGCTAAAGATGTTGGATTTCACGAAATCACACACCACCTTATGATCACTTGTTCTTGTTGCCATAGCCTCAATCCATTTTGATACATAGTCTACGGCGACCAAGATGTAGACATACCCGAAAGAGGGAGGGAAAGGACCCATAAAGTCAATCCCCCAAACATCAAACACTTCTACCACCAGGATAGGTGACAAAGGCATCATGTCCCTCTTTGAGATAGTGCCCACTTTTTGGCACCTGATGCAACTCTTGAAAAAGTCATGAGCGTCTTTGAACAATGTCGGCCAGTAGAATCCACATTGAAGAACTTTGGCGGTCGTGCGTTTCCCTCCAAAATGGCCTCCGCACACTCCAGAATGGCACATAGATAAGACTTCTTGCTGCTCCATCTCCGGAATGCACCTCCTAATGAGTTGGTCCGGGCAATACTTAAAGAGGTGAGGGTCATCCGAAATGTAGTTCTTTACCATAGCAAACAATCTCTTGCCTTCCTCTCTTGTCCACATGCTCGGTATCCTCCCACTAGCTAGGAAATTTGCTATGTGCTTGTACCATGGCTTTTGGACAGATGAGACTAAGAGGAGTTGTTCATGTGGCATTGTCTCTTTGATTGGACTTGTCACATCAAAAGGTCCCTCAAGGCGGGAGAGATGATCTGCAGCACCATTTTCTATTCCTTTCTTATCCACAATTTCTATGTCAAATTCTTGGAGCAACAAAATCCATCGGACCAACCTTGGCTTTGAGTCTTTCTTGGACATGAGATACTTCAACGCAGAATGGTCCGTGTAGATTTTCACTTTGTTTTGCAAAAGATACGGCCGGAACTTGTCAAGAGCGAAGATCACCGCAAGCAACTCCTTCTCGGTAGTCATATAGTTTCTTTGAGCATCGTCTAATGTTTTGCTTGCATAATAAATAGCATGAGGAATTCGGCCAATGCGTTGACTCAGCACAACCCCCACCGCCATATCGGATGCATCCGTCATGATCTCAAATGGCAAAGTGAAATTCGGGGGTTGCATGATAGGAGCAGAAATAAGCCTCTCTTTCAAATGATTGAAGGCTTCAACACATTTGTCATCAAACTGAAATTCAACATCTTTCTCAAGTAATCGACAGAGTGGTCTTGAGATTTTGCTAAAGTCCTTGATAAAACGCCGGTAGAAGCCTGCATGTCCCAAGAAAGATCGAACATGTCTTACGGTCGAAGGAAAGTCGATTGTAGAAATAAGGCCCACCTTGGCCTTGTCAACTTCAATCCCATCTTTCGAAACCCGGTGTCCCAGAACTATACCCTCAGGTACCATGAAATGACTTTTTTCCCAAGATAGAACTAAGCGAACTTTCACACATCTTTCCAGAACCACAGCTAGATGTAGCAAGCATTCATCAAAGGTTTTCCCGAAAATTGAAAAATCATCCATGAAGACCTCAAGTGACGAATCAAGCATGTCAGCAAAGATCGAGGTTACACATCTCTGGAAAGTGGAAGGGGCATTGCACAATCCAAATGGCATTCTACGGTAGGCAAATGTACAACTTGGACAAGTGAATGTCGTCTTTTCCTAGTCCGCCGGATGCACAGCAATCTTAAAATATCCCGAGTACCCATCAAGAAAATAGTAGAAGCTCTGCCCAGCCAATCTCTCTAAAATCTGATCAAGAAACGGAAGTGGGTAGTGATCCTTCTTTGTCTTTTCGTTGAGCTTTCAGTAATCCACACACATTTTCCACTTGGATTTCTCTCTCACTGGCATAAGCCTACCATCGGCATTTTCTGCAAACGTAATCTCTCCCTTCTTGGGCACGACTTGGATGGGACTCACCCACGTACTATCAGAGATGGGGTAGATGATCCCTGCATCAAGCAACTTTACAACCTCTTGAGTTACAACGTCCTTCAACTTTGTATTTAGCCTTCTTTGCATTTGACGGGTCAGTCTCGCATCTTCTTCTAAGTATATCTGATGCACACAAATGGAGGGGTCAATCCCTCTCAAGTCAGGAATGGACCATCCAATGTCTTGGATGTTCTTCCTCAAGACTTCCATCAAGGCATCTTCTTGCTCAGGAGAGAGAATGGAGGAAATGATCACCGGGAGGGTGTCATTTGAGCCAAGGAAAACGTACTTCAATCCTTCAGGAAGTTTCTTCAATTCAAGAACTGGGGGGTGCTTCAAGGGAGTTTTTCAAAGGTGCAAAAATAGACGGGAGCTCCTGGCTTGCAGCCACTAAGGCTATCTCGCACTCTTCATCATCCTCATCATCGTCGTCAGGGAACTCAATAATTGGTTCATGACCTCTACCTTGAGTAGCAGTCTCAATCCATGCAGGTAGGAACTCTTCAACAATCTCATCTAGGAATTCCACCAAATAACAGTCTTCTTCGGTAGCCCCTATCACTTCAGTTGTAGTAGAAGACTTGAAAATGTTCAACCGGATCTTCATTTGCATGAAAGTAACATACATGGTCCCAGTCCTCACATGGATCACGGCATCAGCTGTGGCTAAGAAAGGTCTCCCCAAGATGATTGGCACCTTTCTAGCTTCCATTTCCATATCAAGAATGATAAAGTCTGCTGGGAAGAAGGCAGAAGTATCCTCATCAAGACGGACCAGCACATCATCCACACGCCCTCTAGGTGTCTTCACAGATCGGTCGGCCAACTATAATGTGCAATGGGCTGGCCTTAACTCCCTCATTTGGAGCTCAGCAAATAGATCATACGGCATCAAGTTTACGCTAGACCGCAAGTCAGGAAGAGCCTGGTCTATGCGATGTGCCCCAATGTAGCATGAGATGATGGGAGCACCGGGGTCTTTTCTTTTCCGGGGGACGGTGTGTTGGAGAATGGAGCTCACTTGCTTAGTGAGCTTGATCTTCTTAGGCATCCTCCCTGTTGTCTTTCTTTTGAAGGTGCACAATTCTTTAAGGAACTTTGCATAGGACGGAATTTGCTTGACTGCATCTATAAGAGGTACATTGAGTTTCACTTTCTTGAAGATCTCTAGAATATCTTCCGCATGCTTCTTCTTTTTCTTTGCAGTCGAAGGCTCCTCGATTGCATCAGGATATGGAGGGAGTTGGGAACCCAATCGGTCCAAATCAATGTTGGCTAAATGGACATCTATAAAATCCCTTTGTTTTGATTATGACAAACATTTCATTCTTATTTATCTGACGAGCTACTTGAGTGTGCAGGATGACACAACTATAAGGGAAATCCAACATAAAGTATTTATATTTTCATGCAAATGTAATCATTGTAAAAACTTGTACAGAATTATAATGTACAAGTACTTAGAATTGCATGTAAATCAAGCATTGGATTTTCCCTAGCTAAACACCTTAGTCATCCATTCAATAGGACCACCTATGCACACATACGTATAACTAGTGCCTAACTTGAAACCTTAAAACAGGATCTCTCTCGGTCGACCAACTCCTCGACCGAGACACTTTCGGTCGACCACATTCTCGACCGAGAAAGATCCAAGTAGCCTTTAGACATATCTGCATATAACTTGAGAAAAGAGAAGCCTGTCGGTCGACAAGTCCTCGACCGAGAGGTATCTCGGTCGACCTTCACTCGACCGAGACGATCTCTGCAATTAGCCGTTAGACTAAACTGACAAGTTAGTTGGCAGTTGGAAATAGACGTTGATCCAGAGAGCCTGTCGGTCGACAACACTTTGACCGAGTAGGTGTCTCGGTCGACCAATTGTCGACCGAGATGGTCTCTGACAGGATCTGCAGAATAAATTAATTAGCCGTTGTTAAAGCAACAACTTTGTACCTAACGGCTAGTTAAGCACTTAGAAACTCCTAGAAGTTGTCTAGAACGTCCTTAAACATACTTAGGCCATTCCTATAAATAGGACAAGCCATAGGACACTAGCATTCACTTCTTACACTTGCTATACTTGAGAAAATACTTGAGCCCTCTTGTGCAATCTGTGTGAACTGAGCTTTGTGATCAATTGGCCATTTTCCCTTTAGCTCAAGCTCGTCCTATAGGCTAGATTTTCCTAACCCTAGCAATCACAAGTCCATCATATTGGCTAGGAAAATCCAAACGCTTGATCTAGGGAAATCAAGCCTTGAGCTACAAGGATAAGTTGTATTTTCTTTTATTCCTTTCTTGTTCCTTGTATTACTTGTACTCTCCTTGCTACTCCAGGTAGGAGGCTGCGGATTGGAGAGGGTGAAGCTCTTCGTGGTGAAGAGGAAGACTTTGGACTACTTCAGAAGGCTGTCTTGACGGGAAGCTACTTCAGGAGGAAGGCTACTTCAAGGGGGAGCTTGAAGTTACTTCAAGGAAGGCTGCTTCGAGGTTGGCAAGACTACTTCAAGGTGAAGGCTGTCCAAAGGGTGTTTAGAAAGTATTGTAAATTTTATGTAACATCCTTGAGAGGTAATAAAATTTAGTACTTTCAAAATCCCGGTTGGGTAAGCAACCGGGTAGTGGACTGACTCCTTAGTATTTGCTAAGGTGGAACCACTCTAAACACCTGTGTTCCTCTTCTTAATCTTTAGTTTGGTTGTTTGAGTTTAAATTATTTTAAAATCTCTATAAAACTCTATTCACCCCCCCTCTAGAGGTTTTCAATTGGTATCAGAGCAGGCTTCAAGGAGCCCTAACAAAGTCTTGAAGAAAAGATGGGGGATGGAGTGCTCAACAACCTCAACATTGAAGGAACGCTCGTTGCTAGACCTCCGGCATTCGACGGGACAAACTATCAATACTGGAAGAGAAGGATGCAATTCTACTTCCAAGGAATCAACTGGGATCTTTGGAGAATGGTATCTACACCATACACACTCCCACAAGACGATTTCGCATTATGGGATGCTAATACGGTAAAAATGGCCCAAATAAATGCAAAGGCAGTAAGCATTTTATATTGTTCCATTTCAGTAAGTGAATTTAATAGAGTATCAAACAGTGATACCGCATATGAGATTTGGCATAGATTATCTATAACATATGAGGGTACCGTTCAAGTTAAAAACTCTAAAGTTAGTTTGCTTAAAACCAAGTTTGAACATTTTCGTATGGATCCAAACGAAACTATTAGTGAAATGTATTCAAAATTTTCTACTATTGTTAATGGTTTGAGTGCTTTAGGAAAACCTGTTCTTGAGGAGGATCAGGTATCAAAAATACTTCGATCTCTTCCTCCAAAGTACAAACCAAAGGTGACAGCTATTGCAGAAGCAAACGACCTCACTCGCCTCAAAATGGAGCAGCTCATCGGAAACCTAGAAGCACATGAGGCAGACCTAGAAGAGGAAGAGAGAAGAGAACATGAGCATCAACGGGGGCCAAAGAAAGACATGGCTCTCAAAGCATCAAAAGCTCCCTCACATGAGAGTGAGGAATCTAGTGAAGAAGAAGGAGAAGAAGCATTGATAGTCAACGGTAAGAAATACAGAAGGTTTAAATCTAATAAAATTTCTAGTTCTTCTTCCACTCCCAGGTGCTTCGAATGTGGAAAGAAAGGACATTTCAAAAATGAATGTCCCAAAGCAAAGAAGGGAAAGAAAAGCTCACATAAGAAGAAAGAAAAAGCTTATAAAGCGGCATGGGATGAAACGAGTGAAAGTGAAAGTGGAGATGAAAATGTGGAATGTCTAATGGCAAGAGAAGACAATGAAGACTCTCAAGAGGTAAGCCTTATTGATCTTCCTAAAGAAGAATTAGTTGCTAGCTTACAAGAAACTCATGATAAGTATGTTGATGCCAAGAAGAAACTAAAGAAGACTATGAAATCAAATAATGAGCTCATTGCCAAAATAGATGAACTTTCTTCTGAAAAGAATAACATTGATCTTGAAAATGTATCTTTAAAAACATCTTTAGATGATTGCACTAGAAAGATACTTACTTTGGAAACCAATCTAAATCTTCTATCAAAAGAAAAGACTGATTTGTTAGCCAAACTACAAGCTTTTCAAACTCAACCTATCTTGTGCAATCATTCGGACTATGACAATATTGTAAAAGAAAAGGACTCATTGTTTTCTGATTTAGACCAGGCAAGAAAAGATATACATAAGAAGATGAATGACATTGCTCAATTGCAAAGAGAACTTTATGAGTTAAGAAGAAAAGATATTCTTGATAACATATTGAGAAGTGGTACTACCTTCAATGGAAGAAAAGGTTTGGGATATGTTCCAATGAAAAACCAAACCAAAAAGATCCAAACTATTTTTGTACCCAAAAACACAATGGCTAGAAA
Organism: Alisma plantago-aquatica; assembly: GCA_963693085.1. Lineage (NCBI taxonomy): Eukaryota > Viridiplantae > Streptophyta > Magnoliopsida > Alismatales > Alismataceae > Alisma > Alisma plantago-aquatica. The sequence goes on from OY856413.1 coordinate 438,404,229, forward strand.
GAGAAATGAAGTTGATTCTATTACTTGTCATTTCTGTTTACGTCTTGGACATTACTGTTTTTCATGCCCCTACAAGACTAAGAAGTCCAACTTAGTTTGGACCCCAAGACCCCAAACTTAGAAGAATGGAATGTAGTTGAGATATGACAAAATACTTAATTTTTGCAATTTATATTGTCCTATCTCAACAAACAATGCTATGCTTATTGGTATTATTTTTTCTGCATTGCTGTACTAAAACAGAAACTTCGTCGGTCGAAGTACTGTCGACCGAGCTCTGGGTCGGTCGAAGTATTGTCGACCGACTGGATGTCTTTAACAAATCGAAAATCTTCCAGTACTTATTTCGGTCGAAAATTGGTCAACCGAGAAATTTTCTGTGTCTTTGATTATAATACAGTAACCTGCTCGATCGACAAATTGTCGACCGAGAATGATATCGGTCGAACAATTGTCGACCGACTGGTTTTCTGTATCAGAACTTTTATACACATCAGCAAATTAAAAAGTTTCTAACCTTATCGGACCATCACATGGGTACCAAAATCTACATTCTAATGCAGGAATGGGTCGTTGACAGTGGCTGCTCCAAACATATGACCGGAAACAAGGATGCATTTTCAACTTTTGAAGAAAAGAAAAGTGGAATGGTCACTTTTGGAGACAATGGTAAGGGCAAAATCGTTGGAATAGGTAATGTTGGAACAAATCTTGAAATCAAAAATGTTCTACTAGTTGATGGATTGCATCATAATTTAATAAGTGTAAGTCAACTATGTGATAGTGGTTATGATGTGTTATTTAACAAAACCTGCTGCAAGTTATTGATAGAAAATACTACAAATGTTGTCTATGAAGGAAATAGAGTTGGAAATCTTTATATCCTTAAACCAAACTCTATGAAATCAGTAGTAGGAAAATGCTTGCTTGCAAATGAAAACACCTTACAACTATGGCATAAAAAGCTTGGTCATGCTAGTTCACATGCTATTAAAAAGTTAGTAAAATATGATCTTGTTCGTGGATTACCTGCTTTGTCTTTTGATCAAGTTGCAAATTGTGAACCTTGTACAATGGGAAAGCAAACCAAAACATCTTTTAAATCAAAACATGTACTTAGCACCAATAGATCCTTAGAATTAATTCATATGGATTTATTTGGACCAATGAGAACACAATCTATTGGCGGTAAAAGATACTGTTTTGTTATTGTTGATGATTATAGTAGATTTACATGGGTACATTTTATTGCAACTAAAGATGACACTATTCATGTCTTTATGCAATTTTGTGCTAAGATTGAAAATCTTTTACAACATAAAATATGTACCATTAGAAGTGATCATGGTGGCGAATTTGAAAATCATACATTTGAAACTTTTTGTACATCTCAGGGGTATACTCACAATTTTTCTGCTCCACGTACCCCGCAACAAAATGGTATTGTAGAACGGAAAAATCGATCTCTACAAGAAATGGCTAGGACCATGATGCTTGAACACAACACACCTAAAACCTTTTGGGCTGAAGCTGTAAATACTGCTTGTTATGTGCTTAATAGAGTAACTGTTCACTCTCACTTGAAGAAAACTCCATATGAAATATTACACTCTAAGAAACCTAGAGTTGACTACTTTCATACTTTTGGCTCTACATGCTACATTTTAAATACCAAAGATGATAAAGACAAGTTTGATTCTAAATCACACAAAGCATTCTTTTTGGGATATTCCACTTCGAGCAAAGCCTTTAGAGTATATAACACTATCTCTAGAAAAGTTGAGGAATCCATTCATGTTTCTTTTCATGAAGAATCAACATCCACAAATTTAGATATCATTAATCTCACTAATCAATTTGAAACTATAACCATTCCCAATGATAATGAGAAAACTCCCACATCCGATCCTCCTGTTGAAACACAACCTACACCTAGGCTGATCAAGGATCATCCCCAAGAGCTAATTATTGGAGATCCAAATGATAAAGTCAAAACTAGGTCTTCTTTCCAAGATGTTGCAAACATGGCTTTTGTCTCTATCATTGAACCTAAGAAAATATCCGAAGCTCTTAAGGATGATTACTGGATAATAGCCATGCAAGAGGAATTAAATCAATTCACTAAAAACGATGTATGGGATTTAGTTCCTAAACCACAAGATAAAACTATCATAGGAACTAAATGGGTTTTTAGGAACAAGCTTAATGAGGCAGGATAAGTCATAAGGAATAAAGCACGGTTAGTTGCACAAGGATATAATCAACAAGAAGGAATAGATTTTGATGAAATATATGCACCCGTAGCTAGACTTGAAGCTATTAGGATGTTACTAGCTATTTCTGCCCATAAAAACATTCAGCTATATCAAATGGATGTCAAAAGTGCATTTCTAAATGGCATCATACAAGAAGAAGTTTATGTTGCTCAACCACCTGGCTTCGAAATACCAGAAAAGGATGATCATGTTTATAAACTTAAAAAGGCACTTTATGGTCTAAAACAAGCACCTAGGACTTGGTATGAACGGCTCAAGACATAACTTTTTGAAAATGGTTTCTCTATTGGAAATTCAGATTTTACTTTATTTTTCAAAACATATGCATCTGATTTCTTAGTTGTGCAAATATATGTTGATGACATTATTTTTGGAGCCTCAAATGAATCATTATGCACACAGTTCAGTGACATTATGCAAAAAGAATTTGAAATGAGCCTTATGGGTGAACTAACATTCTTTCTTGGTTTTCAAATTAAGCAAACACCTGCCGGAATTTTTATAAGCCAAGAAAAATACACTAAAGAACTGTTAAAACGCTTTGGGATGGATCAATGCAAACATGCTACTACTCCTATGTCTACTTCTATTAAAATTGATAAGGATGAAAATGGGGAACCTATTGATGATTCCTTATATAGAGCCATGATTGGTAGTTTGCTATATTTAACCGCGTCTCGACCGGACATTATGTTTTCCGTCGGTCTTTGTGCTCGATTTCAATCCCAACCTATGCAATCTCATTTTCTTGCGGTTAAACGAATTCTTCGATATCTAGCCGGCACTACTTGTTTTGGTTTATGGTATCCAAAAGGACAATCCTTGGATTTTAAAGCATATACTGATGCGGATTATTCCGGTTGTCGACTCGATCGCAAAAGTACTAGTGGTGGATGTTTCTTATTAGGTAGAGCCTTAGTATCTTGGTTTAGCAAGAAACAAAACACGGTTGCCCTATCTACAACCGAAGCTGAATATATGTCAGCTGGGTCTTGTTGTGCTCAAGTGCTTTATATGCAACAGGTTTTAAGCGATTATGGTTTTAATCTTTCATCTACACCTATTTTTTGTGACAACACAAGCGCCATAAACTTAGCACACAATCCTATTTTACACAGCCGGGCTAAACATATTGAAATCCGTCATCACTTCTTAAGGGATCACATCTCAAAGAATCATGTTTCCCTTCATCATGTTGATACGGAAAATCAATTGGCTGATATTTTTACAAAACCGCTTCCATTAGATCAATTCAACAACATTAGGAAGCAACTACTTATTACTCCGTTGGAGGATGTTTTCTTTGATATCTGCGGTTCTTAAAACGAATACTTATGCTTTTATGTTTAGTATTGATATGAACGTTTAAATTGGAAATCTGCAAATTGTTGCCTCTTGGCTAGAACAAAACTTAGCCAAGGGGCGCTACGGTCGTAGTCAAGGGCGACCTAAAACAAGCTTTGTCAAATATGCTTCTTTGGACATCATTTTAGTAAACTTCATTGCTTTACATTTTGGCTATTCAATGGACATCTTTTTCGTTCGTTTTTGATGGGATATCTAATTAAGGGGGAGTTTTTAATAAATCGGTTATCTTTTTGAGATGACAAAGGGGGAGAGATATATAAAACTATAACTTAATATTTATGACAAACTCAATCAATGAGTTTCATAAATATACTCTTGGCTTTACATTGAAAGTTGCTATATTCCCAAATGAACTGGATTTCATGTTCCATAATTCATTGGGGATACTAAGCACACATTTTATAAATAAGAGGAAAAGTTCCAAACGGCAATCTAAAGGTATGGCATTTATAAGTTTTATATTTCCTGTATTCATATTTTGGAAATGTTTGTCATCTTCAAAAAGGGGGAGATTGTTGGCTAAATGGACATCTATAAAATCCCTTTGTTTTGATTATGACAAACATTTCATTCTTATTTATCTGACGAGCTACTTGAGTGTGCAGGATGACACAACTATAAGGGAAATCCAACATAAAGTATTTATATTTTCATGCAAATGTAATCATTGTAAAAACTTGTATAGAATTATAATGTACAAGTACTTAGAATCGCATGTAAATCAAGCATTGGATTTTCCCTAGCTAAACACCTTAGTCATCCATTCAATAGGACCACCTATGCACACATACGTATAACTAGTGCCTAACTTGAAACCTTAAAACAGGATCTCTCTCGGTCGACCAACTCCTCGACCGAGACACTTTCGGTCGACCACATTCTCGACCGAGAAAGATCCAAGTAGCCGTTAGACATATCTGCATATAACTTGAGAAAAGAGAAGCCTGTCGGTCGACAAGTCCTCGACCGAGAGGTATCTCGGTCGACCTTCACTCGACCGAGACGATCTCTGCAATTAGCCGTTAGACTAAACTGACAAGTTAGTTGGCAGTTGGAAATAGACGTTGATCCAGAGAGCCTGTCGGTCGACAACACTTCGACCGAGTAGGTGTCTCGGTCGACCAATTGTCGACCGAGATGGTCTCTGACAGGATCTGCAGAATAAATTAATTAGCCGTTGTTAAAGCAACAACTTTGTACCTAACGGCTAGTTAAGCACTTAGAAACTCCTAGAAGTTGTCTAGAACGTCCTTAAACATACTTAGGCCATTCCTATAAATAGGACAAGCCATAGGACACTAGCATTCACTTCTTACACTTGCTATACTTGAGAAAATACTTGAGCCCTCTTGTGCAATCTGTGTGAACTGAGCTTTGTGATCAATTGGCCATTTTCCCTTTAGCTCAAGCTCGTCCTATAGGCTAGATTTTCCTAACCCTAGCAATCACAAGTCCATCATATTGGCTAGGAAAATCCAAACGCTTGATCTAGGGAAATCAAGCCTTGAGCTACAAGGATAAGTTGTATTTTCTTTTATTCCTTTCTTGTTCCTTGTATTACTTGTACTCTCCTTGCTACTCCAGGTAGGAGGCTGCGGATTGGAGAGGGTGAAGCTCTTCGTGGTGAAGAGGAAGACTTTGGACTACTTCAGAAGGCTGTCTTGACGGGAAGCTACTTCAGGAGGAAGGCTACTTCAAGGGGGAGCTTGAAGTTACTTCAAGGAAGGTTGCTTCGAGGTTGGCAAGACTACTTCAAGGTGAAGGCTGTCCAAAGGGTGTTTAGAAAGTATTGTAAATTTTATGTAACATCCTTGAGAGGTAATAAAATTTAGTACTTTCAAAATCCCGGTTGGGTAAGCAACCGGGTAGTGGACTGACTCCTTAGTATTTGCTAAGGTGGAACCACTCTAAACACCTGTGTTCCTCTTCTTAATCTTTAGTTTGGTTGTTTGAGTTTAAATTATTTTAAAATCTCTATAAAACTCTATTCACCCCCCCTCTAGAGGTTTTCAATCAACAGTATCATCCACTGGTATCACTGGAATCACGGTATCATAGCTCGGTATCACAGTATCACTGTTCGGCGTCACATTATCAACACTGCCTCTTATCACAATATCATCAATCTGCATCTCAGTATCAACCTGCTCTGCCTCATTGTCATCTCTGCCATCAACTGTACCATGGGACCTCTCCAAGGTCCTGCCACTCCTCAAAGTAGTCACAGCCTTCACATGCTCATGGGTGGTAGAAGGGGGAGCTTGTGGAGGTGGTTGTGGCTGTTGGGGTGGTGGAGGCCTTTGGTGAGGGTAATTGGGATTTTGAAGGATGAATTGGGGTTACGGTTGTTGTTGAGGTGGTGGGTGATATTGTGGAGGTGGTTGTTGGTAAGTATGAGGTGGAGGTGGAGCATATTGATAATTGAGCGGTGCTTGAGGAGGCAGAGGAGCATATTGAAAAGTCCCATCATTGTTTGGATTTGGCATAGGTTGAGAGGGGAGTCTTCCTTCTTCTCTTCTAGCCATAGAGAGAGAAATCTGATCCAACCTCTGCTGAAGTCGACTTATAGACTGGCCATGTGCGTTGACATCCTTTTTGACTTCATCTAGGCTTCTTAGCCTTCCAAGAACCTCGTCCTCAAACTTAGAGCTGTAGCGTGGCTTATGTTGCCCCTGTCCTTGTACATCCTCATTTGGTTGTTTCCAGGAGAAATTTGGGTGGTTCCTCCACTTGGGAATGTAGGATTGGGACATTGGGCCCTGGTTGTGGCGGCCACCAAAGGAATGTAAAGCCTTAACTTCCTCGTCTATAGTGTCCACAGCCATTGCTTGTTGGCTAGAAGAGCCACCCACTTGATTCTTCATCATTTGCATCATATCTTCCATCATTTTCATCATATCGGGGTTGGTGGCATTGCGTGCGGGAGCCACAGAGGAAGGCGGAGGAGTGTAGTTTCGGCCACAATGCCCCCCTTTAATGGAAGCTCGACGGCGAGAATTCTCGGCGAGATGTTCAAACAGTGGCCATGAGTCCTCGGGCGGCTTGTCCATGAACGTGCCCCCGTAAGAAAAATCTACATTGTTTTGGCTCTACTCCTCAAGCCCGGTGTAGAAGGCTTGAACCAGCTGCCAAAGTGGGACCTCATGGTGAGGGCAGTCACGAAGCAACTTCTGGAACCTCTCCCATGCCTCATGGAAGGGTTCGTTCTCTTTTTGGGCGAAGGATGTGATGCACCTTCTCATGTAGGATAACTTGGCTATCGAAAAGAACTTCTTCAGAAACTCATTCTTTACTTCATTCCATGTGACGAGCTCTAGCCTCGAGATGTACCACTCCTTGGCTTATTCCTTGAGGGAGAAAGGAAAGAGCGTTCTCATGAGACACTCGGCCTAGGAAATTTCATCACTCTCACTTACACTATCTAACTAGGCCCTAGGCAATTGCATCACTCTCACTTACACTAGCCACTTAAATCTCACACTCATTTGTAAGAGGAGGGGTGTGTATGTAGGAACAAAGGCGGCTAGCTAGGAATCCACTAGTTCGACCTAGGAGCCATTCCTAAGATTGCCACATACACCCCAATTCCTCCTAGAAATGAAGTGTCATCAAAAACCTCAAAACAAGCAATTCATACAAGAAGCACAAACCACATGCAATAAGATAGGAAAATAGATGGAAGCAAGAGGTAATCATCATAAATATGAATTGAGTTCATTACACGAATTTTCCCCCCAACATGGTATCAAAGTAACATTTTAATCCCAAACAGCCCACCACAAGGGGGCTTAGCTATACATAGTCATGAAAACAGGAAAAGAAGGGGGTAAGAGAGGAAGAAACTCCATGAAGCTTGATGAAGTGGCCTCCTTCACCTCCAAGCAGCTGCAGACGTCCTCCCTCCTCCAATGGTGTAGGGGTGCATGAAAATGGTGGAATGGATGGATAGAAACCTAGAGAAACTAGGTTTCTATGGTGGAAATGAGTGGGAAGTGGGTGGAAAATGGGTGGAATGCAAGGAAATGGGTGGATGTGAGCAAGGGATGCAAGGGGGCAGCTAGGGTGTAGCTGGGGAGTTCTCCCTTTTGAGCCCTAGAAGCAACTAGTTCTTATATAGGAGCTAGGGTTGAGTAGGGGCATAATAGGAAAAACAGTGGAAAAGTCTGCTGGAAAGAGGGCCACTACGACCGTGGTGAAGGGCCACGGCCGTGGTGAAGACGGTATAACATGGCCGTGGTCAGGTGGTACGGCCATTGTGAAGGGAAACTGGAAATGAATGGAGTGGATCAATATGACCGTGGTGAGGGGCCACGGCCGTGGTGAAGATGCTGGGCCACGGGCGTGGTGTGTGGCCATGGGTGTGGTGTGTGGCGAACATTCTCCTGTAGACTCTGTGGCAATAAACATAATGGCCGTGAGCAGTGGCCACGGCCATGGTGATTCTGGCTTGTCATGGTTGTGGCTGAGGGCCATGCCCGTGGTGATTCTGGGCATTTCTCCTGTTGGAATTGCTGCTCCTTGGCAATAAACATTACGGCCGTGGTGAGGGCTTGAGCAGGCTGATGAACTTCAAACTTTGTCAAATTTGGATGTCCTTGCTTGGTGATGACTCTTTGGCCACTAAGGTAGGTTGGGGGAGCTTTGGGACCTTCTTTGGGGCCCTACATCACACTCGTCCATCCATTGTGGTCCCAATACCTGAAAATAGTGCAACGAACATCCATAAGCGTATTTGCAATGATAATCATATTGGGGACAATAGCATGTAATTCTAATGCATTTGAATGTAATAAAGGTACAAAATGGTACAAGATACAACCCTAGAATAGGGTTGGATCAGTATGGAAGAGGGAGCAGCTCGTCCCACAACCTCGTGGTAACATTCATGATCGGTAACCAGACTGATGTAAGAAGCCACAAGACCCGGAAGATAGGGAGGGTGATCCTCAAAAAGAATTTTATTCCTCGCTGTCCATGAAACCCACAGAAGAGTAGCGCCCTCATCTTTTCGCCTGCTGTCCTCATCCTCGAGTAGACCCCTAACAAAGGTCCCCACGTCATGATTAGCCAGTCGTCCGCCCCAATCAAACTCACCCGCCGCCCAAACCTGTCTGGCTACATCATAGTGCACCAGTGCATGAGAAGAATCCTCCCACTGGCCGCAACGATGGAAGCTGTCATCCGGTGTCACATGCTTCCTTTATAATTCTAACTTGGTGGTAAGTATATTCCTAAGTGTTCTCCATATGAAGTGCTTCAGTTTCGGTGGCCATCCCTACTTCCAAACCCTCTTCCACAACTCCATATCCACTCCATCTACTAAGTCCTCTCCTGCCCGAATAACGAAATATGCACTCCGGACTGTAGACCTCCCATTGCTCTCCCTCTCCCAATATAGAGTGTCCTCCTCATGCCGATGTGATAGTGGAATGTTAAGGACTCTCCTGGCTATATGTGTAGGGAAGCAAGTCTCCACCGCCTCTCTATTCCACCTCTTTGGCCCCCCATACATCAAGTCACTCACCCATCTGTACTCCACTGGCCCATGAATCAAATATCTATTTACTGTGCCCCCCAAGTGTGATATCCATCTCTCCTTATAGATATGTATATCTTTCCCATCCCCCACCCTCCACATGAAGCCACTCTTCACTACTTGCAATGCCCCCCAAATACCCCTCCATGTATAACTGGGATTCCCCCTAGCTCCACATGTAGAATAGATGATGAATTGTAGTATTTCACCTTAAGTATCCGAGCAACAAGAGACCCCCCATAAACTACCAACCTCCATCCTTGTTTAGCGAGAAGTTCTTGGTTGAAAGCTTTCAGATCCCTAAACCCCATGCCCCCACTCTCCTTGGGCTTGCACAACCTATCCTAGCTCATCCAATGGATTTTCCTCTCCCCTTCATTTGAACCCCACCAGAAACGTGCCATCACAGGGTGGATATCATCAATGATTCCCTCTGGAAGCTTGAAGATTCTCTTGAGATACGTGGAATTGCTTGGACTACTGCCTTGATCAGAACCTCCTTCCCCGGTCTGGATAAGAGTTGCTCCTTCCACCCCTGTAATTTTTTCCACACTCTGTCCTTTATAGCCACAAACACCTGCTTCTTGTACCTCCCTACCACCGTGGGAAGGCCAAGGTACTTCTCATGCCTATCCATCTCTCTCACCTGCAACTGGTTCTTTATCAACTCCCTTCTTTCACTCGTCACGTTTGTACTAATAGAAACCTTCGTCTTCTCATAATTGATTTTCTGCCCAGATGCCCTCTCGTATTGGTTGAAAATTTTAGCTAAAGCAGAGCATTCTTCTGAGGTAGCCCTTGTAAAAACAATGTTGTCATCTACGAAAAGAAGGTGAGTTACCCGTGGCGCACTTCTGCAAATTCTTGTCCCATGTATTTTATTAACCTATGTGGCTTTAGACAGAGAAAAAGAAAGTGCTTCAGTGCAAAAAGGAAAAAGATATGGGGAGATAGGATCACCTTGGCAAAGTCCTATGAATGGTTTTGCAGACCCTCTCCTATTGCCATTGTCGATGAACTTGTGGGATACACTAGTTCACACACTCCATAACCTTTATCCTCCATGTAATTGGCAGCCCCAGCCTCCCCATGACCCCCTCCAGAAAAGACCACTCGACCCTATCATACGCCTTACTCATGTCTAGCTTAAGCGCCATAAGCCCCTCTCATCCCTTCTTCCGGTGTTTCATGGTGTTAAACAACTCATACACCACCAAGGTGTTATCTGTGATCATCCTCCCTTCTATGAAAGCACTTTGATTCTCCGAGATAATCCCATTCATCAGCTGTTTGATTCTATTGGCCAAGACCTTCGTAATAATCTTATATGAGACAGTGCACAAGCTAATAGGTCTATATTCAGACAGGAGGACCGGGTTATTTGTCTTTGGAATGAGGACTATATCAGTATCATTGATATCTGCAAGGCCAATCTCCCCTTTCCACCATTTAGAAATAAAAGCCAGCAAGCTACTTTTAATAACCTCCCAAAATATTTGGTAGAAAATTGCCTTCATCCCATCCGGACTGGGCACTTTATTCGGATGCATTTGTTGGAGTGCTTTCCAAACTTTTGTCTCTGTGGGAACCTTTTCCAGATCTGAAATAGAAGACTCATCAACCACCATTGGTATGCCTTCAAGGAACTCATCCATCCCATAAGGGTTTGAGCTGGAAAAGAGAGAAATAAAATATGAAGAGATAATTTCAGCAATGGAATCCGCCTCTGTATGCCAACTCCCATCCTCCTTGAAGAGACCTTCTATGGTATTATGTCACTTCCTCTGGTTAGCTTTATGATGAAAGTACTTTGTGTTCCTGTCTCTGTCTCTCATCTCATTGGTCCTAGCTCTAGCCAACCAATAGCTCTCTTCCTGCCTTTGCAGATCCTGTAGTTCTCTCGCTAAAGACTGACATTCCTGCAACATGTCATGAGATGGTAGCCTATCCTGAGCACGACCAAGCCTCTTCTCCAGTTGTTGTAGTCTCCTCCTAATGTTCCCAAATTTATCCGCCGCCCACCCAGCAAGCTTCTCCACACAATTGTTTGTCTGATCTTTAAGGCCCAAATTGTGGATGTTGTCCCATGCATGTGTGATGACCTCCTTACATTCCGGTGATGATAGCCAAAAGGTTTCAAATCTGAACCTCTTCTCCACCTATCCCCCTTCCTGATTCCTTCTCTCTACCCTGACCGGCCTAAATCGCGCGTCCTAAAATTGGAGGCAGATTTGAGGTAGTCGAGCTTTTACATTTATAAACTTGAATCCTTCTAGGCCCCCGCAACTTTGTTTACGGGGTCGAAGTAGAAATACGGGGTCAAACACAGGGACAAGTGGGTAGTGTTGAGAACACGAAATCGACACGCTACACTCCGGCAGGTATAAAGAGAGATAAATTCCCAAAAAGGGAAGCAGTAAGATGTCACAAATAAAACAAAGAAAACTATCTCCAAGTGGAGCGACGGGAAAACATGATTCGTTAGCTAAGCAAAACGCGATCCAAACATGCAAGCTAGAGTTCAGATATCAAACATAGCAGTCATCCAACCTTGTGCACCAAGCATAGAGCAACAAGTAATTAAGCATCTTCTAATTCCATAGACAAATAAAGGGTCTTAATTATAATGCGTAAGTAAGGAATTAAATGACAGAAATTAAAGATAGGTATCGCCTCCTTGATGTAGAAGGATGACAGGATGCAGTAGCTCTCCTGCCCCATATCAGTCAGAGGCCTAGCTCGATACAGAGGTGTCGGACAACACACCCTCTCGGGCGGCACGCACCGACTGTCGACCGTATCGCTCAAGGACCTGACTGATACGCTCATGTCGGGCGGCACACCCTCTCAGGTGGCACGCTCGACAAGCAGAGCGTATCAGGTTGATATCGTGTCTGCCTTAGAGCTACGCATTGTTTTTGTCGAGCACTTGCGTCGCTCATCTACGTCGGCCGATATCAGCCCGCAATGTCGCCCGGGATGGTCCTAAGTGAACTGTCCCCTCCCTCTCGGGATGAGGAGAAGCTCACCTAGTGTCGCCCGAGACAAGCACTGGGGCACGACATGTATGCTCTCGCAGTCTCCTCGGAAGATGGCTCAACTCCCAACTATCCGAATTCTAGAACTCCGAATTCCAAACTGTGGACTGTCCAAACTGTCTTTTTGGCTCCCTATAGCTGCTATTTATAGTCAGTTGGTTGGGGAGAAGACATGGTGCTCGAAGCGCCACATGGCTCCCTTATGCGCCAGTCGTTGGACGGACTAATTCAGAGGTGTCGCTCGACGTAGATGGTGTCGGCTATCGGTCGTGACGGGCGGCACGCCTGCCGGTGGGTGGCTGTGTCGCCCGACAAGCTAGGTTGTCGGGGCGAGCTGGGCTCCCTATCGGGTAGAAGGAGTGTCTTCTATCAACTTCTTCTCGCGTGACCCCTCTCTTTGTTGAGCGTCGTTGTGTCGCCCAGCCCTGTCGGGCAGGGGTTGTATCGGTCGTCAGGGAGGCTGAGACAGACTTGGACTTATTCATGGGCCGGAGCAGCCTTATTGCCCAAAAATGAGGAAAACTCTGTAAAAGATAGGAAAATTGGATTAAGAGCATTGCTTGGCCAATTATTGCGAAAGTGCATATAAAAGAGAGGAAAATAGCAGAAAAGGGCAGTTTTGATAACAGAAAAACAGTCTAAAATATCACAAAATTTGGTATTATCAACTCCCCCAAACATAGCATTTTGATTGTCCTCAATCAATATTTAAACTATATTTTGTGATGTTTCTTCTTGCTTGGTATAACTTCTTGTTCAAAAAGTGAAACGAAGATTGTAATGCCTTAAGGATAATGTTATCTCAATACGAACAAAAGACTTAGTTTTCCCTACCTTATTGTTAAGTAAGATTTTTCTCCATAGCTTCGGCGAGACTTAGTTGTATGATTCCGAAGTTATCTTACACACCAAACAACTTTATTTTTGGGGCAGAAAGTTGTGTATAGTGTAGGCTAAGGCTTTTTGGGTTTTTCATTCTTGTCTCCCATCAGTCCATCTAAGTAAGGGTCCGTTAGCGAGCAAGTGGTCCCTGCAGTCCAAGCCAGTTGGCTTTAGAGCAGTGATTTCACATCCTACGTACCACTGCCCCGGATCTACCATGCCTAAAGATGGGTACTTTTGGAAGACAAGTGTGTATATATATTTTTTTCTTTTTCTTTTATTGGGAACAACTCTCATGCTTTTATTCACGATCATAAGGCTTTTCTCTCTTTTTGGGATTTTTGTTGGGTAAGGGGGAATAAAAGAGATTTCTGCTGTTTGGGCAGCTTTTTCCTTCTCCATACTCGGCTCCTAGCTGTTTGCGAGATTATTGTTTTTTTTAAATTTTTGACATGACAAAATATATTCTTTTGTTCGTTTGAATCATCATTATAAAAAATATATAACAAAACTTGCATCACATTTAGCACAAAGAAAATAAACTTGGCAAGGAGTTGCATCAGGTTTTTACTAATATAGCGACTTTGTACATATGCATGGGAACAAAATAAGCAAAATTTTCAAAAAAAAATTATAAAACAAAGTTTTGTTATAAACATATATATGTACACTTGATATAGGAAAGAACAAAAGGATGAAGAACAAAAGGATAAGGAATTTAAGTCAGAGAGATCAGAAGATTTTTGTACCTCCCTCATTGGTACATGGTACCCCCCCCCCAAAACTTACTCCGCACTCTGTCCCCAGAGTTGTGAAGTAAATTAGGTGAGGTAATGTTTAATCCAGTGAGGTTGCGCTTGCATTAGATAGGAGTTCCCACACATATTCTCCTCGTTTTCTGTGATATCCTGTGTGGTGGAGCTGGTCAGGCGTTGCTTCACTTGCCATCCATTCCAGGACAAAGATGCCACAGTCGTTGGATAAAGGAATTTGCTGCGGACTGCGGTGGTCGAATTGGAGGTCGTGCCAATTGCCTCCTTGTATATCCAGGAATGGTTCAATCATCTTTGACACTTCGTCATAATATTTTCGCACTAAGCGTTCGACGGGTTTCAAGGGTTGTGATGTACACGACACGGGATGGTTCTTGTTGCTGTCCGAGCTGTTGTAGAAAATTTTTGCTCATTGCCGAGTATACATCGCTAGGAGCGTCCAATGATGGTAATGCACAATAGGCGGGAAGATAGTGCTTGTGACGCCGTCCTTCAATTTTTGCAGGAACATCTTCTTCGCTCCTGTTTCATCGGCGAGGCAGATATCGTTGAAAAGCAAAGGATGGGCTATATATGCATGTTCTAGCTTTGGCTGTATAAATTGGATGTAAGCGGCTGCAACAGTTACAGTCAAGCACTCTCCTTCCTTCACCATGTCCCTTAGCTCATCTGCCAGGACTATAATATCTCTTGTCTAAAAAGCAACATCTGATGGGGTTGAGTCAGCAAGCTTCTTCTGGATGATGTTGACCTGCTCCTGTGTGAGAGTTGAACACGAAAAGCGGTCAAATTTTTTGATTTGCCCTTCAGAAGCTTCAGGCAAAGCAGTGTCTTCCTCCCCATGCACTTTCTTCAGAATTGCTAGCTGCTTGCCCGTCCCATGAATTTTGGTTGCTATCTCTTTTCTTTTTCTTCTGGGCTGCTGGATCGAGAAGAATCTTCCTCTATATCACTGTCCAGCAGCTGCTCCGACACACCTGCGTTCCGAAAATAGCGTTTGTCCTTGATTAGGAGCATGGCGTAGACGCCCCTGTGCTGATAGAAGGATGTGCCTCTAAGGAATCCTAAGTTTCTGACTGAATTGAGCGCTTCAATGGAACCCAACACGGCGATAGTGCTATTTCCGCTCTCCTCTTCTGCCAGTTCTGGGAGGTCTTTGATACCGAAGAATTTCCAAGGTCCTTGAAGATGTTGGATTCCTTGCTTTAAAGCTCGTAGCAAGAGTATTGGCAGGCGTTTCAACTGTCCGTCCTTCGGGCGGTAGAAAATACCCCCGAAGCGTGGTACTTCATCCTTGCTGCAACACAGCAGTTGGACGTCGCGGTTTCTGATGTCCGCCACACAGAGAAACCACACGTTGCGATGCTTGTACGGGGCCAACACCAGATTTGGTCTATGCTCTTCAACGTATTGCAGCATACCGACCACCGCACAGGAGTTTAACTCTCCCTTCATCAGCCTTCTTGCTAAGGTCGGGGTGGCTGTGTATATTTGTCTCCGACCTGTCCTGCTGTTGAACTTCTCTATTATAGCGTTCTCCAGGACCTTGAACACTCGTTTTCCGATGACAGCCGGCGTGCGGAACATTTTCCGAAGATCTCCCCGTCATAGGGAGAGGTAGCAATTGCTCCAGACTATGTCTTCTTCATTGGCATGCGACCTCAAGACCTTATTTAGCAGCTGCAGGTATCTGATCGTCAGGTTCCCGACGGCTCTTCTATCGAAATCGGCCATCTCCAAGGAGGGTATCTCAGATGGCTCGCGGAATTTGTCCCAAATGAGCGCTTTCCTCGGGGTGGATGTTTGTTATTCACTGTGTAGATATCCCCCAGCTCTCCCTCGGACTCATTAGATGAGTCTCCCCCGGTGTTGATGTCTGCATCATCATCTTCAACTTCATTCAGGGGGATGGAGATGTTAGCATCTCCCATACCCAAAGAGCTCTCCTGTCTGCTGGGAGACCCTTCGGCAGATCCTTGTTGTGTCCCGTTCTCGGGCGTTGATGATTGCCTGCTAGAGGAGGAGGATGGGGACGTCGTTCCCGAGGGGGAACCTGAAGGAGAGGGACTAGGGCTCCGGCTGGGAGGTAACGGCGATCGTCTCGGCTGCCTTCGGCGCAGATGGTTGTCACTTCTGTCCATCCTCTCCTCGAGCCTATCAAGTCGTTGGAGAACTTGCTGCATTGTTGCATTTAAGGCCTCTAGTCCGCCGGGTATGCTTTCTAGAGCCAGCAGCTTGCTCTCTTGGCTGTTCAGCCTGACCTCGTGGTTGTCCTGCTTGTCTTGAAAAGATGCAAGTTTGCGAGTCAGGGAAGTACAAGTAGCAGAGTTGATGGTTGTTACCTCCTGCAGATTGTCGAGTTCGTTTCCGAGCATCTTTCCGAGTGACGGAGGGGGTCCGGTGGATCTCCCTTCCGTCCTCGCGACATCTAGCCCGCGTGAAGGTCCACCCAAAGAGGTAGAATCTATGAAAATCGTTTGCGAACCAGATGTTGCCAGGAGGGGAGTCGGTGCTTTTTCAGGTGTTGCCGCCTTGCCTTCTCTTCTGATTGGGGATGGCCATGGTGAGGGCAGACTTTGCCCCACCTCTGCACTGTCGGTGATCTCCTCGACTGCCGCAGGCGGGGACTTTAGCGGCAGGGATGATGTTCTTTCAAGTTCTCTCATGATCTCGTCAAACATCACATTGTTGTTGCCCCGTTGAAGCTCCTCTCCCGCCTCTACAGTTGTAGAAACACGGATGGGAACTGCGGTCGTCTCTTCCGTGGCAGATCCCAAAGTTTCCATCCTGGTGACCTCGACAATCACCGACTCTTTCTCAGCCACCACTGTCGTTGTTGGTGTGGTGGCTGGTATGGTTAGAGCGACGGCAGCTTGATGAGAAGTTATCACTGGCAGTTCTGGGGCTGGCCTCTCTATGGTCCTGATTGTGGTGGTGGTAGTCGTATTATTAGCTATAGCTTCAATCTCGGCGGTGGTGAAGACCAACTTCTCTTTGTCGTAGTTGGCGCAGCGAGGAAGGGGAAGGATTATGTTCATCCTTGAAAACTTGTAGAAGAAACTTCCCCTCTCCTTCCTGATGATGTTGGTCATCATCAGATATTTTGTGTCAAACACCTCATCGCCTTGCATTCTAGTATGGTTGCGCGGCTCGAATGGGTAACCGAGTCCTTCTACGATGATGTTGATAATGCCGCCCATGCAGTACTCCTTAGTGGCCTCCTTCATTGGATGCAACATGTTCAGCAAGAACCGACTGAGGTTGATGACTCGGCCCTCCATAATGTGCCACATGACGTGGAGCTCCTCCGTGTAGATGATGTTGGATTCGTTCTTGATGAACAGCAAGCATGCCACCATGTTGTGCACGATCCTCTAGAAGCAGGACTGCACTGCCACGACCTTTGCTCCCAGCTTGAACGAAGACTCGCCGGTAAGCCTACCCCAAAACTCCACGGGATTGAACCCGTCTTCCTCGGTGATCCTCTCACCGTTGTCCATCTGATTCTTCTCTTCCTCGCTAGAGGAGAAGATCTTGTTTAAGAACTTCTCAGAGATGGCGTGCTCCAAATTGTATAGTCGGGCCTGTAGTCTATCTGGCCCGCTGAATTTTCCTTTCTCCGTTGTCGAATTCCTCACCCGGCGGAGAGAGGACATGAACTTCATGGTCAGCTTGGTGTACAAAGAAGTTCGGCTGAAGCAGATCTTCTTTAGTCCTACCGCCGCAAGGACGCTCTTCAGCCTCTTCACGATTCCAAGCTCATCAAATGAGGCTCTATGGCAGAATTTGCTTGGCTTGTACATCTTGGGTACCAGCTCAGCATAGCGGCGAGCATGCTCGTCGTCTCTTGGCTCGAAACTCCCCGAAAAGAATTCTGGGAGTTCTGCTGCTGGTGTTGGCGCTACTGCAAGTGGTGTTGGTGTTGTCACTGGAGTCGCAGCTTCTCCAACCCTTGCCTTCTTCCTAGTCCCCGATGTCCCAGCCTATCATGGGTTCAGGCGCTTGGGTCTGGTAGTCTGCCCTTCAGTAGCAGTCTCAGGGTAGACCCTCCTGCCTTGCTCATCTACTGGGACAACGGTCATCTTAATGCGGGCCATCTCTGTAAGTCAACAAAAGAGATATCTTGATTAATTATGTTGGCCCTTGGAAGAAATATAATAAAGAATAGACGTGTGACTCTGTATTATCCTGTACAAAACTGCCCGACCCTCCTGTATCGGGCGACGCACTGGTTTCAGCAGCGAAGCCATGTGCCCGATACAAGAGATTGGTATCGCTTGATATGTCGAAAGATTCAATCGTGCAATGAAAATAGTCGTGATGGGCGATACGAGGGTGATAAGACGAGGTGCCCGATATGTTCTTTTTAAAGAAAAGAAGTATGTCGTCTGATAACAAAAATAGGCGATGTGATGCATCATCGGGCGACACGGCTATCGCCTGACATTGGGCGACGCGAATCAAAGATACCCCGCACAACACCCATATCGGGCGACACCACTGCTCACGAAGGAAACTTGAGACCGATACCTACTTGTAACAAGAAAAGAAGCGTGTCGGCTGACACGATCTGTCGGGCTATATCTTGCTGTGATCTGGGCTATCGGGTGACACAAGAGAAGTGCAGTTTCGTGCGACACGGGAGCAGAAGCACAAGTTCTCTCGCTCGACACGGGAGCGTAAAAACAGTAAGGTAAGGAACCCGACACGGTAAAACTTACTTTCCTTATATAGCGACTAAACAGTAAAACCCGGGTGCCCGTCGACCGTCAGTCCAACGAGTAAGCCGGTAAGCCCAACTGTCGGCATGACTGTTGCACTCCACAAAGCCCCACCGTCTGATAAGGGTGCACTCAAGCGCTGGTTGGAGCGCCCCCCGTGAATCGTGAAAACAAAACGGGTTAAGCTACGGGTGATGAGTAAAACATCATTGGCCAAGGACTAAGCTCCCGGCCTCAGATAATATTACCCATCTCGGTTAATAAAACTAAGGCGGTGGCCCACAAAACATAAGAGTCAGTGCATGTGGCGCATGCACCGCCTCGGGCCTTATTACATACCAAATGTTCGTAATGTTTGTTTTGCAGGAAAGTAAATTGCAATCCTATTCTAAGAAATAAAATAAAGCTCGGGTTTCCTCCTGAGAAGTGCTGCAGTTATCGTCTCCAGCTTGACGGCTCCAGTTCTTTATCTTCCAGATTCGTCCTTTCCTGGCAACTCATTCTCAACCCTCTATCTGTCACAGTCCCTGTCTCTTCACAGGTTCGGTGTTTGACGGTATCTTTCCTGAGGGGTTCTTCATCAGTTCGGCCATTTGAGCTAATTGTTGGTCAATCTAGCGTTGATGCGTCTGCATATCCGCCAGCTGGACCTGCAATGAGTTCAACACCCCCGAATTTGATAGCTCACTCTGCGCCAATTGGTTTTTGATAGTGTCCTGCTTTTTCGCAAAATCAAACAACTGTCCCACCACATCTGCTCGGTTCGAAGCCTAGTTCTGTCCTTGTTCTTTAGTTGATCCCTGGTACTTTCCTTGACCTTGGAAATTACCCTTATTCAGTTGGAAGGGGGCATTTCTAGCATACTGACCGGTTCCTCCCCTCTTTTCAAAAGCTTGGGGTGGCTTGGTGGAGTTGTGCAGCTGATGAGAATTTTCAGCTGCGTCCTTGTTCCCATAGTTGAAGCCAGGGTGGTCCGGTCTTCTGAAGTTTACGAAAGAGACATTTTTCAGTTTCCTCTGCCTCGGACTCGGTATCGCTTGATGCTTCTGGCCAGGTGTAGATGCAGTTATCTACCCCATGGCCGCCTTCTCCGCATGTTACACATTTCATTACTTTTTCTACATGCTTCCTCCCCTTACCACCAGCTTCCCGCAACTGTTTTACATGCGTAGCAATCCTCTGGATCTGTGAGGTGATTGCCTCCAGTGCCTTAGATTCAAGGGTGGACCCTTCTCCTACCTTCTTTATCTGTCCTCTGTCGGACCGGTCGAACTCAGCACCTGCCATCAACTCGACCATATTCTTGATAATCTTTTCGGACATCTTCGCCTTCTTCCCCAAGAAGTCACTACCCGCGGCCGCGTTCAGCGACACCCTATCTTCAGGAGTCAAGCCATTATAGAAGGTGGTGATGAGGAAGCCCTTCTTGTAATTGTCATGGGGGCAATCCCTCAGATACTCCTGGAACCGCTCCCAGGCGTCGTGGAGGCTTTCATTCAGCTTTTGCATGAAGGATGTTATCTTCTTCCGATTCCTGACCGTTCTTTCGATGGGGTAGAACTTGTTTACGAATGCATTGGACAAAGCTCCCCATCCATTCAAAGACTGGTGGGGTAACCCAAGATACCAGGATAGGGCCTTGTCTTCTAGGGAGAAGATGAAGCCCTTACAGTATATCACCTCCTGGGGAACACCTCTCATCTTAATCGTGTCACAGATATTCTTAAAAGCATCCAGGTGATGATAGGGATTGTCATTCTTGGAGCTCCCTCTAAAACTCTTATTTTGGATCATAGAAATGACAGAAGGCTTAAGCTCAAAGTTGGCCGCATTGAACCGCGGGGTGACGACAGGACACATGGATTTGTTGGCTTTTGAGGATGCCAACTCCCTAAGCGTCTTTTCCTCCTCTTCCGAGTCGTGACTGTCACTCTCTCCCCGGCATTGTTCCTGATCATTTTGGTTTCTTCTTTGCCTCTAACGGTGACGGCGTCTGTGTCGGTGATGGCCCTCTTTGTACTCCCCTGAGTCTGGATCTTCTTGTTGATGGTCACCGTTATACCTGTCGTTTTATTCAGGCGGGGGTGAATCAGGCCTCCTCCCTTGGCGTTCGCCTTCAGAATGGGGTGGCTCAATGCGAGGTGGCATGACAGTTGGAGTTGGTGCTCAGTGGAACAGATCACCGTCCTTCTGAGTACCTATTATTGGCACGAGGAATCAAGTTTAGAAGATAAATCTATTAATTTCAAGCAAAGAATAATAGTAAAGAAATAGAAAAAGAGTGATGTCAAGCTCATTGCTAATCTTGAGGCACAGGAGTGTAGTTAGTGGATTCGGGTTCGTCTACATTACCGCTTTTGCCTTGTCCCCGACAACGGTGCCAAAAAGTTGACCGGCCTAAATCGTGCGTCCTAAAATTGGAGGCAGATTTGAGGTAGTCGAGCTTTTACATTTATAAACCCGAATCCTTCTAGGCCCCCGCAACTTTATTTACGGGGTCGAACACAGGGACAAGGGGGTAGTGTTGAGAACACAGAATCGACACGCTACACTCCGGTAGGTATAAAGAGAGATAAATTCCCAAAAAGGGAAGCAGTAAGATGTCACAAATAAAACAAAGAAAACTATCTCCAAGTGGAGTTACAAGAGAGATTTAAGATTTTTGTCATTTAGTAGTTTTTAGGGGTTTTCATGCAACAGAAACAGAAAGATACTGCTTGATCTAAAGCGGGGTACGAAGGATAATACTGCGGTAAAACAAGCGGCGGTGGAACCAGTCATGTACCCCTCCTCTCGAAGCGGGTACCTCTAACAAGGCATCAGCGCCCCTCACGAGGTCACTGGACTAAAATTAGAGTGGAAAGGTTACTAAGGCAACTCCATTCCATGCACTCTCGTACTCCAGAATCGGACCAAACTCTAGAGCCACAACACAACTCTCAAAGTTGTTGCGACAGGAAAACACGATTCATTAGCTAAGTGAAACACGATCCAAACATGCAAGCTAGAGTTCGGATATCAAACATAGCAGTCATCCAACCTTGTGCACCAAGCATAGAGCAACAAGTAATTAAGCATCTTCTAATTCCATAGACAAATAAAGGGTCTTAATTACAATGCGTAAGTAAGGAATTAAATGGAAGAAAGTAAACATAGGTATCGCCTCCTTGATGTAGAAGGACGATAGGATATAGTAGCTCTCCTGCCCCATATCATTCAGAGGCGTAGCCCGATATAGAGGTGTCAGGTGGTGTGCACCGACTGTCGACCGTATCGCTCAAGGACCTGACCGATACGCTCATGTCGGGCGGAACACCCTCTCGGGCGGCACGCTCAACAAGTAGAGTGTATCAGGTTGATATCGTGTCGGGCTAAGAGCTACGCATTGTTGTTGTCGGGCACTTGTGTCGCTCATCTACGTCGGCCGATATCGGCCCGCAGTGATGCCCAAGATGGTCCTAAGTGAACTGTCCCCTCCCTCTCGGGATGAGGAGAAGCTCACCTAGTGTCGCCCGAGACAACCACTGGGGCACGACACGTATGCTCTCGCAGTCTCCTCGGAAGATGGCTCAACTCCCAAATGTCCGAATTCTAGAACTCCGAATTCCGAACTGTGGACTGTCCAAACTGTCTTTTCAGCTCCCTGTAGCTGCTATTTATAGTCAGCCTGTTGGGGAGAAGACATGGTGCTCGAAGCGCCACGTGGCTCCCTTATGCGCCAGTCGTTGGACGGGCCGATTCAGAGGTGTCGCTTGATGTAGATGGTGTCGGCTATCGGTCGTGACGGGCGGCACGCCTGCCGGTGGGTGGCTATGTCGCCCGACAAGCTGGGTTTTCAGGGTGAGCTGGGCTCGCTGTCGGGTAGAAGGAGTGTCATTCATCAGCTTCTTCTCGCGCGGCCCCTCTCTTTGTCGAGCGTCTTTGTGTCACCCAGCCCTGTCAGGCAGGGGTTGTATCGGTCGTTAGGGAGGCCGAGACAGACTTGGACTTATTCATGGGCCGGAGCGGCCTTATTGCCCAAAAATGAGGAAAACTCTGCAAAAGATAGGAAAATTGGATTAAGAGCATTGCTTGGCCAATTATTGCGAATATGCATATAAAAGAGAGGAAAATAGCAGAAAAGGGCAGTTTTGATAACAGAAAAACAGTCTAAAATATCACAAAATTTGGTGTTATCATACCCATAAAAGGATCTACCCATGGTCCGAGTTGAGAATAGGGAAATTTTTGACCTTTCTAATATTGTAAAAATCACACCATTTCCTGTCAGCCAGAAACCTGTCAAGTCTTTCCAGTATCATCGTGTCCACCTATTGTCCTCTCTTCCACGTGAATTTATTATCAGTGGAGCCCAAATCAGTCAGTTGGCATCTATCCATGGCCTCTCTGAAGTTTTGCATATGCCACTCATTTTTTGGTTGTCCTCCCTACTTTTCAGAGTGAAAAAGGATCTCATTGAAGTCCCCGCCGAACACAATAAGCAAATTCATCTAATCACAAAGCTCCTCCATTAGTCTCCATGTGTTGTGATGCTCATGTTTGGCTGCCCATCCATATATCCCCACAAAACAAAAACATTCATGGTTGTCCTCCCTTCCCACCACCGCACTGATGTGATGGTCCGAGAAAGAATTCACTGGCACGTCCTCCCCTCTCCACCACAACCCCAGCCCTCCGGCCCTTCCCCTACTGTCCACTCCAAACCCCACATTGTACCCACATCTCCTCCTTACCTCCTCCTGGTTCCTTCCTCTACACATAGTCTCCATCACAAAGACTATATCAGGCATCTCTCTCCAACAGTGCCTCCTTAGAGAGTCAACCGTCCTAGGGCTGCCCAGACCATGGACGTTCCAAATTAGAGTTTTCATGGCTCTTCACGGGCCTGGACCTCGCCAGTGCCCACTACTGTTGTGTGATTTGGTTCACACTACACCACCACTCACATCTGTTTTCCTGCCAAACCCATCTCACCTTCATTGACCCCCACAATATCCTCCTCTAACCCCCTTCATGTACTCTCTGCTTCAATCTAACTTCCCCAACCACGCCTACCTGCTGCGACCCAAGCCTTGTAAACCTTCGACCTTTAACACCCTTATCCCTTCCCTCACCACCCTTCCTACTATGGTGTGTCTTCTTCATAACAGGAACCCCCTCCCCTTTGTCCCCCGCCCCTCCTTCCCCTAAGCACCCTTCAACATCATTTGCATCCTTGTAGAACTGGAACAACTGCGGCGCACAGGTGTCGACGTCCCTTCTGGAAGCATGAGTGTCGGTGTCCCCTATCATCTGTCCCGCATCGTTGGATGGAATCACATTTGGTTTCCTCAGTTCTGGGATCCCCCTCACACCGTGCATCTCTATCTGTGTTGTTACAGCTTCATTCCTTGGCGCCCCCAGTTCCACCTCATCTCAGCTCCCATGGCCCTGGTCGACAATCGTCCTCTTCGTCGTGGAGCCACTTGCTTGCCGCCCTGGTTTAGTAGCTAAAATGTCCACCCACTGGACAAAGATGTCATGTAGGTCTATCCTCTCCACTGAATCAGCAGATTCATCCATCACCTCCACCCCCTGCGGGCACGCCTTGGCACTGGATGGAAACTACCTTCTTCCTCGTGTGGTTTTTTCTCCCCCGACCTGGTTCATGTAGCAATAGGTTTGGAGAAAAACCTTAGCTCCTTGGACGAGCACTCCCTGCCCAGGAGCTCCTCCTTGATTGGGACATTCCAATGCTTCGTTGGAGAAGCTTTTATCCATGGACCCCATCACCTAGGTGTCGCACCGTCCTCCCCCCCCCTCCTCCTCCTCTCTGCAATCCTTCTCAAGATGGCCCATGACGCCACAGAGATAACAGAATGCTGGAAGTCGTTCATACCTGATCTCCACTGACACTATCTTGCCACTCTTGTCCCTTATCTTCTGTAGTTGACGGATGGGCTTCGTGATGTCGATCTCCACGTGAGCCCTGCACGACGCCCCCCATCCAAGGTCACGCCTATCAACAATGACGACCCTGCCGATCTTTCTAGAAACTGCCCTTATTGATTCCTCCGATCTGTAGCCTAGTGGCATGTTGTACATCAAGATCCAAAATAAGCTCAGGTTTAGAACCATCTCCGACGGTGTATCCTCTGGATTGATATCCCTCACAACGAGAAGGTGATTGTCGAAGTTCCACAGACCATCAGCGACGACCTTCTCCTTGTCCTTCCAATGGAGAAACTGGATCACAAAGAGATTGTTGGATATCTGCCTAAAACTAACGTCCTTCCTCAGCACCCAAGCGTTGATCATCGTTCATTTAAAAGATGGGAAATTATATGGTATGTTCGTCGTCAACCTTCCAACCAGCGCCAGAGCGATATGCTCGCTCCCCTCCCCCTCTGTCGCCCCCTGAAGATCAAGGACATCATTCTCCTCGTCCTCCTGTACCCTTAGTGCCGCGTATGTTACCATGAGTTCATCCGCCATAGCGCGGAGAAGACCTGCAAAACACAAGAGTGACGACGCCGTGGTGGCGAGAAGACCTGGATGCGTCGTCGCCTAGAGAAACCCTAGGATACGAGCGACCAGGAGTTTCACATTGAATCTCCTTTATTATTTCTCTATACCACCATGCACATGGATGCACGATACAACTTGTATCCCTAGTTGCACAATACCCTTCCTTTGTGCATGGATTGCTTGTCATGCTTGTAGCTGACAATCTTGGGTGAGGGTTGGTACCCTATCCGATACCCCTTTAGTGAGGGTTTGTGGTCACTTCCTAGCATTGGTGAGGATAGGCGACACTTCTAATGAGGGTTGTGCCTAACCCGATAACCCTATGCAAGTTATCTTGAGATGCATAACGTCAATGTAATACCTTGTTACCTTGAGCCCGTATCTTTGATCATGATGATAAGATATGACGAATAGGTTGTGTACGTTAGTATGGTGGTTACCTATGGTTGATGATATGTGAACCTTTGATAATGTTTGATGGTAGATCATGGTTATATGATCCCTAAAGATGAATCCTGAGGGATAGCGAGCATGATGATACAAGACATAGGGTATGGTGGATACCCATGGTATGGTAAAAATAATGTGTATTTCTTAATACACCATCTATGACTTATGCTTCATGTGTTCATAATATTTGATTATTGTTACAATCCTATAAACCTTAATCTTAACGATATGATAATCATGATATGTTTGATGCCTAAATTTGGTGCTAAGTGAGATGATTAGATACATGATTATGTTCATGAGATATAGGGCATAGAGAATGCTCGTGGTTTGATTACAATAATGTAATTTGTTTACAAGGTACAACTTTGTGCTTCATGTAGTTATAATCATGGATGTATATCCAAACATGTACCTTCAATCCTAATAGCATGATAAACATAAAGATCAATGTTTGGTGATTCAATTATCTCTCTCCATATGTATACTAACCATGTAGGTTTATCAAATGAATTCATAGCCAGGTAAGAGCTATGAGGAATATGAGTTATGTATAACACTCAATGATGATAATCCTTGTTGACGAGATAACACATATCACCAGTATGATGCAGAAGGTCTGTGGACTTGATAATGGTTGAGTGCCAGGTTGTGGTGTTATCCTCTAATGTTGAGAGAAGGGATTGCTATCCCATGGTGATGATGTAAGCCTTGAGAGGTAGTGGCAATCTATGATGATGTGATTGAGTCCCAGTGATGTTGATCCTTGAGATGGATCTTGATGATTGACAAGAGGCCAAGTGGTAACATGTGATGTTGGCTTTGAAAATAAGAGAAACAATGTAACACCTAATAATGAGATCTATGTTGTTTACTTGTTTTTTAGTTTACATGTTACATAACTTGGTTTAATCTTGCAATCCGCTTAAAATGTGTTAATTAATGACAAGTAGAACCTTACATGTAGTTTGCCCTGGCCATAGATCCACCATCGTCAGTAATTAGGTGATGGTGAAATAGGTTCTCCTGCGGGTTCACTCGGAGCGCATATTGTTGAATATGCAGGGTTTCTCCTAGCCAAAAATAGGAGGTTTAGAGTGCAACTGCGATTGTGGACTCAAGATGTGTATAAGAGCATGGTGATCAGGCCCATGGCTCAGTGTGAAGGAGCATGAATGTGTTCATGGCTCAGGAGCACGGTGAAAAGGCTATGGCTCATGATAAAAAGGGTAGACTGTGTGAACTAACCCTGTGGCTGAGGCCACTCAAGGAAGACATTGCGGTCCTACTTTATTTATCATGCACTGACCATGAAGAGGTGAGGTCATGGAGTATGGCTCTCCCAATGACCTTGTATGGCACCGGTTTTGGACTTCACATCTGAAGGTTGGATTTGAGTGGGGACGGCTCACTTCCTCAGGGCATAATAAAATGTAACCCAACCAAATAGTATACTTCTTAGGGCAAAACATGGAACATTGATTGAGGCCTTGCTTGTGTAGATGATCCAGTTATATCTTATAGTTATATGTATGTTCTTTATAGTTTGTGATGAGTTCTTATAAAGTTTTTCTTATCAATCATGTTCCATAAATAATGCATGTTATATGCCTCCTGGATAGTTTGGTAAGATTGTTAATAAAGTTAGCTTTGCTCAGTATGTTCCTCCTATACTCTATTTATACCAGTTATCTGGGATCATAATAAAGTTGGTAGAGGGTTATATTTCTCACTGGGACTATGTGTCTCACCCTGGCGGTTAATAACCTTTTTAGGTGGACATGTCTGGCAAGATGAAGATCATGTGGCTGAGATGATATGAAGAGGCATTGTACCTGGTGGAATAGATAGTGTCTATCAGTAGAGTCCTATGTGTCGTTCCTGTACACTCAGGTCTTGGGGAAGCTTTTTGATGTTTCTTGTTTTATGACCAATTTATGGTTTTCAGTTTATGTATCTTGATGTAAACCAACATGTGGAATAGTTATTTCATGTAATGACATGATGGGAAATTATGTTGTAGCACATTGGAAATATGTTATGAAAGAAAAGCGTCGGCTCAAATATCACATGTCTCATCTTATGGTGCATGTTGTAAATCAGTTTTAATTTCCCGTGATTTTTGGTAATCCACTGGTTAGTATGTAATTTGTGTTTTGTTGAGGATGGGGTTTTACACTTGACCTAGTGATCCCTAATCACATGCAAATGAAATTCTAGTGGTTTGACATATGGGACTAAGATCTTGTTTTAGGTACTAGTTTAGTTTCTTTTTATGCTATGTTGTCTCTTACCTTATTATTGGTTGTGGTTTTACTCGTGCATATGTTATGTGATCCATTCTAGAGACAGATGCCCAAGTCCACTCACCTTTGGTTGTGTAGCCATTAGGGGTGTGGATTTAGGGTACAAATGGTTCCGTGACAAATGGAATCAGAGAAATCACATATTGTGACAAGGTGGGTTTTTTGGCTTAATTCCGAGGATGAAATTTCTTTTAAGGTGTGTAGGATGTGATGAAGTGGAATTTTGGAATCCCTATATGTCCAATGACACAAGTGAAGTCTGGCATGTTGAGTTGTTTTAAGAGTTCCAAGCTTTTGACAAAGTAGGTGTGTTGATGTGAGGTCGATATCATGATTAAGATCTCTCTTTTGATGTCTTTTTGAGGAATTTAATTGAATGGTCTAATAGTTGAGTTTTGTCATTAAATTTGAATAGAAGGTAGCTCGAGAGGTAATGAATATATGGTTGAAATTTGGTGGCAATTGGAGCATCCTATGGAGAGTAATTGAGGTTTGAAATTGGTGAAATAATGTGCATTATTGGTGTTGTTTAGCCTAAGTTGTTGATTACAATAAGTGTCACACGCCCCTTGGTATGGGCTGGGCCTGTGTGGCTAGATCTTGGCCGTCCATATCTGATTTGCAGGATGGGACTGTTAGTCTGAATGAGTCACAGATGGGTTCAAGTGAGGGACTCACACAGACCATTGGATTGAAGATCAAGGATCCCTGGGTTGTCCCTAACCTTGCGGTTACCTCCTTGACCGCAAGCTTGGACCACGATGACATGGTACTCACTAGTCGTGGCTTGAGAGCGGAAAAGACACTAGTAGTTGTATCCGCCTTAGCCAGAGGAGTTGAAAAACCCCTCATTCGAACTTGTTGGAGTAGAGACGAGACAGTTCCATCTCCCCGCCTCTACTGCTTCCCCATAGTGTGAAGCAGGTTATGCAAGGAGGAGACATATGGAGCTAGAGTGGAGATCAGAGAAAAGTAGATAGAGGGAAAAAGAAGCTCGAGGTTGGAGGAGATGAAAAAATGCACTTGTGTGCCTTGAAAAGGTGGTTCTCTAGTCGGCAAAACCTTTTTGGTTGGAGCTTGAAGATGAAGCTCGAGGCCGGTGTGCAATGCTGATCACCAAGAACAGTGGTTGCGGATGAGTTTGAGGTGACCTTGATGAGCTTTTGGAAGCAAATCTGTGAAGATTGGGTGTGTGAAGGGGAGTTTCCCCCTTTCCTGGCACTATGGCGGCTGCCACGGCTGGAGCTCCCACTGATCCAAGGCTCTAGAGAGAAAACACCAGAGACGACTAGCCGTGGAGATTTGGAGAAACCCGTCGAAGATGAACACAGGCCTAGGAGCTGACGAAGAGCCATAAAGTCTCTCTTTTTGCTCATCAAAGATCCATGCCACGGTGGTGCACTGTGGAAATAGAGTTCTTGGATCCTTGGACCCACGAATCCCACACCAGATCCAGACCGGGTCCCAGCGGGTAGAGCTAGAGTTGCGCCCAACCCTAGGGCGACGTGGTTACGCGTGATTCGCTACAAAAGGTAATAATTCAATAAATGCTCAGTTCGTATATAATTCATAGAAATTAGCTCGCACATCAGAAAAATACAAACAAGGTACCAAAATGTTCCGAAAAATGCGTAGAACAATATGGAAGCATAATATCAGGATTTTGATGCACTAATAACAGTGATATCATGTAAGATGTAGTATGCTTATATCATGTGTTATAAATAACAAATGATGGCCTAAAATTATGAAAAAATGTCAGTAAATCAGTACTCATGTTTATAATCCAGCGGATGTCAGTGATTATGATGTTGATGCATGAAATTTTGTAATTTGCTTAGAATGGCTATCTAGGGCTAATAACCCTAACTAAAATATCAAAAATACATACATGCTTAATAAATGATGAAATCTATAGAGCAAGCTCAAATCACTATATGGAAACTCAAATTTAATTATGACATCATGATGATGCATTGAATTCCTGTTATATTAAGATGAACCTTGAAACATGTGATGAAACCCTAATTTAAGTAATACATGTAAATTAGGGTTAATATGTATAAATAATGATATGGAACCTGATATTCAGATTATGTATCCTAATCTGGAACATAACATCAGTAACATAAATCCCACATAAGGATGATGATAAGACAATTAATAATGTATATATCATAATGAGATAAGCAAACCCTAATATGAACACGACTAGGGTAAGATGAGATGTAAGATAATGAGAACCTGATGATAGTATGTGATCTTGTCTTGATCAAGTTTAACAAGGATATAGATGACATGAGGAATATGTGATTAATATATCTCTTTGGAAGGTACGCCATTACCTCTTACTTGGCTTATTATACAATACACTTGTGTTATATGTGTAGTAAAATACTTGGCAGATGATATTGGCTGAAATGATTGTTTTTGTATGATATGTTGCATGATTTTCCATACTTATGGATGTTGGATAAATTGGATATTATGATAAATCCCTTTGTTTTGATGATGACAAACATTTCATTCTTGTTGATATAACGTGCTACTTGAGTGTTGCAGGAATAAAGTGGATAACAAAGTTCTAGGGAAACTATACGCTTGAATGATTGTAAATGTCATGCAATGTAATCAATTGTAAACTTGTACAAACATATAATGTATAAGTACTTAGATCTCATGTAAATCAAGCGTTAGATCTTCCCTAGCCAATCACCACACTTAGATAGGTCATCCCTTTTAAATAGGATCACATATGCACACTCATGCATTTACTTAGTGCCTAAATTGAAAGATTGAAACAGGGTCAATCTCGGTCGACCAAACTCCTCGACCGAGCCACTCTCGGTCGACAAACTTCTCGACCGAGAATGACCCAAGTAGTCGTTAGACACAACTAACAAAGTAGTTGGCAGTTGCAAATGAACGTTGATCCAGAGAGCCTGTCGGTCGACAAAACTTCGACCGAGTAGGTATCTCGGTCGACAATTTGTCGACCGAGATGGTCTCTGACAGCAACTGCAGAATAAAGTAACTAGCCATTACTAATGCACCTAACTTATACCTAACGGCTAGTTAAGCACTTAGAAGCCCCTAGAAGTTGTCTAGAACGTCCTTAAGCATCCATAGGCCACTCCTATAAATAGGACATGCCTTAGGACACCAAAAAACACCTAAGCTACACTTGTGCTATACTTGAGCTTGAATACACATTGGCAATATTGTTTTGAGCAATAGAGCAATTCCTATATTTGCTATTCATTTCCATTGCTCCCATTCCGTGTCCTATAGGCTAGTATCTCCTATCCACTACAATCACATTGCCATACACATTGGTTAGGAGATCTACACGCTTGATATAGGCAAATCAAGCCTTGTGCTTCAAAGGATAAGTTGTAATTTCTATTTTCTCTCTTATTCCTCTTTATCCTTTGTACTCTCCTTGCTACTCCTAGGGTTGGAGGCTGCGGATTGGAGAGGGTTTGACTTCTCAGGTGGAGAAGGGGACTTCAAGCTACTTCAAGAAGGCTATCGCACGGGAAGCTACTTCAAGAAGGCTATTGCAACGGGAAGCTACTTCAAGAGGAAGGCTGCTTCAAGGTGGTGCAATTACTTCTAGGTGAAGGCTGCTTCAAGGTTGGGCGATTACTTCTAGGTGAAGGCTGCTTGAAGGGTTTAGGAAAAGAAATTGTATTTTATGTAAAGTCCTTGCGAGGTAATAAAATAAATTTCTTTTCAAATCCCGGTTGGGTAAGAAACCGGGTAGTGGACTGACTTCCTTAGTATTTGCTAAGGTTGGAACCACTCTAAATCCTTGTCTCCTTGTCCAATATTTTTGTGGTTGGTTGTTTGAGTTAAATAATTATTAAAATCTTTATAAAACTCTATTCACCCCCCTCTAGTAGTTTTCAGTTGGTATCAGAGCAGGCTTCAAGGAACCCTAACCAGGTCTTGATGAATGAAGGGTGGAGGTGACTACAACCGCAGGCAAAGGAGCAACTTGGACCAACCTTCAACAAGCTGCAATTGGTGTTTAGGAACGAACCATACAACAATCGGTTGTCCATGGAAAGAAAAGAAGAAAGAGGTCCATAAGAATTGTTTCATTGCTACAACCAATGAGGAAGAAGAAGAAGAGGTAAGCCTTCTTGATTTATCAAAAGAAGAGATAATTTCTAGTCTTAAAGAAACTCACAATAAGTATATTGAGTGCAAGAAGAAGTTAAAGAAATCTAGTAAAATAATCGATGAGTTAAATGCTAGACTTCTTGCTCTTACATCCGAAAATGACGATTTATATGCTAAATTGAATACTCTTGGTTTTGAAAAAGATAACATTGTTTCAGAAAATCGTACTTTGAAATCATCTCTAAGTAGTAGTGATGTGAAGATTTTTACTCTAGAATCAAATTATGATCTTCTATATCAAGAAAAGGTTGAATTACTTGCAAAGTTAAATGATTTTCAAAAACAACATGTTTTGTGTACACATCTAGATTATGATAATATAGTGAAAGAAAGAAATTCTTTATCATCCAATCTAGATCAAGCAAAACTAGACATTAAGAAAAGAATGGATGAGATCGTTAAGTTGCAACAAGAAGTTAGTAGGTTAAGCAACAATGGAATCCTTGATAGAATATTGGATAATTCCTATCATCAAATTGGGAGAAGAGGACTAGGTTATAAGCCCAAAGGGAAATCTCATCAACAACCTAGTTGGAGAAAGACACGAGCACATCAAGCCACATTTGTACCAAACCATAACCTAGAACAAAACCATAGAAAAAGACTTGAGGTTGATTCTGTATGTTGCCATTATTGCTCACGTCTTGGACATTACTCTTTTTCATGCCCATACAAGAAAAGGAATGTTGAGTTAGTATGGGTTCCGAAAACCCCAAATTGAATTGATGAGACTAAGTTGAGATATGACTGAATACTTTAAAATTGCACATCCTTATGTCTATCTCAACTTAACATAAAGGGATAACAAAATGATTCAAGTAACTACAATTTCTAACTTGAAAACTTATCTCAATTAAGGTCCTCAAAACTTAAAATTTTGAATATGATTTTTAAACTGCATAATTGAATTAGACATAATCTATATTTTACTTGAAATCAATAAATAGTTTTGTAGGTAAAACAGAAACCTTGTCGGTCGAGAAATCGTCGACCGAGCAGTCAGTCGGTCGAGAAATCGTCGACCGAACTGGTCACTGATTTCAGTCTGCAGTACAATTGTTGAATAATGTGATCAAGCGGCTATCTGCTGTTAATGACTGTTTTACATGCAAAACAAAGTTGAAGATTTTTTTTTGAATATAAATGACATCATTCTCTAAATAAGATAAAATTGAAAATCATGTTTAGAAATCCCTATTTTATAATGTTACATGATTTTTTTTTATTGTTCTATCATTACATAATGGATATGCTTTCACTATTTCATTATTAAGCATGACGTTGTGTTAACACAAATAAATAATTGCATGCATGATTCTTGATGATTGGCAAGCAAAATAATTCATTGGTGATATGACTTTTAAAAATGCTTGCAAAGAACACAATGTTATAAAATTTCTCAAAATGATATCTTTAAAAAGACTTGAGATATTATTCATGCTTTCAGTTTTTTTTATTGAGTATCACTTAACATGCTTCATCATGATCATTATGTTTCATTGGTTTAAAATAATCTTTGATTCATATATACAAACCATGACTGATCATTGTGATTCAGATAATTGCAAATGTCATTAGCATAAAAGCATCTTAACATAATAGATAATAATTGTGGACACAACTTGTAATGATGATGTTGCTATGACAAGCCAAACGGTGCCTCTTAGAACAAAATATTAATGTTTTTATCTATTTGCTTGTTCTAAGAAATCAAAAGCAAAAATCTTGACTTTAAGATATTAATCTTGCTTTCAAAATATATGCTTCTAAAGGATCTTATGATAAGGGTATAAGAAGAAATGGGATTTGATATTTATGTACCCATAGCAAAGCATATGAAACATCTTTTACAATGAATGTAAAACATGCATTCTAGAAAAATCAAGGTCAAAGACTTGACTATGATGCTCATATTAAGTCTTCATAATAGGTATATCTTAATGTGCTTCAAAATTGATAATTATAGCTATCTGCAGAAATTATACTTCACATATGAATGTTTATCTTGGAAATCTGCAGAATTTGCTTCTTGGTTAAAATTAAAACTGACCAAGGGGCGCCATGGTCGTAGTCAAGGGCGACCTAAAATAAGCTTTGACAAAATGCTTATTTGGACATCATTTTATTGCACTTAATCTTAGTATACTTTTGATAAAGGTCAAAATCAAAATTTAAAATTATTTGTGACCTTAGAAGCATCAAATTGCTTAAATTGTAAGATTAAGGGGGAGCTCATAACAACAAATTGGTTTAATTGATTAAGAAGCTTAGAAAAACATTGTAAACATCATTTGAAGCTTGTTACGACCTTAGTATTTTTACTCTTGATTATGAAGAAATCTATGAATTTCATAAAAAATGATATAGCTTGTTCTTAAAGGAACTCTCTAAACAAATCAGGGCTTAACATCCCTTGCATTTGGTTGGAGACATTTTTATGTACTCTAAGATTAAAGGATTCTCATTTAATTTAGGGCTTAACATCCCTTGATAAATAAATATACATTCATCATAAGCTTAAGGGAATCTCATATCATTTCAAGGCTTAACATCCTTTGCAAATGATTGAGAAACAAATTGTGGATAAATTAGACAAAAATCCATGTTCCTAATAGGATATCTATTTAAGGGGGAGCATAATATAAAATTAAGGGGGAGAAGAAAAATAAAATATTCAACTTGGATATCTTTTTGAAATGACAAAGGGGGAGAAAGAATATAAAATCAAAAATATAAATGAGTTTCATAAACATCTTGGCCAGCACTCACTTACAAAACATAAATGGCTACAAAAGGTAATTTTCAGGTATGAAACTCACATGCTTTATATTTCCTTATTTCATATTTAGGAAATGTTTGTCATCTTCAAAAAGGGGGAGATTGTTGGATAAATTGGATATTATGATAAATCCCTTTGTTTCGATGATGACAAACATTTCATTCTTGTTGATCTAACGTGCTACTTGAGTGTTGCAGGAATAAAGTGGATAACAAAGTTCTAGGGAAACTATACGCTTGAATGATTGTAAATGTCATGCAATGTAATCAATTGTAAACTTGTACAAACATATAATGTACAAGTACTTAGATCTCATGTAAATCAAGCGTTAGATCTTCCCTAGCCAATCACCACACTTAGATAGGTCATCCCTTTTAAATAGGATCACATATGCACACTCATGCATTTACTTAGTGCCTAAATTGAAAGATTGAAACAGGGTCAATCTCGGTCGACCAAACTCCTCGACCGAGCCACTCTCGGTCGACAAACTTCTCGACCGAGAATGACCCAAGTAGTCGTTAGACACAGCTAACAAAGTAGTTGGCAGTTGCAAATGAACGTTGATCCAGAGAGCCTGTCGGTCGACAAAACTTCGACCGAGTAGGTATCTCGGTCGACAATTTGTCGACCGAGATGGTCTCTGACAGCAACTGCAGAATAAAGTAACTAGCCATTACTAATGCACCTAACTTATACCTAACGGCTAGTTAAGCACTTAGAAGCCCCTAGAAGTTCCCTAGAACGTCCTTAAGCATCCATAGGCCACTCCTATAAATAGGACATGCCTTAGGACACCAAAAAACACCTAAGCTACACTTGTGCTATACTTGAGCTTGAATACACATTGGCAATACTGTTTTGAGCAATAGAGCAATTCCTATATTTGCTATTCATTTCCATTGCTCCCATTTCGTGTCCTATAGGCTAGTATCTCCTATCCACTACAATCACATTGCCATACACATTGGTTAGGAGATCTACACGCTTGATATAGGCAAATCAAGCCTTGTGCTTCAAAGGATAAGTTGTAATTTCTGTTTTCTCTCTTATTCCTCTTTATCCTTTGTACTCTCCTTGCTACTCCTAGGGTTGGAGGCTGCAGATTGGAGAGGGTTTGACTTCTCAGGTGGAGAAGGGGACTTCAAGCTACTTCAAGAAGGCTATCGCACGGGAAGCTACTTCAAGAAGGTTATTGCAAAGGGAAGCTACTTCAGGAGGAAGGCTGCTTCAAGGTGGTGCAATTACTTCTAGGTGAAGGCTGCTTCAAGGTTGGGCGATTACTTCTAGGTGAAGGCTTCTTGAAGGGTTTAGGAAAAGAAATTGTATTTTATGTAAAGTCCTTGCGAGGTAATAAAATAAATTTCTTTTCAAATCCCGGTTGGGTAAGCAACCGGGTAGTGGACTGACTTCCTTAGTATTTGCTAAGGTTGGAACCACTCTAAATCCTTGTCTCCTTGTCCAATATTTTTTTGGTTGGTTGTTTGAGTTAGATAATTATTAAAATCTTTATAAAACTCTATTCACCCCCCCTCTAGTAGTTTTCAATGGATATGAACACATGAAACATAAGATATGTGATCCATTATATGATAGAACTAAATCTCTTTGGTAGAATAGTGCATTGATGAAAGTACTAAATCTCTTTGGCATAATAGTACATGTGAGAACTAAATCTCTTTGGCAGAATAGTGCATTTATGAAGTACTAAATCTCTTTGGAAGAATAGTACACGTGAGCACTAAATCTCTTTGGTAGAATAGTGCATGTAATTGATCAACTTTACATATAATGGGAAGTCATGCTAAAACATGTGTTCTTTTGTTAATAAACATCTTTGCTCAAGTATATGGTTTTTGTTATATTTTTTATAACTGCCAAATATTAGTTTTATCTTATTCCAAGATATGATGAGAGGTATATAAAAGACACATAGGCGTACTCAGTACAATATTCTTGAATATTGTGTTGACATGTACCACATGTAATCTTTTGGTTAGGTTGTGGTTATGCTCTTGAAGATCCAGGATAGTTGAGAGTTGTGTGGCGAGCTGATGTACAGGTGGACCTGTTGTCTTAAGATCATGTAGTTTTTTGGTAGTACATGTATATGCATAAGTTTGTTGTTCAATATGTAATATCAAATGTTGTAATAATTCATGTTGTAATTATATGTTGAATGGTGAACATGTGTGTATGGTTTTATTATTGTTCATGTACATGTGCTACTGATCATTTCCTTCTGACTTCCTCTGATTTTCATCTTCTTAGCCTAGTGTGTGGTGTTTAAATTGGGATTCTCATTGAGGTGAGGGTTTCAATTTAAACGTCACACATCAGATTACGTTTTAGAAAATCCAGGGACGTAACAGGTGGTATTAGAGCATGAACAATAGAAAAGCCTGACATTTTCTCATTATGCAACTCAAAACTAAAGAACCTTGAACTTAATAATCTTTAGGGTAAGATTAGTCATCTTTTAGAGACTAGATCTGACCTATCCTCTAGGTTAGCACCTTGATGTCTGAGAACTAGGTCTAGACTAGTGCTTGTTGAGTAGAAAGTCCTTAGATGTCGTTCTTTCCTTGTAGTGCAGCGGGATGGGACGTTGCACTATTTGGAAATGATGTGCATCAAGGGAAGAGAAACCCTAGACATATTGCGCACGTTGTCTAGAGTAGCTACACTAGTCTACCCCTTGTTCTTACCCCTTTTCATTAGTTTTCATGACATTGTACTCTCTACTATGTGTGGGACACTCGTTTTCAGGATTTGGTTTTGGATTCCAAATGGATCGAACCTCGATAGCTTTCTTTGACGCTTGTTTTATCAGAGAAAAACTATATAATATTAATTATGTATATGTATTACAAAAATGTGTCCCCACACATGTACGAGTAGGAGGTGATCATACAACCTAAGTGAAAGTGTATGACATCAGTCTAGAAGAGAGAGTAGTTCTAGATTAGATGTCTAGAGCCTTTTTGAGATATATGTGATAGATGGAATAAGTTTTGATGATATGATGTAAGTGTTGTATAGATGACATAAGATATTTATGATGATCTGTGTTTGTCTTTGAGGATTTAAGTTCTGTTTTGAGGATTTGAGATAAGTTTTTATGAGGAAAGTAACTAGGCTTTTATGACATAAGATAAGATAAGATGAGACAAGGATGTGGATCAGCCTGAGCTTCAAGCTCTTTTACCAAGGGAGGACCTCTAGTGTTGGGACCAGTTTTAGGGTTAACTCCAGAGAGAGAGAGACCCATTGGGAGAAGGTTAGAGAACCTAAACTCCAAGATACGAGAATGATGAGAAATATGTGATATGATATGTCCTAAACTAGAATACTCCTGAGGGATTGAGTTGTGTCACTCTAGGTATGATCCATATAGCTTTGTTGAACCCTAGATGTCCTTGGGAGGACCAAACCCTAAAGATAGAAAGAGGCTAGTTATATATGTGCATATGTGAACATCAATATGAGTGCCTTGCATCTGGGTGAGGGAGAGAGCCCAAGACCCTACAGGAGGTAGCTATGCCAGTTTCCGTGAAGCCTCATGCTCGGGTTGGTGGTTTCCCACATAGGAATCTAGTGGTGTATATAAGAGAGTTTTGGGTAAGCATGACTCATGGGTATAGACCTATGAAGAGTGTGTCATATCATGTTTTGGTTTGTGCTTATGGGGCTAGAGCTTGTAAGGCTATCACTAGTGCCAATGAGGTAATCCAAGAACCCTAGACTAAGAGAGGAAAGATAAAGTATGTGCATATGAGATACTCATAGCGTTGAGTTAGCTCAGAGAGACTGAGCATGACACTACCCTCGTGGTATGAGTTAGAGAAACCTCTTTTGGACTATATAAAGTTTTGATACATGTTTAACAAGCCACTCACAATCATTGTTTAGCACAACCATGGTATAATAAACATAAGAACGTGATCTAAGTTTGAGATATCATATGAGGGTATGACATGAAGGAAATCTAGAAATGGTTTTATAGATCTCAATGTATAAATGGTTAACCATATACATGAGTAATGATGATAATATGATATTGTTTGTTAACCATGTGATAAAATCACCAGTAAATGTTGCAAACTTATTATGAGCGATGACATACGATCATATGAATAAAACATGTTACATGAGGTGTTAATCTTAGTGCTTAATAAAGATGAAAAATATAATTTGATAGCTAGCAAAACATAGTGATTATGACACCTTGATATGATCTAGATGGATAAAGTGGATTAACTATAGTTAATACCCTCCTAAAAGGCATATGTTAATGTTGGACATGTTCTAACAATTAGATCAATGAAATGTTGGTGATACCTTGATATAATGGGTTAACGTGGCTAACTCCTTTAGAAAATGTTAATATGATGTGGGAAACCTAATGCATGGGTAAAGATAAGGATGCCACCCTAACATATGAGATACGTCATGACCTAATCAGAGTTTCTAAGCCCTTGTTTGAGCTTCTATGAAGTGATGTTCACCCTAGATGTTGTAAAACACCCTAGTAGCTTGGATATAGTTATGGGGCTTCTGGCTATGTTGTACATAGAATGGTGCCTACATGTGGATGAAGGCAAGATAAGGTTATCCTTGGAAGTATGAGTATGGTTTACTTTCGAGACCGAAAGTTCTTTTAAGATGTATATCATGTGACAAGGTGGGTTTTCTGGCTTAATTCTGAGGATAGAATTTCTTTTAAGGTGTGTAGGATGTGATGAAGTGGAATTTTGGAATCCCTATATGTCTAATGACACAAGTGAAGTCTGGCATGTTGAGTTGTTTTGAGAATTCCAAGCTTTTGACAAAGTAGTTGTGTTGATGTGAGGTTGATATCATGATTAAGATCTTTCTTTTGATGTATTTTTGAGGAATTTAATTGAATGGTCTAATAGTTGAGTTTTGTCATTAAATTTGAATAGAAGGTAGCTTGAGAGGTAAGGAAGTTGTGGTTAAAATTTGGTGGCAATTGGAGCATCCTATGGAGAGTAATTGAGGTTTGAAATTGGTGAAATAATGTGCATTATTGGTGTTGTTTAGCCTAAGTTGTTGATTACAATAAGTGTCACATGCCCCTTGGTTTGGGTTGGGCCTGTGTGGCTGGATCTTTGCCATCCATATCTGATATAGCGGATGGGACCGTTAGTCTGAATGAGTCGCGGATGGATTCAAGTGAGGGACTCACATAGACCATTGGATTGAAAATCAAGGATCCTCGGGTTGTCCCTAACCTTGCGGTTACCTCCTTGACCGCAGGCTTGGACCACGATGCCGTGGTACTCACTGGTCATGGCTTGAGAGTGGGAAAGACACCAGTAGTTGTATCCGCCTCAGCCAGAGGAGTTGAAAGACCCCTCATTCGAACTTGTTGGATCTGAGACGAGACAGTTCCATCTCCCCGCCTCTACTGCTTCCCCATAGTGTGAAGCAGGTTTTGCAAGGAGGAGACATATGCATCTAGAGAGGAGATCAAAGAAAAGTAGAGAGATGGAAAAAGAAGCTCGAGGTCGGAGGAGATGAGAACATGCACTTGTGTGCCCTGCGAAGGTGGTTCTCTGGTCGGCCAAACCTTTTTGGCTAGAGCTTGAAGATGAAGCTCGGGGCCGGTGTGCAATGTTGATCGCCAAGAACAGTGATTGCAGATGAGTTTGAGGTGACCTTGCAGAGATTTCAAAAGCAAATATGTGAAGATTGGGTGTGTGAAGGGGAGTTTCCCCCTCTCCTTGCGCTATGGCAGTTGCCACGGCCAGAGCTCCCACTGATCCATAGCTCTAGAGACAAAACACCAGAGATGACTAGCCATGGAGATTTGGAGAAACCCGTTGAAGATGAAGATAGGCCTAGCAGCAGACAAAGTGCCACAAAGTCTCTCTTTTTGCTCATCGGAGATCCATGCCACGGCGGCACACTGTGGAAACATAGTCCGCGTGGTCCATGCTGAACGTGAGGACCAGAGGGAGGAGCATCCGGGTTCTTAGATACTTGGACCCACGGATCCCACACCAGATTCGGACTGGGTCCCAGCGGGTAGAGCTAGAGTTGTGCCCAACCCTAGGGCCACGTGGCCACACGTGATTGGCTACAAAAGGTAATAATTCAGTAAATGCTCAGTTCATATATAATTCATAGAAATTAGCTCGCACATCAGAAAAATACAAACAAGGTACCAAAATGTTCAGAAAAATGCGTAGAACAATATGGAATAATAATATCAATATTTTGATGCACTAATAACAATGATATCATGTAAGATGTATTATGCTTATATCATGTGTTATAAATAATGAATGATGGCCTAAAATTATGAGAATATGTCAATAAATCAGTACTCATCTTTATAATCTAGCGATGTTAGTGATTATGATGTTGATGCACGAAATTTTGTAAGTTTATTAGAATGGCTATCTAGGGCTAATAACCCTAACTAAAATGTGGAAAATACATGCATGCTTAATAAATGATGAAATCTACAGAGCTATCTCATATCAGTATATGGAAACTCAGATTTAATTATGAGATCATGATGATGCATAGAATCCATGTTATATTAAGATGAACCTTGAAACATGTTATGAAACCATAATTTGAGTAATACATGTAAATTAGGGTTAATATGTATAAATAATGATATGGAACCTGAGATTCAGATTATGTATCCTAATCTAGAACATAACATCAGTAGCATAAATCCCACATAAGGATTAAGATAAGACAAGTAATAACGTATATATCATAATGAGATAAGAAAACCCTAATATGAACACGACTAGGGTAAGATGAGATGTAAGATGATGAGAACCTGATGATAGTATATGATCTTGTCTTGATCAGGTTTAACAAGGATATATATGACATGAGGAATATGTGATTAGTATATCTCTTTGGAAGGTATGCTATTACCTCTTACTTGGCTTATTATACAATATGCTTGTGTTATATTTGTAGTAAAATACTTGGCAGATGATATTGGCTGAAATGATTGTTTTTGTATGATATGTTGCATGATTTTCCATACTTATGTATATGAACACATGAAACATAAGATATGTGATCCATTATATGATAGCACTAAATCTCTTTGGTAGAATAGCACTTTGATGAAAGTACTAAATCTCTTTGGTAGAATAGTACATGTAAGCACTAAATCTCTTTGGTAGAATAGTGCATTTATGAAGTACTAAATCTCTTTGGCAAAATAGTACACATGAGCACTAAATATCTTTGGCAGAATAGTGCATGTAGTTGATCAACTTTACATATAATGGGAAGTCATGCTAAAACATGTGTTCTTTTGTTAATAAACATCTTTGCTCAAGTATATGCTTTTTGTTATATTTCTTTATAACTGCCAAGTATTAGTTTTATCTTATTACCAAGATATGATGAGAGGTATATAAAATACACATAGGCGTACTCAGTACAATATTCTTGAATATTGTGCTGACATGTACCACATGTAATCTTTTTTTTAGGTTGTGGTTATGCTCTTGAAGATCCAGGATAGTTGAGAGTTGTGTGGCGAGCTGATGTATAGGTGGACATGTTGTCTAAAGATCTTGTAGTTTTGTGGTAGTACATGTATATGCATAAGTTTGTTGTTCAATATGTAATATCAAATGTTATAATAATTCAAGTTGTAATTATATGTTGAATGGTGAACATGTGTGTATGGTTTTATTATTGTTCATGTACATGTGCTACTTATCGTTTCCTTCTAACTTCCTATGATTTTCTTCTTCTTAGCCTAGTGTGTGGTGTTTAAATTGGGATTCTCATTGAGGTGAGGGTTTCAATTTAAACGTCACATATCAGATTAAGTTTTAGAAAATTCAGGGACGTCACATATATCCTCAATGCATGTTTAATAACCCAATCCCACATATCTTAGAGAATCTTCTAGCATCTCATCTCTTCTTTAGGGACTATCCTAAGCCACCCATTATATGATGATTAGTTAGTTCCTCACATCTTCATGTGATATCTCTCATTACAATCAAATCACATGATGTATCAATTATACGTAGCTTATTTTGGGGAAAAACTAAATTTTGAGTGAATTGGTAAAATTTGAGTAAGATGATGAAGATGATGATGATGCCATGATATGACCTTAATTTGAAAACTTGAGTATGATGAACTCTTGAATATCAGAACTCTTAAATGATCCCTCAGATCATGTAAACTCAAATTTACCAAAACTAGACTACATGCTTTCTATGTTTAAAGTAAAATAATAATAATCTTGATATGATGAAATAAGGAGGATTCCTATCTATACCCTAGGGTTAATTAGGTCCCTATTTGATTGAGTCTTTATTTCCCTATTTTTGACCAAAACTCAAAACATTATTGGTCCATCTTTCCACTATTTTATATGTACTATAATCATGCCATGAAATGTATGTGCTCTTGGAATCTCAAAATCATGAGGAAATACTTTAATACAAGAGGAAGTTCCCTATTGATTTCTATTCCCTTTTTTAATCTTTTTTTTAATGACATGATGCATATGGATCTCAATCTATCCCTATTCTGCTTTAACTCTTGGGTTCTCAATTTGACTTCTCAATTTCCAAAATAAACACCTTTTCCTTGATCTATACAAGGAAGGGAGAAATATTAGACCCTCAACTCACTCTTAGGGATGGTATTCCAACCTAGGCTTGGTCAACCCAATAATGTAAAAAGGACACATGTGAAGGCATAAACCTAGACTCGTCGGTTTAGGTTGTGACTAAAAGGCCTAAACTCCTCTTATAAGACAAGATGTCACCCTTGGAAGGACCTCCCCTAGATGGATGAGTTAACCAATTGATTTAAGAATAGATGTAACATTGAATGTCACCTAAAGTTTGAAGGATTAGGTATACAAACTATGAAAAAACATGTAATGAGTATAGTTCTTTGAACCCAATTATGCCATATCTGAGGGACAAAAGGAAAAGTTACTAAGAAAGTGACTAATGATATGTGACCAAGCCCAGGATGGAAGGTTACCAAGAGGCCAAGACTAATGGGGAAGGCCACCATGATGACCAATCCCATGTGGGAAGGTCACAAAGTGGCCATGATCAAGAGGGAAGGCCCCCATGACCAAGCCAAAAGGGAAGGTCACAAAGAGGACAAGCCTTAGAGGGAAGGCAACCATGAAGACCAAGCCAACGAAGGAAGGCCACCGTGAAGACCAAGCCTAGGAGGGAAGGTCACAAAGTGGTCGAGCCCAGGAGGGAAGGCAAGCATGAAGATCAAGCCCAATAGGGAAGGTCACAAAGAGGCCAAGCCCAGGAGGGAAGTCCATCACAAAGACAACACACAGGAGGGAAGGTCTCCATGATCCCTAAGAGATGGATAAAATACAAGTTAAAGAATGATACATGCAATAATGTGCTTGAATATTGATAATGAAACCTCAAGAAAAATGTGTATAGCATATCAATAAGACCTTAGAATGGTAGAGCCCTAAGTCAACCCTAAGGTCTAAAATAGGAATATAAATTCTAATTTCAAAATGATTGGACCTACTTCGATGTCCAAACTTGACTTTCATATTGAAAAATAGAATCTTGACTAAAAATTATGATCTTGGTATCGACTCGACTCCTACTACCACCTTGTTTGGATCTTACAGTAGATGACTTTCATGTTTCCAAATCTCAACAAATTTGAATGATGACTATGTTGATTCGCTCAACTTACGACTTAGGGTTTAACTGTCATGTGGACTAGGTGGGCCCTTCCATTGATTTTGAGTAGAAAAACACAATATTGAAATACGACGTTTGTCTTGAATTGTTGAAATATGAAAACTCGATCATGGTCATATGACCCCACCTAGGCGAAAGCAGAATCTAGAATCTGAAATGTTTGGAATGAAAGTCATGTTTTATTATTGATTATAAGATATTTATTTTTTTGATCTAAGAAGTGGTCTATCCAAACTTGTGATCTCTAGGATGATCTCTTTGAATTTATGACTCATATGATGATCTTTCCAACTTGATGATTAATGTGA
The DNA here is from genome assembly GCA_963693085.1 of Alisma plantago-aquatica. Lineage (NCBI taxonomy): Eukaryota > Viridiplantae > Streptophyta > Magnoliopsida > Alismatales > Alismataceae > Alisma > Alisma plantago-aquatica. The sequence continues at coordinate 438,449,089 of OY856413.1, forward strand.
CTATGCTATTATTTGGATGCTCAATTGCTCAATTTTGGAATGGAATTGGTATTGTAAGTGATGATGATAATTTAATGGAATCCCAGGATATGGAATGAGAAGTCCCAATTTTGACTGAATAATTGTAATAATTTTGGGGACAAAATTCCTTTTAAGGTGATGATGATGTGATAGCCTGTATTTTTTCAATTTATGTACATATTGACTTTATACATGCTCTATTTCACTCAATAACTTTCCTATACCTCGATTTGATGGATTTAAGCTACTTTATGCTCAATTTATGAGTTGAATTTTAATTATGTATCACTTTGTACTTATATATGACTTTATTTTGCATTTCAAACTAAGTGTCATGCTTATTATGTGTCATCAACTTGCAATCGAAATTGAACCCATTCAATGAACTCTTATTTCAATCATACATATTTCAAGTTATGGAGGATTCAATTATCAATATAAGGGAGCAAAAATCACCTAAATTAGATGTTGGGACCACAAGATATGATCCCACTTAATTGATACTTTATCCATAATTTTTCCCCTCTTTATGTGAGTTTGGGTCGTCTATTTCTATGCCCAGTTGAGACATGGCATGACCATATTTAGGGGCCCCTTTGTCTTGGCTAGTGATTGGCCACCTGCCCCTCAACCAATAGAAGATGAGGATTGCATTGGCATGGATCAGGGCAGACATCAATGGGCGACAGATATCCCCCTTCCTCCATACACTTCTAGTGGGTCATCCACTTCCACCTCACCACCGAACCCCTCTTCCAGACTAAGTCCTCATTCTAGCCTCCTTTTGACCCACTTTTTCTTCCTATCTCTTTGCCTCGTTCCTCCCTTTCTTTCACCCTATTTCTCTACTCATGTCACACTCATTTTTGCGATAGAGATCGAGCCCCTGAGTTGTAGGTCACCTGAGCTCCGACAAAACTCAAGGTCGTGCCCAGGTTTGTGATCAACAACTCAAGAAGTTGTTAGGTTCAACTCACCGCGACACACCTCAACAACCCCTTACCTTGTGCTCTGGGTCATTTTTGTCCAGTGTTCTCATATGCCCCGCATGAGGTCGCTTATGCGGCCGCATATGCGTATGCGACCCTCAAACGCTCCACATACAACTTTGTAGTGCTTTTTTTGGGCAAGGACCGAATAGGTGGCATGCAGTCCACATATGCGGCCCCTTAGGCCCCACATTTAGGTGACTTAAGTATAAGAAATAAAACCTCAAATGAAATCAACCAAATTAAATGACAAATTCTTCCATATAGTTGGTTTTAGATCAGATATTGAAATTTTTGCTCCATCTGAAACAAATCTATTTTGAATGAATGGTGCAAAATGTATTATTACATTTTAAAATTGTCAATGATTCATTACTCTCTTTCCTTTGCTCTTTTTTATCTCTTCTATTTTTTCTCTATGATTAGAAGATGTTGCACTTGCAACAGTTCTTATTTTGTCTTGTATAAAAGGGGAATCTATTATAGATATTAATTGGATATGATGTTTTCTTTTACAAAGTATCAAATTTTTGTGTTTTCTAGGTAGTAATTTATATTCAATGACTTTTTCTTCTCTGCTTATTACGGAATTGATTTCTTCATATCATTTTAATGTTTTGATGTTGTTTTTAATGTTCTTTTTCTATTTTGACTTTGAACTACCATAAGGTTTTGTTGATGATTGATTTTTCTTCTTGATGATTGGAAAATATGTCTTCTTTCATGATGTAATGACCCGTTGGTACATTTTGGACTATTCGTCTACGAAACTAGATAGTACATATATTTTTATTAGGATTATATATTTTTAATTTAATGTATGTGTATAAAATATAGAATATATTAAAAAAATCTGAAAACATGTATGCCACGCTTATGCTTATGCTCCCGCATTCCTCTTACATTATATGTGGTACCCTGACCGAATACATACCACATTACGCATTTCAGAGCATTGTTTCTACCCATCGTGGCACCCCGACCAGCAGGTAGTGCCACCGTGGCTTCCGGTGCAGCGTGCATATGCGCCCGCGAGGGTTGAAACTGATGGATAATGGTTGGATCCAAATCCAATGAAACACGCACCCCTCTCCCGTCGTTGCCACTAGACCAGCTCAGCTGAGGCCCGACCCATGAGAATTGGGCGTGGATCACACGGACTGCAGGAACGCTGATCCATGTTTGGCATCACCATATAAATAACGGTAACTCCCATACCTCTATCTCTATAGTTTTATGTCAAATATTGTACAATCTATAACTACCCAATCTCTTGGTCAAATTGGACAAATAAATATAACATTTTTTTTCAAATCGATGAGATCTACAACCTACGTTTGGTTTCAACACTTGTTTCTACTTGTAATTCCTCTAATATTCTAAACAAGATAACTTTTCATCTCTTTCTACATGTTTTGTGTCGTGTAATGTAGATTTTTTCACTTTTTTTTTTACAATCCACGGGATCATATTATTCCTCTTGCTCTCGGGTTGCAGGCATAACTACATGGTCTATTGCATCTGTTCTTGTCCCCCTCTCATCTCCAAGTTTCTAAGAGAATTGAGTTGTTCACTGGTCCCATGTTATCTCCCTCCATCGTTCTTAGATCCCCATTTGGCGATGCTATTTGCAAGCCTATTGTTTTGCCTCCTGATGTGAGCGGCCTTGATGTCCTTCTTGATGCGGCTTAGTCGCTAGAAACATTTGATGAGGCTCAAATATCTATTTGGGCACTCCTCCTCCCCTTAAATTAACTTTGCTTCCACCTTGTTGTCGGTTTCGACCCAAATGGCTCGAGGGTGATGTAAGCACGCCTGAATTCCATGTATGATTTCAAGAATCTCGATAGCCAGCACATTAGTGTCTTGTACTCAGGTCGTGCCACCAAGTTTTTAGGACCTCATGTTGTCTCTAACAGCAAAGCCTGTTGCTGCAGATCTTGTTCTCTTCATGACATCTCTAGATGATTATATACAACCATAATTAAAGTAGTATGGATGTGATAATGTTTAGATGTTCTTCCTCGTCATCTTATTATAAGCACAACAATACATTTGCATGCTTAGCCTGATTTTTTTTTCTTTTATTTGTTAAATTTGATAAGTTATGCAAACATCTAAGCAAAGCCTAAATTTAATTATGGACAAATGAAGTTGTCTCTAAATTTATTCTACAATACTAATAATTTGGTTCATAAATACTCACGTGCATCGCACGTGCAAAAATAAGTTCTAAGTGATAAAAAGCCAAATGGTCAATATTAAGGAGGAGCATGCCGCTGCGTGATGGTTAGAGCATGGGGGCAAGCTACTGAAAGAATCTAGCCGACGTGATATAAAATTGTGGAAAAAGTTCAACTCCACTATAGCATACACGCAAAGTTCAAATCGTTGTTTGCTCAGCAAAACAACTCATTTTTCCTATATTAATGGGTGTAGCTATGATGAGAGTGAAAAAGGAGAGCAAAAAAAGAGAGAATCACCACTGTGGAGAAAATGGAGGAGTTCTTCCCATTAACTCCACTATATATTCTAGGAGAGAAAAATACAATCGCTAAGTATGAAGAAACAGAAAATTATTCTATTCATAAATTCAAACCTAATGTATTTTTAAAATAAAAAACATTACATTCTTTATAAAAAATACTTTTTAACAAGACTAATGTTGACATATTTTGGAAAAAAAATAATATTAGATATGTAAACATTCTTTCTTCTCTTGTATTGTACAATGTTGTTTTAATTCAATATTAATATTTACTTAATTCTTCTCTCTTTGTTACTTATTTTCACATTAGTATTTTACGCGAAACAAATACATAAAGTATGAGAGAGCAAAAGAAATAAGGCATAGAGAGGAGAGAAGTATAATTAGTATTGTACAACAAAATAAATAGATGTACGATACGAGAGACGAAAAGAAGTACGACATAGAGAAGAGAGATGTACACATTAGTATTATATGAGAAAGAAATATATATTGTTTTTATGAGACATACGGTACGAGATAGGAAAAGAAGTAGGACATAGTGAAGAGACAAGTACCCATTAGTGTTGTACCAGAAAAAAATGCATACAATACAAGACATACAGTAAGTGTGTATAATACTAATGATATATATATATATATATATATACATATTTTTTTTCTAAATTATGTTAATATTAGTCTATTTTGAAACTATCTTTATAAAAAATATATTGATATTTATTTCAAGAAAAAGTTCATTGTGGATTGAGAGCTATGAGTAAAATAATTTTCTCTTTCCCCTTATTTTCTTTGTTTCTCTCCTCTTAGATTTTGTAGAAAGGGAGTTAGTATTGTCTAAAAAAGTGGACTAACTAGCCGTTTCTAAAACTGGGTGGGGAGTGGGTATATGGTCGGTTGTCTCTAGAGTTTTTCTTTTAAAAGTCATGCTACACATACCCGCTTCTACCTTCAATAGCACACCCACTCATATGGATATGTATTTCCTAAATAAAATAGTGAGATGGTATTTGTAGTTATGGAGAGAGGGAGACTGGGAGTGTGAATGATTGAAAAAGAAGAAGATAAATAATGAATCAGGTAGACAAATATGAGGAGATAACTAATAAACAAGCCAGTGAAAAAGAGAAGATAAAAGATGACGGATGCAGTGAAAAAAGAGGAAATCAATATCAAGAGAGGTAGAGGAAAATAGTAGATAAATAAGGATCAAAGTCAAGAAAAATAGACATAAATAAGAAAAGAGGTAAAGAATATGAGATAGATACATTATCATATTTAGTTGTATATATATACTAAAAAGTACTTCACATACATTTTTTATTTTGCTCTTTTTATACTATATATTTACATATCTATTTTCACAATACTATTTTTTTAAATCTGCACATTCATAAAATTTCCTACCTCTATCCACTTTTCTTGTATACTTCTCTCCACTCTTTTTTGTACTTTCTTCTTCTCATTTTGTACTATATTGATGTTTTTAGTACAATACTATTATTTACTTATCTCCACTCTTTTGTCTACTTCTCTCTTCTATTGTGTCTTCATCATCCTCTTATTTTGTACTACTCCTCTCTTCTTTTTTTCATATTTTATGAATATTTTTAGTACAGTAGTAATGTTTACTTCTCCCTTTCTCTTGTATACTTCTCTCTTATTTTTTGCTTCCCTCCTACATTTTTGTAAGTACAATGCTAATGTTGAATTTTTGCATCTCTTCTATCTACTTCTTTGCTATCTTTTTCTGCTTCCCTCCTCCTTTTTTTCTAGTATTTTATCAATATACTTTAGTACTGCACCAAGGTTTACTTGTCTCTACTCTCTTGTCTACTTCTTTCCTCATTCAAAATTGTTGCAATTTGTATACTTATCTCCCCTATTGGTATTGTACGAATGTTTACTTCTTCTCCTCTTTTCATCTACTTATCTACTCTTTTTTTATGTCCCACCTCTTTTTTTATATAGTACCAATATTTTTTTCTATGTACCAATGTGTACTTCTCTTTCTCTCTTGCCTATTTCTCACCTCTTCTTTATTCCTTCGTATTATCTAGTACTATATTAATGTATTTTAGTACTATTTGATGTTTATTTATATCATCTATCGTGTGTACTCATTTCCTCTATTTTCTACTTGCATCCACCTTTTTGGTACTGTATGAATGAGTTCTAGAACATTACAAATGTTTATGTATCGATCTAACTTTATCTTAGCCATATGATTACAGTTTACCTGGATGACTACATATTAGTTAGAGAGATCATTGGTTAAGATTTATTATTACAAAAGTTTAATTATTATGTTTTAAGATTAATAAAAAAATCTATTTATTATCTTATTTTAAATAATTAGGGTTTGAGAAGTGAAAACTATAGTCATACAAAATTTGGATTTTGGTAATATATGAATATGATATATGATAAATACAACAGTATAGTTAATAATTTTTAGTACTTTATCTATAAATCTAATTTTTTATTGGTTATGGTTTATCTGGGTCCCTCGAGAAGTTCTTGAGATGCACTTATCCACACGACGTGTGAATCAATGCACATGGCGTAAGTGGGTCAGTTTTTTATAGAGATTGAAATTTAACATTTCTTTTTGACAAATACGACTCTTCCACCTAGGGGACAATTGTCACAGATCATTTGGAGTGTATTTTCATGAGAGAATAGAGAAGAGTTGAGGAGGGGTGAGATTGGAGAAGACAAGGTGTTTATTCGAGAGAAGACCTCTTTTCCACTACATTCATCTTCATCAATTCAGCTTTAGTTTCCATGTTCGACCTCAACCTACTCGAGAGAGAAGGTATATGGAGAGGAGCTTTTCATAGATGAAACTCCACCTACTTGCTGGAGTTTATCCTTGTTCATTCCTTCATTTTGAATCCTCTAGTTGTAGCTTAGTTTCTATCATGAAAAACTATAGATTTCCATCTTATTACTTCTGTTTCATAGCCATGAGTGAGTAGATCCGAATTCTTGGGCATGGGAGAGTAACTCCCATGTCATGACATGTATGGAACGTGATAATTCATTCTAAACATTAAATTCTTGCGTGCTACCTTTTGAGTATCAGTTCTTACTTCTTGCATGTATGGCTGGCCACTATGTATGCTTGTTTTATGCTTTCTTGCTTAATCTGAGAAGATAGGTAGGAGAGTAAGGAGTTGCTCTCTTGGAAACTCCTCCTTTACCAAGAGAGTGGAAAATATTGGAGTTGAGGAGTGGGTTTGTGATCCAAAATGAAATATATACACGAGAGTGATATATTGAGTTAGGATCATTGTATTTACACCGAGAGGTGAAGTATAACATGCAACCCTCCTTTGAAAGTGTTTGGTATGTTTAAACTCATGTTCCTAATTCATGTTATGATGCGCTAGTGAAATACTAAGTCCAAGATTGTTTTAAACCTAAAATCAAACCTCTTCAGGAAATCCATTTACTGTTTTAGTTTAATTCTGAATTTTAATTTATTCAACCAAATCACTCTTTGAAAAAGGTCTAGATTGTTGAAACTTAGCACTGTTGTGTTTAATTAGTTACTAAAGCTCCTTGTGTTCGATTTCGATTACAACTACTCTTGTATACTTGCAGAAATTAGGTTGTTGAGTAAAAGATCATTTATATGATTGAAACATGTTAGTGTAACAACCAATAAGTTTTTGGAGCCATTGTCGGGGAGCTACAGTTAATCTAATTAGAGTAAAAAGTGCTAACTAGTATTTAAGACTAGGTCATCATTTCCATTTTTAATTTTCATATACTTTTTAGTTGTGTTCTCAATATCTCTTACTTCTTTTGAGGTTGTATGTGCCATTCGAAGAGGCGACTTCAACCATACGTGTTTCTAGATCCTAAGATTGTGTGTACTCTTACAAGTTTTAGGAGAGCAAGAAGAGAAGAGCAACCACTTCTAGAGGGTATTCCACCATCATCACCACCACCATCTTCTTCATCCTTTGAAATAGTCACACAAGAAGATCCAACCATGGACGACAACCGTCCTTTGAAGGACTTTGCCATGCCGGCTACAACAAACATTTTTGGAGCCATTGATCTACATGTGATAGAGGAAAACAACTTCTCTATTAGTCCTTCTATGATGCAGATGATCCAGCAAACTAGTTTTGTGGGCACCACCACCAAAGATCCAAATCTTCATGTAGCGAAATTCTTGGAGTACATGAACACCTTTAGAATCAATGGGGTATCCGCTGATGGAATAAAGCTTCTACTAATTCCCTTCACCTTGATAGATAGAGCCAAAGCGTGGCTTTTATCTCTTCCCTAGAAGTCCATCAAGAGCTGGGATCAACTATTAAATGCTTTCCTTGCAAAGTATTTTCCTCCAAGTAAAAAAACTCAACTGAGAAACTAGCTCACAAACTTTTCTCAATTAGATGGAGAAATTTTATATGGTACATGGGAGTGGTTCAAGGACCTACAACGCCTTTTCCCTCACCATGGATTGACTAATTGGCTGCTATTTCAAACATTCTACAATGGATTGTTCTATAACACTCGTATGACAGTGGATGTCACAACTAATGAAGCTTTAATGAATAAGTCTTATAGGGAGGCTTATGATATCATTGAAGATATAGCACTCAACCATTGCCAATGGGGTCGGATAGGAAAGAACAACCATCTTATACACTGAGTTCTTCAACCAGAAAGCAAATAGGAAAGCATAGTGTTGATACAGTTGATCTAATTGTAGCCAAGCTTGATGTTGAGAAGATGACTACAATGCACATCCAAGCAGTTGATGCAATTTGTGAAGCTTGTGGAATCACTGGATATTCATCTTCTACTTATTTTTCTCCTACTATGAATGAGGAGAACCAAGAACATGTTAACGATGTTGGGATACATGGGAACAAACATCAACACAACCCCTATTCCAACACGTACAATCTGGGATGGAGAGATCATCCTAATTTCTCTTACCAAAACACAAGCAATGCTCAAAACTTTCAACAAGGACAGCAACAACTCTTCAACTGGTAAGCAAATGGGAATCCGTCGGGCTTCAACAACAATAGGGGTTATCAACAACAACAACAACCCCAAAAATCTTCTTTGGAGACTATGATGGAGAAACTCATCTCCACATAAGCGCAACAAAATGAAGAGTTACAGAGCAATGACAAATTGTTAAAAGATACAATTCCTCAACTCTCCACAAAATTGGATGGAATTTCCACTCATACAAGTGTGTTGGAAAACAAAATTTCTCATCAAGCCTTAGTGTAGAAAAATAACACACCATCAGGTTCTCTTCCTATCCAACCGAAGGTGAATCCAAGAGGGCAAGTAAATGTTATCACCTTGAGGAGTGCAGTTGAAATCCAAACACCTTCTCCACCCAAGGAGAATAGTGTTGAGGTTGTTGCTGAAGAGAAGATTCACACTCCCGTTGATGACAAAGAAAAGAGTACAACTGAAGCACCACCTTCTTACAAAGCAAGTGCACCATTTCCACAAAGACATGCCAATAAGAAGGAAGATTCAAAGTTCAGAAAATTTATGGAAATCCTAAACAAACTCCATGTCAATCTTTTGTTGGCTGAATTCATAGCTGAGATGTCGTCATATGCCAAATTTTTGAAGGACATCCTCACCAAGAAGAGGAGGATAGACCAAGTTGAAACCATCATGCTTTTTGAGAGAATGAGTTCAAATATTCAAAATAGACTTCCCATGAAGCTAGATGCCTTGGGAGCATTCACTCTACCTTGCAAGATTAGCAACACCATGTTTGAAAAAGGTCTTGTTGACCTTAGAGCTAGCATTAGCCTCATTCTGTATACTTTTTGGTAGGAACTAGATCGAGGAGATTTGAAGCCTACAAAGATGGCCATCTAGCTGGCCGATCACTCAATCAAATATCCCAAAGGTATTGTGGAGGATGTACCAGTGTAAATCGGTAAATTCTACATTCCTTGTAATTTTGTTGTGTTAGACATGCTTGAAGTTCCTTCCAATCCCATTATTTTTGGGAGACCCTTCTTGAGGGTTGTCGGATGCCTTGCTGATGTCCGAGAAGGAAACCTCACACTCCAAGTTGGCCAAGAAGCCATGGAGTTTTCTGTATTTATTGCCATGAAAGAACCATCACAAGTGGAAGTGCTCTGTTTTATTGATTCTATTAACTCTATTATGGAAGAAGACCATGATGATACTGATTTTATAATTAACTATTGTGATGATGATGAAACTACCAATGATGATTATGTAAATTCTGGAGCATTTTCTATTACCCAACCAAATGCTATTAATCAGGATACTTCACTTGTTGATGATAAACCCAAAGAAAACACAACTAGGAGAAAGGCAGAACTCAAAGCCCTTCCACCAGGGATGAGGTATGCATTTCTTAACCCTAATTCTATTTTTCCAGTCATAATCAATGACGAGTTAACTACTGAACAAGAAAATAAGTTGCTTGTTGAATAAAGTTCATATAAAGATGTCATTGGTTATACTATTGATGATTTAAAAGGCATCCATCCTTCCATTTGTATGCATAGAATAAACATGGAGCATGATGCTAAACCTACTGTTGAACCACCTAGACGTTTAAATCAAAACATGCTTGAATTGGTTAAAAAGGAAATCTTTAAGTTAAAGGATGCTGGTATCATTTATCCTGTAAGCGACAGCCCTTGGGTTAGTGACATTCATGTGGTACCTAAAGGGAGGTGCAAATGTCATTAAGGGAGATAATGACAAATTAATACAAATATGTATAGTCACTGGTTGGCGTATGTGTATTGATTACCGGTGCTTGAATAAAGTAACTCGCAAAGATCATTTTCCCATGCCTTTTATTGATTTGATGCTTGAGCAACTTGCAAATCATTCTTACTTTTTCTACTTAGAAGGGTATTTCGGGTTTTTCTGGATTCCAATTTACCCTCCCAACCAAGAGAAAACCACATTTACATGCACATATGGGACCTATGCTTACCGTCGCATGCCTTTCGGTCTTTGCAATACCCCTGCAACATTTCAGTGTTGCATGATGTCTATTTTCTCTGATTTCATTGAAAACATAATGGAAATATTCATGGATGATTTTAGTGTTTATGGAGATTACTTTGATAATTTTTTGTGCAATTTATCTAAAGTCTTAGCCCATTGCAAATAGGTTAACCTAGTACTAAACTGGTAGAAGTGCCATTTCATGGTACAATCCGGTGTAGTACTGGGCCATATTGTTTCTAACAAGGGTATTGAAGTTGACAGGGCCAAAGTGGAAGCTATTGAGAAGATGTCTACTCCTTCTTCAATCAAGGACATCCATAGTTTCCTTGGACATGCAGGGTTATATAGGAGATTCATTAATGATTTCTCAAAGATTGTAAAACCATTGTGTTCCATGCTAGAAAAAGATTACAAGTTCATATTCGATGATGACTATCATACAACCTTCACCAAGCTCAAAGAAGCTCTTGTCTCAGGCCCAATCATCCAACCACCAGATTGGAGTGATCCTTTTGAATCAATGTGTGATGTGAGTGATTACACAGTAGGAGAAGTTCTTGGACAACAGAAGGATAAGAAGCTTCAGGTCATATACTATGCACCCAAGACTTTAGATGAGGCACAAATCAACTATACAAACACCGAGAAAGAGATGCTTGCAATAGTGTACATTTTTTATAAGTTCAGATAATATTTGGTAGGATCCAAAGTAATTGTGTATACAGATCATGCGGTAATAAAGTATTTGCTTAACAAGAAAGATTCCAAACCTCATCTCATCTGCTAGATATTGCTTCTTCAAGAGTTTGGCCTTGAGATACAGGATAAGAATGGGACAGGGAACAACGTTGCTAATCACCTATCTAGATTGAACACAAATGCTGGAAATTCATTGCCTATTGAGGACCAATTTCTTATTGAGAAACTCTATGCTTTATCATCCACACAAGCACCATTGTTTGCATACATTGCAAATTTTCTTGCTAATGGACAACTTCATCTAGACCTGACATACCAACATAAGAAGATGTTTTTCCATCATGAAAAGTTTTACTACTGGGACAACTCCTTGTTGTTCAAACATGGGAGTGATGGGCTCATCCGTAGGTGTGTTGTTGAAGAAGAAATTGTTGCAATCATTTCTGAATGCCATGCCTCTCCTTACGGAGGTCACTTTGGAGGAAAGAAGACTGCACCAAAGGTTCTCCAGGCCGGTTTCTATTGGCCAACCTTGTTCAAATATGTCAACCACTTTGTCAAAGCATGTGACAAATGCCAAAGAGTTGGAGGAATATCAAAGCATGATGAAATGCCTCTTAATTCCATCTTAGAAATTGTGGTATTTGATGTGTGGGGAATTGATTATATGGGACCTTTCCCATCTTCATGTGGTTATAAATACATCTTGGTTGCTTGCGATTACGTCTCTAAATGGGTTGAGGCATTTCCAACCATGCACCAGTTGCAAAATCTGTAATCAAGCTATTCCAGAAAATCATTTTCCCCCGATTTGGAGTTCCTAGGGCTGTAATTTTTGATGGAGGCACACACTTTGTTGAGAGGCAATTTAACAATCATTTATCCAAGTATGGAGTCACTCACAAGATCTCTACACCTTACCATCCTCAAACATCTGGGCAAGTAGAAGTCTCCAATCGACAGTTGAAAAGTATTCTAGAGAAGACTATGTCCAACTCAAGAAAGGATTGGGCTCTGAAGATAGATGATGCATTATGGGCATACCAGACAGCCTACAAGACTACCACAGGTATAACTCCATTCAAACTAGGTATGGTAAGTCTTTTCACCTTTCCGCTGGAGCTAGAACACCGTGCTCTATGGGCTATTAAGTTCCTAAACTTTGATATGAAGAAAGCTGGTGAGAAACGTCTATTGGAGCTGCAAGAGTTAGAGGAACTCTGATTAGATGCATATGAGAATGCAAATCTCTACAAAGAAAGAGAAAAGTCTTGGCATGACAAGAGAATCTGCAAAAAATACTTCACAGAAGGAGACCAAGTCTTTCTTTTCAAATCCAGATTGAGGCTATTCCCTGGAAACTTGAGATCTAAGTGGTCTGGTCCCTTTCTTGTAATGAAGATATTTCCATATGGAGATGTTGAATTGCAAGGCAAAGATGGAGTTTTAAAAGCCAATTGACACTAATGCAAGCTTTATGATGAAGGATAACTGATTTTAAAAGGAGCATCTTACTCCCTCTCTGAGGTCCCATGAGAAGAAAGAAGAGTCTACTTCCAGACTTTAAATGGAAGACCTTTGTGGGAGTTATCGCCACATTTAGATAGTCATTTTTGTTTTCCTTTCTAGTTGTTTAATTCTTGTTCAAAATAAACTTCATGGTGAGATTTCTCTGAGATTCATACAAATTTCATGCCCCAAATCTTTGTTGTTTTAGGGACTTGACATAACTCAAGAAGATATCAAAAATTCAACAAAAATCTGAAGAAGCTATGACAAACACGGCATGTTGATATCATCCTTACGTCGTGTGACTCATCTAGAAGCTACGAGGTAGATGAAAACACAGTGTAATTTCCATTTATCACACTGAGTAGTCTTATTTCAAAGTTCATTACCAAAAACAACGTGTTTCTCATATTATGGCATGTAATCCATCTACACGGTGTATTTTGACTGCACGACATAATAAAGTCACATTACAACGTACGAATCATTCAAGATTTTGCATGCTACACCAACTCGCTAACATGGCTTGGAGGTTAAAAAACACAGCGTGTGTCATCACAAGCACGACGTAACACCAAATTACACGTCATGTTCAATAAACTGACGAATTTCAACAGAATGTCACAAGGCTTCTACTTACGACATGGTTTAGCATATTGATAGCATAACGATTCGAGCAAGTTATGACATGTAGACCTTTCCACACGCGGTAGTTTTTGAAATTTAGGGTTCCACAAAGGTAGTCGAATTAGAACCTACGACATGTATCTTGAGTAACATGGTGTAAGTTCTTGTGAGAAGAGGATTACAAACCCTAATATGCAAAAGCCTCTCTCACACTCACACCATGTGCGATCTCTCTACCTCATTCCTCAACTCACGCCACCACTGAGCTCCTCCACTCCAACCGGGAGCGTCGCCGCTCTGCTCACCGCTGAAACACCTCATCGTCGCCGCTCTTACCATGTGCAACACCTACCATTGACAAGCCAAAATTCAAACACCTCACAACCGCCACACCTCCAGCCAATGATCTAATGATGTGAGATCAGCAAAAACATTTGGGAAGCCATCAGTTGTCACACCGTAAGCTTCCTCGACGCACGCCGTGACCACAAGGAAGCCACCAACATCTGATTCAAGAACCAACATTCAACACGCCATTTGAACTCCATAAACACGGCGTAAACATCTTCAAGGATTCCTCGACCAGCAGGTTCCATACGTTGTGTATATCCACAGAACACGATGTATTTACTCTGTCAAGCAAAATTTTGAACATGGGTCACACCAAACTCACAACGAAGCGCCCATGCACTGTAGAATCTTCTTCATCAGACCAATTTCAAAGCCAGTGTCTCTTCGAGCTACATGAGGAGGAGGAGGTGGGTGTCTACACTCTTCTTCATTCCAGGAGGGTGGTAAGATCTCATTTCTTTGATGAGGATGAGATTTAGATTACTTGGGCATTGTAGCTGAACTAAAGGAATATCTTAAGCTTCTAGGACATAATTGTTGCATAGATGGTGTCCCCACCTACCCCAGGCTAGTCTATGAATTCTTAACCTCTTTTTCTAGTGACATAGACCCTAAGAAGACCAGAGAACCCATTGTCATTATTTCTTTTAGATTGTTAGACAAACCTTATCGTATGACATTTGAGTGGTTTTGTGGTTTACTTGAGTGTAATTATCTTGGGTCTATCGGGTATCCTTCTGACTTTGATGCAAATAAATTTGGAACCAAATCACTAAGGAGACCTTCTTTGACACTGCATCAACCCGTGCATCCAAAATTCACAACCTTCTTTTTAAAGTCTTGCATAGAGTCCACTCTTTGAGTATTCTTGGCAGGAAAGAAACTATGCGGGTGTGGGAAAATTGGATTGTTTCTTGTTATGGGATGCAGTTCATGAATACGATGTCAACATGGGGTATCATTTTCTGAATAAGCTGGAGAACACTAGGAAGGAGAAGAAGGGTGATATAATGATTGGGGGTATCATCACCAAGCAATCCAAGGCACTGTAAGTTGATCTTTCAAGAATTGAACACTTGGGGAAAAAGGTTGAGATTGATTGTGGGGTTCTCAAAGTAGCTACTCTGATTGGAGAGAGGGCCAAAGGTTCTTATTTACTGTTGATCCATGGTAAAGAAAAGACCATTAATTTGCCAAATCCCAAGTTGGTGACTGCAAAGAAGAAGGAAAATTGGAAGTGTTTTGTAGCTACTCAGGATGAAGGGAAACCTTCCTCTAGCAGTGCACTAGATTCTTCTACATTAGTTGAGATAGAAGCTCCTCTTTCTCCTTCCATTAGGACACAGACTGAGCTCTCATGGAGGTATACAGATATGCTCCAGTTCTATGGCTATGTCCACTAGCGTTTCGACAGCTAGGACATGAGAATGACTGACGTGCAGGATCAATACACACAACTTCAAACTCAATACACTGGTATCCAGTAGCAGTATAGTGATTTGCATGACTCCTACACCGGTTTACAACATCAATATGCCGGTCTACATGACAAATATGGAGGTTTATAGCAGCTTTACAGTGGCTTCTCACATCAGATGACAAATATGTACATCATGGTGTCTTACATGGATGTTTGGCATCTATCTCAGTGTCATTATGCTCCACCAAAACCTCCTCCATAGTAGTAGGAGCCTTCTATTTCTTCAGTGGATCCCCTTCATACTTTTGTTGATGAAATATTCCCTAGACCTCAAGGGGGTGTTGACCCCTCTCTGATGTTTCTTTGTGCACCATGAGGTACCCTGTTGTGTCACTTGTGAGTTTGATTTGAGTAGTGAGGAACTACAATCTTCAAGCTTAGGGGGGTACAATCGTTCAATAGTCTTGTATCTTTTATTTCCAACATTTTATTTGATGTCATTTCCCTTCCATTGTCATTTGTTTCAGAAATTATCTTATGTATTTTGATTCCTAGCATTACATGTCATGTTTCAAAATCAATCTTGAATGAATGAAACTGTGTCTTATCTTTTCTCCCTTTACTTGAACAATCTTTACATGAGAAGATAAATGATATTAAGACAACTTATTGGCTTATTTCATATATTCTGAATTTTTTTTCCTATCATTGCTCACATCTCCGCATCCCATATCATGTTGAAAAGTGAACTGAATTTTTTGTCTCTATTGCTCAATCCAAGTAAATATTCAAAATTCTTGAATTTGTGAACTATAGAGCTTTGATTAGCCATTAGCATGATATTGCCAATATTATAATAAATATTCCATTTCTCCAATTGAGAACATCTCTATAAGTGATTGAATTTCTTCTTTTCTATCTCAAGCTTGCTTGGCAGTATTCGCAAAAAGGAAAGGGTAGAAAAAGGATCACGTGGTACCCAATCAAAAACAAGGAAATGCAGCCATCAAATACATCAAAAAATATTGGGTGCCCGAATCATATAAAAAGGGGGTGTTTTTTAAAACATAGTGAACCCCAAAAGACGGCTCAGTCACCCACGTGTCCACCAACTCAATGAAGGTTGCAGATGCACAAAAAGAGGGAAATCGATCCCCAATTGTTACTCCATGTGTGTGTAAGTTTGTACTCAGCTTTCAAGTATCGCTCACGTGAATCCTAATAGATGTTTTGATTCGTATGATAAAGCCAATGCAAGTAGAGAGATATGTTAAGATACTTTCTTTTCATTTCATCATTCTTATCAATGGAACTTCTGGCATATCATCATTTTATTGGCTCTATCATGTTTGTCGCTCATGATTTCTATATAGTTGACTTATTGAAAATAATTAGAATGCAATCCCATAACTAAATTTCTATTTTGAGAGATAAAATTCAGTTCATTTTTTAGCTGCATATGTGAAATAGAAATTAGCAAGATCTTGATCTTTTATTTGTTCTTAAATGAAGATATGAAATATTCCCATGATTTGGATTGACATCCTACATCTATTTCTTTTTTTCTTGAGGACAATTAATGGCTCAAGCTTAGGGGGATTTGATGTGCACATTTCATATCATATTTCTATTTTGTTTACCATGCATTTTTCATGCATTCACATTCATGTTGATTTTCATGCATTCGAGGTATACTTACTCTTGGCTATTTGTTGATGTACATGTACTCAATTTCATTCTATTTTGATATGAAAATGCCCCCAAATGCATATATTTGACATTTCCCCTTAAATTCATGCAGCTGGAGTTGAATATTGAAGGAACAGCAGGACTTACGACGTGTAACACAGTTACACATGTCGTAAGGCCTCCTTAGACAAAAAATTTGAAGTCAGACACATGGAGGGTTGCACAGAAACATAGCGCATGGCTCTTTTGGAGATTTTTGGTCAGAACTTAAAATTCTAGCATGTCGCTAAATCACACACCGTAACACCTCATCAAATAAAATTCTCAAAGGAAGACACACATCGTGTTATCCAGAAACATGACGTAAGGATCTTTTGGAGAATTTCGGTGAATACTTAGAATTACAGCGTGTCTCCAAATTACAAGCCATAAATCTGGGTCCCTCGAGCAGTTGTTGCAATGCACTTATCCACACGACATGTGAATCAATTTGCACTCCTTAAGGGGATCAATTTTCTGTAGAATTTGAAATTGAACATTTCTTTTGGAGAAATATGACTCTCCCTCCCGGGGGACAATTATCACGAATCATTTGGAGCGTCATTGCACGAGAGAACATATAATAGTTGAGGAGGGGTGAATTTGGAGAAGACAATGTGGTTATTCGAGAGAAGACCTCTTTTCCTCTCCATTCTTCTTCATTAGTTCAGCTGGAGTTTCCCTGTTCGACTTCAACCTACTTGAGAGAGAAGGTTTCTGGAGAGGAGCTTTTCATAATGAAACTCCACCTACTTGCTAGAGTTTCTCCTTGTTCATTCCTTCATTTTGAATCCTCTAGTTGTACCTTAGTTTCTATCGTGAAAAATTGTAGATTTCCATCTTATTACTTGTGTTTCATAGCCATGAGTGAGTAGATTCGAATTCTTGGGCATGGGAGAGTAACTCCCATGTCATGACATGTATGTAACATGATAATTCGTTCTAAATATTAAATTCTTGCATTCTACCTTTTGAGTATCGGTTCTTACTTCTTGGTTGTATGGTTGGCCACTATGTATGCATGTTTTATGCTTTCTTGCTTAATCTGAGCAGATAGGTAGGAAAGTAAGGAGTTACTCACTTGGCAACTCCTCCTTTACCATGAGAGTGGAAAATATTGGAGTTAAGGAGTGGGTTTGTAGATCCAAAATAAAATATATACACGAGAGTGATATATTTAGTTAGGATCATTGTATTTACACCGAGAGGTGAAGTATAACATACAACCCTCCTTTGCATGTGTTTGGTATGTTTAAATTCGTGTACCTAATTCATGTTATGATTCACTAGTGAAATCCTAAGTCCAAAATTGTTTTAAACCTTAAATCAAACCTCTTCAAGAAATCCATTTATTGTTTTAGTTAAATTCTGAATTTTAGTTTAATCAACCAAATCACTCTTTAAAAAAGGTCTACATTGTTGAAACTTAGCATTGTTGCATTTAATTAGTTACTAAAGCTCCTTGTGTTCGATCTAGACTACAACTACTCTTGTATACTTGTGGGAATTGGGTTGTTGAGTAAAAGATCATTTATATGATTGAAACTCATTAGTGTAACATCCGATAGGGGAATACATGTTCACAAAAACTAGAGTGAAAGTCTACCTAAAATTGTACAACAAGTTAGGTGTTTTGCCTAGAACCAAATATCTCTTGGCAGGTTGTTTTTAATGTTGTATGCATGTACTATTTGGTATGTTTATGTCATTCCACGCGATATTGTTCTTATTGTAAAATAACTAATATATCATGTATTGTTTTTAGTATTATACAACAATATGATGTGTGGTTTATGATGAGCAACCCCTCCTAGGTTGGGCCACATTAGACCCACCCCAATAGAGTAAATCATGAGACAACACATGTGGTGTTATGTTACCTTCATGCCACATCGAGTAGTATGAAGTACTGTCACAAAGATAGTCCCCAGACAATGTGCATTCATGGGGTTTATTTAATGAACTAGTTAAATTTAGGGGATTTAGATTCTTGTAGGGGATTAAGAGTCATGTCCCCACCAAAATCAAGGTTCAACATTTTACCATTCATTTTCTATTTATAATAACAAGAC
Organism: Alisma plantago-aquatica; assembly: GCA_963693085.1. NCBI lineage: Eukaryota > Viridiplantae > Streptophyta > Magnoliopsida > Alismatales > Alismataceae > Alisma > Alisma plantago-aquatica. Next base: position 438,467,998 of record OY856413.1, read on the forward strand.
TTACTAATTTTTTATAAATTCTTTTTTTTACTTACTCCAATCAAGGTCCAAATGAGGAAATTTCTCCACACATGCTTACAATTTGGCAAAATGCTTCACTTCATTTCACCATCATACAAAAAGTTATTATGTTGAGTATTATAAACTTTATTTAACTTTAATTAATCTAGGTTGATCTAGATGAGGAAAAAACCTCTAAAACTTACAAGTATCTTGAAGTTTTAGTTCTATAAATTACTAATATTAATGAATATTATGTGGAAAATGGTACCTAGGATTGTACATTTGTGATGAATTTAGGATAATTTCCATTTAAATTCTCAATCTACTTGCAAAATGATGAATAAATTCACTAGAAACTATAATATTAACCATGAATCATCTATTTATAGTAAGCAGAGGGGTTGTGACTATTTCATGCACATTTTAACCATATAGTGAGGGCTAATTACAAAATATATATTAGAGGAGAATTTTGAATTCATTTTGCAAGGCAGGGTTCAAGCAAGGAAAAGTAGGCTTGGAGCTTCACTTAAGAATGTGGTTGTAAAGATGGCATACCTAGAAAGCATGGAAACTTCTAGACAAATCATGTGTCTATCTCAGACACACTTTGGACGCATACATGGCTTGGACACATAAAAAAATGTTTTGGAGATGGTGGGGACGTGTCCAAACCCTTTTTTATCCTTATTTTCTTCCTGAACCCAGTTGGACACTTCCTTGACACTTCTTGGACAAGCTAGTATGGCGGTAGATATTGTAAAGAGTTATTTTGAAATGTAATTGGATGGTAGACAACAATATTTAAGTACATCTTCTTTGAAAGAATGTTATACAAGACAGAGATCATATCCATAAGAAAAAAAACCTTTAAAATATAGATGATTTGTATAATCTAAGATAAATCAGATTCCAATGTTTGAAATTGAATAAATGATTGGGGAAACTCATCTAATTTTCAAAAAATGTACCTTATCTAATGAAAAATAATGTGTTATGACTACATTTATATTGTTTCTTCCATACAAATATACACATACGTACTTTATTTTTACTATATGTAGAGATATTATATATACAAATAGTGTACAAGGTTTCATGGAGTCTTATTGCAGTTTAGAGAACACAATATATTGAGAGGACCCATATGTATTACAAAAGCAACATTGGGAAGTTTTGTCTTATTTAGTAGACTTCTATATATATATATATATATATATATATATATATATATATATATATATAGGGTGTTCATTCGTTGCCTGTGTGGGTAACTTGGATTTCGCTACCCTGCAGCCAAAAAAGTAACTCTCCTAGCCAAAAAAGTAACTCTGCTGTCAAAAAAGTAACTATGGTGGCCAAAAAAGTAACTCTGCTGGCCAAAAAAGTAACTCTATACAAAATATACAGCAGATATATATAAGGACGGGTTTTTTTATTTTGGAGGGGCAAATGATATTATTTTTGGCCAAAATTTTTTGGAGAGCTAGACAAAATAGTCCTCTACAATTGAGAATTTTTTTTTAAAAAAAATTGATGGGAAGGGTGGGCGGGTTGCTACCCGCGCGGGCAATAAAGATGGGCCCATATATATATATATATATATATATATATATATATATATATATATATATATATATATATATATATATGAAGAGTACAACATCAAAATTTAAACATATCACCTCACACATATATATGAAAGTTTGAACACCCTTAGTTCAAGATATAACAATTCCCCTATAGAAAGACACATGTCATATTCGCCTACATTGTTACATAAGAGTTGTATCCAACAACCATTTAAATTTTGAGAATAAATCTCCAAATTGATCTTCATATCTAAAAAAAATAAGTTGAGAGATGAAATATGATTTTTATTGAAAAGACCTCAAAAGTTCTCATGGAAAAAGGAAAGTGTAACAACCCTAATACATGAGAGTGGCACAAGTGTGAATAATAATAAACCTTCTAATGATTTGTTGTTTTCCATTGTAGACAAATATTTATTGTAAATTTACCACTATTGTCATTGAAATAAATCTATGTCTTGATATTTTAAATTTTCTAAATTGAAATATGGTTTCATGAGGAACATAGAACAAGAAGACAGTACATACTTGGGGTTGTTAAATTTATAGAGCATACATTTGCAAAATCTGGGAGATATGGGACTATCTTATGTCCTTTCTAGCAATGCTTAAATGTATAGATCAAGTTGCAACTGAACACTTGTTATGCAATGTATTCTTGACCAACTACACTAACTAGATTTTTCATAGTGAGTGTTCATTTTATAGCTTTGACAAATCACCTGTGCAAAATGACATGTCAAAAGATGACATCAGAGACATGTTGCATGATGCTTATGGAGTATCAGATGAGGGAGAGAATATGGACAATTACATTCATGGTTAGCATTTGTTGATGATGAAGTTGAGGAATTTTACAAATTGTTATAGAATCATGCACAAAAATTGTACACTCGAAGTAAAAGTATGCTAAGTTGTACACGTCTGTGAGGTTTTTTTCACATGAAATGTATCATTACTTCAGTTCCCGAGGATGAGATACTTTTGCCTCTTATTATGAATTTAGGAAAATAATCAGGGTCCTTGGACTTCACTATGATAAAATCAATGCTTGCATAAATCATTACATTTTGTATCACAAGTATTTTGTAGATAACACTCCATGCCCTAAATGTAGTGCTTCCAGATAAAAGAAATAGGAATTGATGAAGAAGGTGTACAAATATTTGCATGAAGAACAAAGGGGTTCCTTGCAAATTTCTACACTACTTTACCTAGCATCCAAGGTTGAAGAGATTGTTCTTGTCATAAAAAGTGTCAACCCTAATGAGGTGGCATGATTAAAGTCATACCAAGGATGGTGTTCCCAGATATCCAGTAGATTTTCCAACATGGAAGATGTTTGATGATATGCATGTTGAGTTTGCTTCTAATTCTATTAATGTTTGTCTTGGATAAACTTTAGACGGATTTAATGACTTTGGCTTTATGAGTTTATCATATTACTTTTAGCCCAGTTTACTTATTATGTGAACTTTCCACCATGGTTGTGCATGAAGTCCCCTATTTTAACCTATTCATGATTATACATGGTCCAACTCAATTAGGAATGGAGATAGATGTCTACCTAAAACCACTGATTGAAGAGTTAAAAGAAGTATGCAAAGATGGTGTTGATACTTATGATGTTGATCTTAAAAAGTTGTTCAAGTTGCATGTTCTCTTGATGTGAATGATAAGTGATTTCCCTACATATGGATACCTATCTCATAGGAAAACTAATGTGTACCATGCACACCCTTTATGCAACATGGATATGTGGAGCAAGAAGCTTTAGAAAAAATAGAGATGGATTTTGCCCAGCCATTGTCAGATCAATTCCTATTCATTCTTTAATGAAATAGGGAACAGGCAGAGTTGTAGCTATTAGGAATGGGAGATAACCTATGACTAAAAGTGTCCACTATCTATGAATGCCCAATGTGGACACTTGGGCTGGCCATTAAGCATTTAAGAAAGGCCACTTTGGTTTGGTAGTGAGTCTTGAAATCTAGGTCTTCTACTACAACACTAGTGAGAGAGTTTCCATGTGGTATTCTCTCAGACTACCATATAGTAAGAAAACATGTTTCATGGGTCGCATGAGGTTCCTTCCAATGGATCATAAATCTATACATATTTCATCATTTTAATAGAATAGAATAATAAAGAAGTGCTCCTAAGATGTAGTGTCAAATTCATTGGATCAAAGTAGAGATATCAATAATTAAGTATATAATTGGAAAGAAAAACATATTTTTTGAGTTTATGTACTGCATCACAATGATATTTGTCATAATATTAACGTGAAAAATTCATTTGAGAATTTGATTCACACACTTATGGGAATGGAGAAGTCAAACGACACTAAAAATTCTTGATATGACTTTGAACATATGGGAGTAAGGCATAGACTTCACACTATCAAGAATGGAAATAAAAACATCTTCCCACCTTAATGTTTTACTTTAAAGGAGGAAAAAGGAATTATTCTATAAGTTGTTGAAATTTGCAGGAGTTCTTGATGTGTATTCTTCTATTATAGATCAAAATGGAAGAATCAAATAAATGAAGTTCATGGCATCAAAGAGCCACAATTATCTTTTATTGATTCAACAATTTTTTCCATTATCTTTACAAGTAGCATTTCCCAACAAAAATGTAAGATCTTTTGTAATCGAGATGTATTTGTTCTTTAAAGACATATGATCTAAAGTCATAAATCCAAATACTTTTGAGAAGTTGGAATACAGATTTATAGTTAATCCTTTTAATTTGGAGAAGATTCTCCCACCATCATTCTTTGACATAATGGAGAATGTTATCATTCATCTTCCACAAGAAGAAAAGATAGTCAGGCATATTCAACCGTTGGATGTACCCAATGGAGAGGTGATCTTTTTAACAGTTGATTTTGGTAAGACTTTGCATCTGATTATATGTGATAAACTTAAACATCATTTACTTTTTTTTAGACACATATATACTTTAAAACAATATCTACAGAATAAAATTTCTCCAGAAACATTAATAATAGAAGATTACTTAGTAGAGGAATGTCTAACATTCTGTTCAAGATATCTCTTATGAGTCCAGACAAGGTTCACTAAATTTTCTAGAAATGATGTAGAATATGAGGATGTGGATAATGATGAAGGAGGTATATATTCTCTCATAAATGACATCCTTTAGGAAAGAATAATCTTGTTATGCTTGATAGTGCAATGCTGAAAATTGCACATCAATATATTTTAGCCAACTATGATGCATTTGATGCATTTGTGACGTAAGTTTATTCTCTATATTTGTATATGTGATTTCATCACTAGGTCAATGTCTATGTGTCTTATGTACTTATTAGCATGGAGCACATGCTCTATGTGAAGAATGTCAATCCATGTGTAAGAAAAAGAGAAAGACATCTTATTCATATGAATGTTTTTAATGAATCATATAAGGATCATGTGGGTTTAAATAAGCTACTTCCATAATCAAGATAAAAAAAATCATATAAATAATTAAATTTGTACTATTTTAGATTGAGGAGATGGCTAAGTCAATAAATGTGTCAGCAAACATTTTATTGCTACCTTGAGGATGGCAACAAATTGCAATGCAATATGCGAGATATGTAAAAAAATGGTTATGGATTTTTCACTAGGAGTGAGAATGTGGCAGAAAAGAGAAAAAGTGGGGGATAATGGTGAATGACCAGATAGAATGGTTTGCCAGATATAAGGACAAAAACTTATAATGGCTCAAGATACCTACTATGGAGAGTTAAGAGAGGTTTTGAGAATATTTCTTATGAGAAATTGAAAGTTGTATTGTTATGATGTGATTGGGTTAATGCAAGTAGATTTATCAAAAAATCGAATGATGGCTTCAAAATGGTCAAAGTAAACTACATTGGATTAGCAAATCCTTTCTTTGCATTACCTTCCCAAGGACAGTAAGTGTTTTATGTGGCAAACATCAATCAAAATGATTGGAACTTTGTTGTGGAAACTACACCATGTGATACTCATGGCATTGAGGAGAAGCTTCATTACAATTTAATAAATGGATCCTTCCTATTTGAAAATAATACTTTAATTTATTGGGAAGATAAATTAAGTGATGTTTGCAAAGAATTAGAGATAGTCACAAAATACATTGAGGGTGTTACCATTTATGACGGGGGTCATGATGATAAACAATGATCATATGTGACTCTCCCCTTTTTGTTATTTGGTTCAAATATTAAAATAGAACATGTAATCATTTCATTTATAAAATGTGACATATTCTCTTACAATGATTATATGTTAATTGTAAAATTGTTTTTTGTAGAGTTAATTTGTTTAGTTTGTTTACTTATTGAATGATGGTTTCATCAGAACAATATGAATATTATATTCATGAATGTTTGAGGACCAATCATGTAGAATTTATGACATGATTTTAGTTTCTAGTCCAACATGATCTACATGAATTCTATTTTAAGGATTATGAAAAGACATGGTAAGCTACTATATCCACTTATTGAATACATCTACAATGAAGGAGTATTTCATGGTAGTCTGATAGGTACAATAAAAAATCATTGTATCCTTTACTATCTATTTTAGAATTGCTCATGCCATCATTTTATTTGTAGGAATTTTAGAATGATGAAAAGAAGGATATCGTGGTTATATAAAGCTTATTGGGGGTGTTTAATTCCAAAAGTAGGATATAATTGTAATAACACTATGGTTGTGTAAGCTCTAAATAGAAATAAAAGTGCTTTTGTAAACCTTACATAAGAAAAGAACCCTATGTACTTAATAATGAAAATGGTACCATTAATAAAATCCATATGGTGGAAGGTAGTCATTTCAAAAAACAATTAGACAAAAGAAGTCATCAAGGAGTGCATGTTAGATCGAGTATGCAACATCTAGTGAATGATATCAATAGCAATCAAGAGATTGGAGTTTATAATGTAAATGATGGCAATCAGGATAAGATCAACATTTTATTGCTGATTCTCCTACAATTGATCTAGAGGAGGGAGAAGGTAAAAGTTTATGTTGATAACATTATATTTTCAAAAAATAATATGTAAATAATATATATATAGTCTTGTAAATGATTGCATAATATTCATGTGGTATTTAGGAGAATATGCGAATAAAAAATATGAGGTCATTCTAAGTGCATCCAATTATTGAGTAAGAAAGGGAATAAAAAGCTTCCTATTACTTGGATGAGCCAATTGGGCCACATCAGGTTGACATGTCTTCTTTTTTGAGAAGTTTTCCTAGAAATTCAGATCTTGCACTATTAAATTATCTTTACTAGTGAAAGTACTAGTAGAAAAGAAAACTACTATATGGAACTATGTTGGTAATATTATTTTTCAATAGTCAGTGTAATTTGTTGAACCAATTTTAATAAATATTTTTCTCTTGATATAGACCAAGTTTGTTACTAATATAAAGGGAAGAATATATTTTATGAATGACTATGGATTTTTAGAGAAAATTCAAAGATTTTTAAAACAAATAAATTATAAACCTCAAAATGATAAATCTGACCTACTTATTGATTGCCTTTCTCATGTTCATCCTACTCAATGAGCATTTGTTGTGAATTTTTGGGATTACGATGACAAAAAGGTAAAACAATCTCTTCCACTTTGTAGATTTGGTTAGAGTCAATTTCATATAATTATATTATAATTCATTATCTATTGTTATGAATTGCTAACAATGTTAGGAGTAGAAAGTTTTTGTAAAGAAGTGAAACCACCTCTCTACTAAAAATTTGAAGAATAGAACCTCTAGTCCAAACACACTTCAAAGGAATGCTTAGAGTTGCTGTAAAATTTTCAAATCTTTATTTATGGTATACAAAACAACCAAAGTGTAGAAGTGGAATAGAAACATGACTATATTCAATTAAAGGAACATCTTAAACTTACATCATAAGGATCCATGTAGAGGAAATATGAACCACTTCGAAATTGTCTCCTAGCTTTAACTTCTCAATCTAAGTCCAATTCATCATGATTTGTCATCCAAGTACTCCACCTAGGGTTGGAAGCATACCACAACAAGAAGAGAAAAACAAAACACATCAGCAAAGGCTAGCATGTGCATACTAAAAAGTAAATTGAGAAATATATGAATTAAGGACATCAAATAAATGAAGGCTTCCCATAGAAAAGAAAGGTACCACCCAAGTGGGTATCAAGAGAAAAGATTACAATAAGAATGATACTTGCCATAAAACAACATAAAAAGAATTGTACCATATATACATCCACTACCATGGTGGGAAATGAAGCACAAGTAGGGCACACACCCCACAATCAATATCATAACATGCATGCATGTGAGATAAGCATAGCCCTAGAACAATATAAATAACAAAGGCGGCCAAGAATCACACATCTTGAACCTAGTGAGACATGGGCCAAAAATCACACATCCTGTCCTAGCATGGGGAATCACACATCCACCACCCAAATATATATAACATGGTCTAGGAATCACACATCCTGTCCTGGCATGGAGAATCACACTTCCACCATACAAAATATCACAATGTTACCAAAAATTCACAATGACAAAAAACCAATACAGTTATACTACTCTAGTGCTATTGAATCACATAGAAGGTAAATGTAGAGGCAAGTAGAAAGTAAAGTAAGAAATTATACAATGTTTCCATATCACACAATGGACAACTCATGCATCCACAAATAAGCATCCACATCACATTGGGTAGATACCATCAACCAGTCTATCATGCACCATAGCATAAAATAAGATATCAAGAGAATATCCAAGTCCACAATAAGCAAGATAGTTCACATGAACCATGATATCAAGAAAATAGTCGCATGTGTAGGCCATAGTCAAAAGAATGAAAAGATAGGTGAATTGCTCAATACAGAGTAATAGGGGATACAACATACATCAACTTCAGAGTCCAAAGTACAAAGTCACATCTATGACCAAGCCTAGGCATCCAAAGAACCTATTAAGCATATAGGTAGATTTTGTATCAATTTTACATACATTATATAAACCCTAAAAACCATCTTTTTATTAATATGTGAATTAGGTTATAAAACCATGCCATATTTTAATTTATGTTATTAGGAGTCTAAAACATATTTTATTATATTTTTGTGACTTATAAATATTTAGTTATGGTTTTATAGATTAATTCCTATTTAATTAGATTTATGAAAAACACATGTTAATAATCATTGAATTTGGTTATCAAAACATATACCATTAGTTAGATCTTACTTTTTTGATTCAAATGAGTATTTTTCCATATTTTTTGACCAGTAGTTTATTAGTTATTAATTTTCAAACTTTGACCAATCTGAAAATTACAAATCAAAAAATCGGTTGCAAAAGAGAAGAGAGAGAGGGAGAGGGTTGTGGCTCCGAGTTGGCCCAATTAGATTCGGCCAACTCAATCAGCCACTCATTGACATCAGCCGGACCAGGCGCAAAGCAAGGAGAAGGGAAATGTGTGAAATTATTAAAATACCCCTCATAGGTAAAGCAAAAACAAGGGAAAGAGAGGAGGGTAGAGGAGCAACTACACATCGAGGATCCTTTCCTTGATACCTCACTCATGCAGTATCACTGAGCAACTCTGGAAAGGAATCATCAAAAAGCAAATCCAGCAAAGGAACCTAGGGAACCTCCTTACTGGCATCGCCTTAATGGTGGTGTTGTTCGAAATTGTTTCTCCCGTAGCACAGTCGGCCTCTGCACGACTTAATGGGCTATGCTCCTTATGGGATGAGGTTGATCTCCCCAGGTTGGGCTCGGCACAAGCCTTACGAGTCTCCTGGGTTACCAAAAAATATTATTTCACTCTTAAAAATAGTCACAAGCAAATAAAAATGGTGGCAATGTTAGCAAATTAGACTTGTTCAAGTCCACCCATTTGAAGAAGAATGGTACTACCATGGATGGAAATTATACAACATTAATTGTAAGTATGAAACAAATAACATCATTAATATTGTAATGTAGGGCAAGTTGAATGCAATAGTCGTAAGTGATGATTAGAGTTTTGGTCCAATTTTGGGTCCACTAAAGATTTGTATGAACCATGTAACCAACAATCTCATCATGTGTATGTGGAGGGGTTCAAAAGTAAAGTCAATGAGTTAGTATAGTTTATTGATGCTCAGAAACAAATATATGTGACTCAAAAAATGGAAGTTATTAGATTTGAAGATAAGGCAAGAAAACCTTAGAGCTATGTTTCTAAACAATTCTACCATGAGTAGTACATTTCAGTTCAATGAGGTAGCTCTTCACATTTTTAAATAGTGATTGTTGATTTTCTTAATGTGATAAATTTACTTTGTAGAATATAACAAGGTCCACCAATGAAAGACTGACCACACCATATCAATAGAGTAGTAGAACAACCATTACAAAAAGGCAAGTTATTATATGCAAACATTTATTGACTAATTATTTTCAAATCTGAATTTGAGGTATATAATACTTGACATGTTCTTTCAAATTTTATATTTTGTTTCCCTGATAAGTTTTGATGAAGGGATATCTATTGTAGCATAACAAAAGTTTATTTCGACAAGCTTAACCTATATTGTAGGAGCAGAAATGTTTGGGTCCACATTTGTTGCTTTGTGCATCAATGTACCAATAAAACCTCATGAGTAATTGATTAGGAATTTTGGTCAACACCAAGTCATTGAAGATGTAATTGGGACAGTGATAGCTCAACCAAAGAAGTTACTGATTGTTAGTTAATTATTTTTCTATTGTGATCTTGGTGAAAGAGGTCTACATCCTAACTTGTTCTTCATCATTCTTGGTGAACCATTTGGAGGTGTGGAAACCAAGAGTATACCTCTTTTGATTGATATGTAGCTTAACATATCATAGTATTTCATAGGATATCGTAGGATTCATTTTTTCATTTGTTTCATAAGATTTATAGGATTTGTTACTTCATGTAATACGAATTTTATAGGATTTAGGAAATGTGATCATCAATTGGATGTTGGATTATTCATGCCTTTAATTTTTACTTATTTCATAATATTACGCTAGTTATGATTTCTTTGTCACTAAAATAGATGTTACAACTACTTTTATATTTTTATGCTATCTAGTTTCTTAACTCATTTGAGTCGAGGGATATAAGTTCCTAGATAAATCTAGTCCCTAGATTTGATTTATTCTTATAGCATATTTTAGGACAAGGTAAATAGCCATATTTTGTTACTTGTCCACATAGTTACTTGGTAAGTTGAATTCTATGTAATGTTATTCTACTCATGATCCTGGTCAAGGAGTATGGTTCTTGCCCCTGTAGGGTTATGCATTCTTTCATATTGCATGTGTTGGGTGACCTATGACAGGAGGAATCAAGTTTTTCACTAGTGTGGATCATTGCCCCTCTGGTTGGTGGTAGTTTCCCCTGGTCCTCTCTTCCCTTCCCTATTATATGCTAAACTATACCAATTGAATGTGATGCTTAGACTATAGTTGATATTTTCTTTATATTTGACAATTAATGAGATAGACTACTTGTTATTGTGGGGTTGGGCATATCATCTTGAAAAGACACCATAGCCTCCTACTTAAATTCATTAATGAATCTCTATATTATTCTATGGTGTATATTTTTTTTGAATTTAATGGTATTTGTGTAATCTAATAGGTACAATTGCATACTTTGATGCCTGTTGTGTGTAACTTATCCACTTGTGGTCTGACTCTGTACTTCATTTCACATAAACTAGATGTAATTATGTATATTAGTGTACTTATCTGTAAATAAGTGAACTTTGACCTTTCAACTTAATATATGTCTCATATTCCTTTTTCATAACGAATTATGTGGGAGATCTTGAGGTAAACATTGGGGTTTATCGAAGTGATGATATTACAGTGAAGGATATGAGAAAGTAAATTCATTGATATATCTAATATATTCTCTAATATTTTCTTGGCTTTTATCCCTCCAACGCTCTATAAATTTTGTGAATTAATCCAAGAGGAATTCTTATATGACCTGGGCCTGGTAGGTTCGTCACTCTATCTCTATAATATGCTATTTTTCTGAGAAAAATTCTATTGAATGATTTTTACATTTGTGTTCGCACTTCTCTACACCCCAGGACTCTAGAATACCTTTGGAAAATGTTTTGAAACTCATTCCTTCCATACCTCTTTTTATGGTTTATATGGGGTTTTAGTGTATTGGAGAAGCATTTGGAGGTTCAGATCTAAAATATATTTTGATATGCATCTAGTGGGTTGACTACTTAACATACCCTATATCCTAGATCCTCTTCCTCCCGTTTCTTTCTATTCCATTTGTCTCTAGAAATTTGATATTTCTTCATGAAAGATAAGATGGTTGTTAAGAAATAAATGAGTAGAAATGTTAGGAGGAACGATAATTTGTTAGGACTAAACAAACTTCTATTAAGGTCCATTTCAAGATTTCATTTAAAAATTATCCTTAACTCTATTAAGCCTCCCTGTTTTCCCTCTGTGGTTATATCAACGATCTCCATCTATTCTCCAAGGACAAAATTTCTATTCTAATCCTTTTACTCTCTTCTTTATCAATTTTATGTGTCCTTCGGTATGGTGGTATACGAATAACGCTTCTAAACCACTCCATGTTTAGAAGAATTTACAATTGATACGTATAGGCTAGTGTCTATTCTTCACACGCCATATCCTTATTCTAAAGACTATAATTTCTCTTATCAATCAAGAACAGTCCCAAAATCAAATGTTTTTAATGCATACAAGTATCAGGAGTTCTAATGGCTTGAGAGGAATGGCCCCTAATGATTATGTGAGGTGGCTTCAACATAAAATCTATATTTTCTTAGTTTCAATAAAATTATTTGTAGGTTTCAAACTAATGCTAACCTACTAGATCATTATTGGTCAATGTGATCTTATATTACATTCTTTCAACATCACAAAACATTAATCATAGTGTATAACTATAAACTTTTATTAAGCAAAGAGATGTATTTTTTGTACAAAAAGTTAGGAAAGGTGAGGTTTTTTGGAACATAAATCTATTATGTGATCTATACAATTTTTTATTTATTGTTAAATAAAATATAATACATCATTTTAAATACTTATTTTATATTGATAGAAACGTATAAGCTACAAGTTGTAACTATTTGGAGTATCATACTTCATGGCTAGTGAGCATTTAGAAGAAATAAATGATTTAACAGACATGGTTCTACATGACTTGAGCTATCATAATTGTTTTCTTTTACATATAAATTTGGTTTGTGGATTCAATGATGATTTTTTGTAGAATAAGAACACATACCATTTTAATTATTACAAGGACATTGGTACTCTAGTTTTTAGTTTTGTGTTTGTTATGTTACAATGTTTTACTATATGCTTTATAAGATTCATTTGTGTATGTCTCCTCCTTCAATGAATGTTCTTGTATATCATGTTATTCGTTGGGTTTTATGTGGTCAGAGTAGGTAGCAGAAACAAAAAATTTACTTGACCATAAACCCATAACCAGCATATCGCATCAACATATATGTAATGGGAAGGATGGTTGTAGCGAGTTATACCTAGTCCTGAGGCCTGCTCATCGACTATACCTCACAGTAAGTGTGGTCTTCAACCACCTATCTTCAACAACATCTATGAAGCTCTTGGTCTTGACCCAAACTACGGTTGAATGTCGTCCTCCTGAGTGGAAGAATTCTCCCACCTCTATAGATAGTCCACACAGACTATCAAGAACTCTAGTCGTCCTGAAGAATGGACTAGAAGGAGTTTTTCCCTTCTATCAGCGTACTAGTCACCAACACACTCTCCCACAACCAGTCACTGTTATGCAATTGTCTTTCCCTCACTATTCCTCCCTAGACGGGTAGAGCTGGTTTGGGCTCTCTCAATTACCACAACCAGAGAGGACAACAAAATATAGAGCAATTGATGTTCTGAGTTATGTGTCTGGAGAAGCCCCATGTACCACTCTATTTATAGTAGAGGGTAGGGTCAGGGTTCCCAGTCTATGCGGGAGTAGAAGGGTCTGGAATTTCCATGAACAATTTGCACTGTGGTAGGTGAACTGGTCATTTCATAACTGAAATGATCATTTGGCAAGGTGAGCCGATCGGTTCACTAGTCAACCAGTCGGGTGGGAGTGTGAACCCATCAGTTCACCTAGTGAATCGATCATTTCACTTCCCAGACTTGCCTGCAATTGACTTTCCTTATTTGTTTCTAATTAATACAAATATTAGTTCTTGTTTTAATCAAATTGAACAAGTGAAATGAAAAACATTTCTCATAAACCAGGAAAACCCAACACTACTCGTTTGGTCTAAGTGAACCGATCGGTTCACTAGAGTGAACCAGTCATCTCACTGACAATGAGCCAATCGGTTCACCTAGTAAATTGATCGGTTGGTGGTCCAGATAGTGTAGAACACAGTCAATTCAGTTCTCAATCAATATGACACTCTAATCATTTGGTTCAACACTTCAACTTGACGACTATGAGTCAAGTCTATTGATTGAATGTTTGATTGAGTGCTTAAACACTTTAGCAATCAATCCAAACATCATTTATGGATAAAACTCCTTTTCTAGGTTAATCCTTTGTGTTTGACCCTATAGGTCCCATTTCTCATTGACAGTGAATGTCCATAACTAGATTATGACATCACAAGCAAAGAGTGGTACCTAGTCACACATAAGTGCTACCCAAGTGAAAAGGAAAGTTGGAGAACAACTTTCAATCCTACATTCTGTGATTGGTGTTCCAGTGAATTTATAATTCATTTGCCTTTGATATACTGAATGAACTCAAGGCATGGATTTGTCATCCTTTTAATGTTCATTCATGTTTCTTGAACTAGAGCAGACTGTCTGAGATATATGTGACATAAATATCATATATGGATTCACATGTGCATGCACATGCCTTTCTCAGTCTCGCTTGTTATGACACTTCATGAAGCTAAACGAGATTACTCAAAACACAAAACACGATCAACAATGAATTAATCACATAGTAAAAAATGCGGGATAATTAAAACCCATTCCAACAATGTAAATATACTCAAGAACGTTTACAAAAAGTCCATCATTCCATTCTCATATACTATAATACGTATATTGATATGGATCTAAAGACCTTAGTCACATCCTACATACAAAAGATATTTCACATAAATGCCATATATTTACAAACATTGGCATACTACCAAAATCTCACGTCGATACGAGTATATCATCTAGAAAACACATCCCATACCCAGACCTGAGAGTACAGGGACGACACTAGGACTCTACTACTAACATCTACAACTAACCAATCTTCTGAATCTATTAATCACCATGTTGGTTCTCTTCCACAACGCGACCTCAACCTCATTGCCTGCGACCACCAAAAAAATGTGGTAACCCACGGGTGAGACCCAGTCCCAGTGAGAGATATAACTATGTCCAACATATATTGATCCTAACATATTAATTAATAGTAAATACAATAACCAGTTAGGGTGTTGAATAAGCAATATGAACAAATTGAATAGTTTAAGCATACTAAAAAGTTAAGCAAATAAGTTGTACCATCAAGTAGAATTACACAATTTTCATAAGTCTGCATCATGTAAAAACTATCTAGTGTAAAGACAAGATAAGGGTTAATCAACCAATGTGATATGTAGTAAACTCTAGCAATTATACTACACGGTTGGTATTATATCTTTTATTATTATGCCCTGGGGAGTTTGATTTGTACCACTCAAAGTCCAACTGACCACTGTGAAGTGCTATTCAGTTCCGTATAAGATCAAGGAGTCTCGATATCCTAAGATCTCTTCCCCTCAGTCAATACGAGTAAATTGCAGGACATACCAGTCAAACTGCCAACTGTGACATATAGTCAACTGATAACAACTAGTTCGTACTTGGTACAAGTTACAACACTGGAAAACAAGGTATACAAAACCCTCTAACCAAAGGTACAACCACAACTATCCCCAATCACATCAAATGTCAGAGGCATGACCATACCCATCCTCCATAACCTGCAATTTTGGATGACAAGGATATATCTTCAACTTTCCACCCCCACATATTCAACATTATGCACCCTAATTTTCCCTTGGGAATACTCGTTTCACCATCCATTAAGTTATGACACTGAAGATGGCTCTACGACACAGGGCTCTACATGATTAAGGTTACACTTGATTACTTATTGCCAATTGAATGCATTAAGGCTTTATCATACAAGTTGACATTCAAACCGCAATTCTTTTCTAACAAGAGTATATGTATAACAACTTCAAAAGATATAAAACATTTGAGATATAAATCTTAATCACATTACCACATGATATCATTCATTGCAAACTAAATGGACCACACTTATCATCATACTATTACAACATACCAATATTGTATCACAAGTTCTAGGGTTTTAAACCTTATTGGAACATGAAGAGGATTTCACCACAAGCATGGTTAAACATACCCAAAGGTCATTAAGACCATAACATTATTCATAGTAAGGTTATCAACAACATTCCATGCCTTAAACAAGGCTTAAAAGATCAATAGAACATATATGTCCATAGATATTAACATGGCAAGGTACTATACTATTCAAATAGTACTACATTGTGGTTTCAACCCAAGAAGAGTGTAATTAATTATCACATTAATGATTCAAGAGGTCGGATTATAACCAATCAACATCATATAACTACATTAAGGTTAGGTATAACAAGCTAGATCACATGGAAGTTACACATCCACTTATTATGGTGATTTATCAAATATAATTATATAATGGCAAAGGTAAGACTACAAATTAATGGTATTGAACCATCCAATTATCATCACTAAGGACCACGTATAATACCACGTCATTTATTCTAATCCATTGGATATTAAAGCATCCAATATTATCCATTGGATCAGGTTCATTGTTTAAGGTTATCAATTGAAGTATAGGTCTAACCATTAGATCAATTAAACCAAGGAACCATTGGTTCAAGGTTTAATCAAATCTACAATTACATTCTTAACTCATCATATATGGTGATGACATGATACACCATTAATTGTGATCATTAGGTCACCGTTGGTCGTTAGCTCAGCATTATATTCAGTTAACACCATCAAATATTGAGCTAATGTCATCATCGATTGATAACATCAATAAAATACTTGGTAAATGATAATTAAACATCTAATTGAGCCCAAACCTGACCTAAGGGGGTGACCATAGGTTGTCACCATAAATTTGACACCCTTGATCATGAACATCAGTTTGTCAAGATAGCAACACCATTGATTGTTGAATGATATGACCATCAGTTGTGTGATAGGGAAGGAAATAGCTTGAAAACCCTGATTTGAACCATCGATTATTTTGTGCTTAACACCATGCGTTGATGCTATCAACCTATCCCAGATCATGTTAGACCTTAGAAAGGTCGTACACATGTTTATCAGTTCATATAGAACAGGAACAAAATAGGGACACCACAAAAATTCATAATTCTAAACAAGCGTGGTTTCTCTATGCTTAGTTCATCACATTAAAGCATAAACATGAACTAACAAGCAATATAAGTGAAGAATGCTATATAACTCGCCTCTATAGAGTAGGTCAGATCCCAAACAGAAAGAATATCAAGCAAATAGGGCAAGAAAACCTTGGATTCAGATCTGAACTTGGCCAAATAGGTACTTCTCTCCACAAAGAAGCAAAACCCTAGAAAACGAAACAAGAAGGACATATTTTTGAGTTCTAGGGCCACTCTCAACATGGAAAAGTAGGGTTACGACCTGGAGAGATATAGGAGGAAGAAGATAAAAGAAATAAATGGAGGAAATAAGGTAATACTTACACTTTTAGGTCAAGATCACTAGGAGAAAGCTTTTTAGACCCGAAAAGGAAGTCAATTGCAACCCTAGAAAATTTTTCCAAGAAGATCCCCCCTTTCTTATTCCTTGGGTAGGGAATTTGCAGAAGCACATAGAGAGAACGAAGGTTAGAGAAGGAGGGAAGTGGTGGAGAGAAAATGACTCGTTTTGGTTCTTGGGGATAAGTATATGACACTTTAAGATAAAGAAAAAGAAAAAGTTGAAGTTCTAGTATCTATCCAAGTGTCCATGGTCTTAAATTATTAAGAATATAAAAGCACACACACACAAGAAGCTCTAACAATAATCTGTATAGACATGCTTAGAATTCCTTTGTCGAATTTCCCAGCCAATCTCATAATTCATTAGTTGATAGCTACTAAAAGTATCTCATCCATGAAGGGGTAACCCTAAAATACCCTTGATAAAAACACCTTCAAACCATGGCTCAACTAGGAGCCCCATGGGTCAAAATACTCAAGAATGATAATATAAAATCTAAGGAACATAATTTATGTGACAAATTGCAAATAAAGCCCTTCAATTGGATAAATTGCAGAAAAGTCCAAAATGTACATAAAATTGCATAACTTGCTCAAACAGTGTCCAAATTGGATCAAATTTGAAACTTAAGCTTATATTATGATTTAAAACCATATCAAAAGGTTATATTAGGGTTATAAGCATTAAATTATGGTAGTTAAGCTTATTCAACTCATTAAGAAAGTTCAGGGGCCTTATAACTATAAACCTCTAACAAGGATTTCGCCCTGAAATCCTACGCAAAAAGAGATGGGTATTTTCTACGTATATCATTCTCTAGTTCCCATGTGGATTCCTATATGCCATGGTGATTCCACAAAACTTTCACTAGTATTATATATTTTCTCTTCAGCTTTTTCACCCTTCTATCCAGGATCAACACAGGACCCTCAACATAGGAGATATCCTCATCAAACTCAAACTCTATTGGTTGGATTGTTTGGTCAGTATTTGGATGGAATTTCCTCAACATAGAGATGTGAAAGACATTATGTAATCTATGTAGCTCTGATGGTAGCTCCAACTTATATGCTACCTTTCCAACATGAGCTAGGACAGGGTATGGTCCCATAAATCTAGGAGCCAACTTACCCTTCTTTCCAAACCTCAGCACACCTTTCCAAGGAGAAACCTTAAGATATTCTCTATCTCCTAGTTGGAACTCAAGTTGTCTATGTTAGTTATCTACATAAGATATCTGCCTGTGTTGGGATGCTTTCAATTGTTGTTGTATCACTTTAATCTTTTATGTAGTCTATTATACTAGCTCAGGACCCAAAAGTTGATATTCACCTGTCTCATACCACAAAGAGGAGACCAACATCATCTCCCATATAGAGCCTCATAAGGAGCCATATCTATGCTTCTTTGATAGCTATTGTTGTATGCAAACTCTATCACAGTCAGATACACATCCCAACTACAAACAAATTGCAGCACACATGTCCTCAAGAGATCCTCTAAAGTCTGAATAGTCCTTTCAGACTAGCCATCAGTCTACGTATGAAAAGATGTGCTAAATCTCAGTTGTGTTCCCATTGCTAAATGCAGACGCTCCCAAAAATGACTTGTAAACTATGGACCTCTGTCAGAAATTATAGTCACTAGAATTCCATGTAGACGGACTATCTCATCAACATATATTTGTGCCAATTTGTCTACTATAAACAGTGTCTTAACTGGTAGAAAATGATCTGACTTAGTCAATATGTCTACTATCACCCATATGGAATCATGACCCTTGGCTGTCCTAGGAAGGCCAACCACAATGTCCATAGTAATATGATCCCATTTCCACTGTGGTATTGGCAAGGGTTGTAATGTCCCTGTAGGCTTCTGGTGCTCAACCTTCACATGCTGACAAACTGGACATTTGGCAATGAACTTTTCCACATCACGCTCTAGACCTGGGCACCAATACATGTCTTTTAAGTTTTGGTACATCTTGGTACTTCTAGGATGCATTGCATACATGGAGGAGTGAGCCTCCTCAAGTACCATCTTTCTCAACCCATCAACATCAGTAATTAATGTCCTATTGTGGTAACAAATTGTACTATCATCTGCCTCATAAAAGCCATCATAATTTTCACTACCAATCCATGATCGGATATTCTATATAAAAGTATCATTTTGTTGTGCATCATGAATTTGCTGTCTCAAGGTAGGTTTCACTTGTTACTGTGCCAACAATCCTGCCAGCAAGGAAACTTCTAGCTGTACATTCATCTGGCAAAGAGACACTAGCATATCTCTCTTATGGCACATCAAGGAATTTAATTGTACATTATCTACCATTGATGATGAAGATGAATTTCTATTCAATGCATTAGCTACCACATTAGCTTTCCATGTATGGTAATCTATTGTGCAATCATAATCCTTAATCATCTCCATCCATCTCATCCGCCTCATATTCAACTCCTATTTTGAGAAGATATACTGTAGATTCTTGTGGTCAGTGAAGATATGCCACTTTTCTCCCTAAAGATAGTGTCTTCAGATCTTTAAGGCATGGAGCACCATTGCAAGCTCCAGATCATGTATTGGGTAATTCTCCTCATGTTTCTTAAGATGTCACGAAGAAAAAGAAATCACATTTCACTACTACAGAACACGCCTTTAGCGTCGGTGGTTTAACCCCCTTTGACGACGGTTTTCAAGCGATGCCTATGTGGGCGCCGCTAAAGGTCAAACTCTTCGGCGTCGATTTTCTAACCGACGCCTATATGATCTATAGGCGTCGGTTATATATAGTTGGCCGACGTCTATAGGGTTCGCGCCACAAAAAAGGGCACCACCTAGGACACTTTCTGCGTCGGTTAACAACTGAACAACCGACACCATACTCCCAGACGACACGGTCGTGCTTCGCTGCACGGCCGTGTTTATTACTATAGGTGTCGGTTTTATACGAATAAACAACGCCTTTTCCACCACGGTCGTGCTTTCCTTCACGGTCGGGTTGTTTGTCATATTAGGCGTCTGTTTTTATCCAATAATCGACGATGTAGGCCTTTAATGAAGGTGTTCTATAAATAACCGACGTCGATATTTTAATTTTTTTTTCTTATCAGTTTGCAGGCCTGTAGTGGCTGGTCAGCAGGATGAGAACCTGTAGTTCAGTTTTCTGAACTACAGGTTTACGACATCCATTGATATCAGCCTACAAACAGGCCACAAACCTGCAAAATCAACAAATATTTTTTCACACAAGTAGATACATTCAGACATCAATTCAATTCTCACATTCACACATGTAGAAACATTCAAATACATGTAGAAACATTCAGAAATATTCATTTACAAAATATCATTCAGCATCACTATCAGCATCCCAATTATATCTTACAATCGCCACTGCTTGTATGGCTTTTGCCCATTCTTCTCTTACTTCATTTAATGCTTCCATCGTATATGAAGCATGTACATTTTTTAAGCGTTTACCTTTAGTGTGGTCAGTTTTAAACACCTGCAAAGAGAATGATGTATATATAAGTAATAATATAAAAATAAGATTGATATATTTCATACTAACTAATGAGACTATATATAATACCTCATGTATGGTATTAATATCCAATGCGGCATGTCGGATAATCATCTGTATAAATCGTATCACATAATATGTGCATGCCCAGCCGTTGTCTTGGGTAGCGTACTATAAATTGAAACATACAAAATATTAAAAAATAAAACTAAGCATAGTTCACATAAATAATATATACATTGGAGTCGGGAACTTACTTTTACATTCTCCCAAATTATTGGCTGGTTCTTTCTCCTTGGGACATTTCGTCCAGAATTTTTGAATGCATCTAAACCCCTACATGTTAATGTAACACAGTAAATTGCATAATTAAATAGTAATGTAATAACATATGTTAACAAATATAAAAATGAAGTATTTCTCACCAGAATAATGCCATTCTCATTACGTGTCCAATTTTAGTATTCAATGTACTTTCCGCAGGATCTAGATAATAAACAATGAACGTCCTGGGAATAATAACTAGTAACTCCCAATGTCCACCGCTAGAGGTAAAAAAGTTAAAAATTAATAACTCAAAATGCACAATAAAAATGGAATTTTCTTAAGTCCAAATTATAAATAAAGTAAACTTACTTGACATTGAATGGAGCTATTATTATTGTCTTCTTTTGCTGACCGAAAATTGTAAAAGCATCTATACAATATTGTTGAACACTATCAGGGTCTTTAGCTACCATACTAATCAATGATGGAATCAAAAATCCCACATGATCAAATGCAAATTGTTTGCATTGATCTTCGACTAAGTAGCTGCAAAACATGTATTACGTATGCATTAATATATAAGAAACCAGATCACCGGATCTTACATAAGGTATATGGATGTATAAACAAGATCTCACCTTATCCATGTCTCTATCATTGATGTATTCAACCAATCATACATAAACAACTCAATAATATCTTGTATAAATAAAGAGCTATCGTATGATTGACCTGCATAATATGCTTCTAAAGAAACAATTATAGGGCAATGTATATTATGTTCCCGTAGCCAACATGCCATTCCCCTACAAGCAGGACCTAACGGGTATTTTAGGTCAGTTGGAACCCAACTTGGTAATGCAGGAAGTGGAGGTGGAGGCCTAGGTGCTCCGGGTGTCTTCTTTTTAACCTGTATATATAATTTCAGATCAGTTGACCTCATATATACACATTAACAATCTAAAGTAATGTAAATTTATCTTACAATTTCAGTAGTGTAGACGACATCTGCTTTGGGCCACAATATCACCCCACCTTCTGCCTCAGTAAGTGTATCAATATCCGGGTGGGGATATGGCAATGTAGCTTCCCTCCAATCGGGTAACACACGTATCGGGCTCACATGAACGTAGCCCTGTGGCATTGGAGTCCCGTGAAACATTACCCCAGGAAGGGACGGGTAAGCATGCGCCTCTGCAACAACATAGTCTTGCATTCTTAAGCGGCATGCCTTTAATGCCTACAAATTTACGTAAAGAATATTATACATATATACATATCATCTTGAAAACATATCATCTTGAAAAGACTAGCTACAATGTATAAACAATACTTACAGCAGACGTGTTAGGCGGTGGGTCTACATGATTACTTGTAGTCTGTACATCAGGAGAAGAGTGGGTCGCCATAGGCTAATTAGAAGTATGAGATGCCTTCCACCGCAACAATTCTTCCTTGACCTTCTCAACAACTATATCATTGACCTTCTTGGCAACTATATCCTCGACTCTCTTATTCTCCTATACATGCATAAAAGAAACATTATCTTCTTATTATTGAATTCCCTTTTGCAGTAACATTATTAAAAAAGAATAGGTTACCTCTTCTTGTGAAAGTCCCACTCTGGGTTTGCACTGGGATGGCCCAAAGAATGTTTGATGCCCACACTAGTGCTTGCACCCCTAACATGTCCAGGATGCTCTGGGTTACCGAGAGCAACTGTCAATTCATCCCTTGTGCCCTGAGGGAAGAACGTGCCTTGTTTCCTCATCTCGTGCAGCTCCCGCTAATCACCATCAACAGAAATTGGTAAGTTAACACCACAAATAATCAATATTCAAATGATTGCTCTAAGAGTTGTATTTTACCATTTTCGTAGCCGCCTCAGCAGTTACGGGCTTCTTTATTTTACCCTTCTTGTTTTGCCTCCCAGCTATCCAGATATCATGGTGAGGCATGGGTGTGGTAGACTCCTGAGTAGCAGCAGACTCCTGAGTAGCCGCAGACTCCGCCTGTAGTCTTTGGCAAACGCTTGCATAGCCCTTTGGACCCATAGTGTGGTCATGCACATTCAGTGCACGCCTTGCTTTTTGCGCATCACTGAGGGCCTAGTTAGTATGCACATTAATGATTTGGTTAGTAGCACTAAATGTTAATCTTGAATAGGTGAATACAACGCATATTAATTAAACTGGGAGTGACGCCTAATACCTTGAATTCTTCAGATTTTCTTGAAGCAACAAAATTGTCCCAATCTTCTTTGTCCAAGAAGTTCCACTGTTCAAGGGCTGACTTCTTCTTCTTATCACCATCTTTTATGTATTCTCTGTTGAGATTTGTCCTATAGTTCCTAAGCATCTTTCCAACGCATTGCATCGCACTTTTACGATGCATCTTCTCATCCAATGCAAATAGATTCTGTAAAATAGAATTCTTATTAACTAGTATCCAAAAATAAAATTGCAAATAATATAATTTGTAATCTACAAAATAGAATTGCAAATAATAATAACTCACGCATAAATCCTTCCATATCAAGTATTTCTTCTCCTGAGGAACTTTATGCCAATTATCATACTTAACACCACAATGGCTTCGAGTGACACACCCAAGATAGTTTACAAAATTATTGCGGTTCACTCCAATTGCATTTCCTCCATTATCAAAGTCCACAATCAATTTGGATCCACTGCCACTTAGCGCTATTAACTTCTTCAATAGAGTGATGCCCCTTTTCTTGTTAAGTGTTTGGTGTTGCGCATCAAGTTGCTCCAGTGCTTCAGTGGGTACATGTGCATCATCAACCTAAAATTTGACAAAAATAAACACACTGAATTAGCACAATATTGAAATATGGGATATTTGACATAACTAGAAGATAATGAATTTTATAGAAATATAGGATATGTTTTTAGAACTTACATTGGTATCCTCGCCATGCTCGTCATGGACAGCATGCTCATCATGGACTTCATGCTCATCATAGACATCATGCTCATCATGGTCAGCCATCTGAAAATGTCATTAAAACGACAAACATTTAGCATTTGTATTAACTAGAAAAAGGCAAACATTTAGCATTTGTATTAAATAGAAAAAGGCAAACATTTAGCATTTGTATTAACTAGAAGATAATGAAAAATCAAATCTGAAAATGATATTGATATTAAAAAAGCAAACATTTAGCTTCAATAAAAAAATATAAACATACATGCCTCTAAAATTGTGATCTTTTATCAATTAATAATCCTTCATTGTGATCTCCGCGCACATATAAGTCATCATTAGCTTCAATATTTTGTGGAGTTGGCAACCCAACTGAGAATGGACTGGAGTCATCATACTTATCATAGTACTCTTCTTCATCTATAGGATCTTCAATGAACTGTCTTTTACCATGAAGAACAACCGACCATTTATCATTTGTAGGATCATCGATGTAGAATATTTGTTTCGCCTGTGATGCCAATATGAATGGTTCACCCTTCTCGCCAATCTTTTCAAAGTTCACCAAAGTGAAACCCAATTCATCCACTATAACTCCTTTGGAGTTATCATCCCAATTACATTTAAAGAGCAGAATTCTGAAATCTATGTAATCAAACTCCCATATGTCTTCAGTGACACCGTAATATGACATTTTAGCTTCACGTGGACTCTTATCCTTTGCACTTGCAAAATACATAGTCGACGCTTGAAGAGTGACCCCACTATTTTGGACGACACTCTTATCATCTTGGCGTTTTGTGTAATATGTGAACCCATTAATGTCAAACCCTTCATAAGACATAACATTTGGTTTTGGTTTAAAGGAGGGCATTTGATAGTTTCTGTAATATCATTTGGTGTTTGAGATAGTTGATGTAAGACTTTATCTTCAAACCACTTAGTAAAAGTCTTATTATGCTCTCTAGCAAGCCACATTGAACTTGCTCGAGGATGTTGTTTCTTGATGAAATTGGTATGTTCCTCGATATAAACACTCACTTCGTCCATGTTGTGTAAATTATACAAGTGAGCTTGTTCCAACTGCTCACGGTTGATTACTTTCACCCGTGATCCCAAAATTCCTTTTCCCTCCTCAATATTCTTGTCATTAACAGGAGTGTTATTACCACTCAGAAAGTCATTGCAAAAATTCATAACCTCTCTTGCCACATAACCTTCAATAATACTCCCTTCAGGCCGATAACGGTTTCAAACATCACCTTTAAAAATGCTCATGTATCGTTCAAAGGGATACATCCAATGCAAGAAAACTTGTCCCAACATTTTCACTTCCCTAGTCAAGTGGACAACAAGATGTACCATGATATCAAAGAACGAAGGAGGGAAATACATCTCAAGCTGACCTAGGGTAACAACCACTTCTCTTTGCAAATTATCGAGAGTATCAGGGTCAATAACTTTGCTGCATAAATTGTTGAAAAAGAAACAAAGTCTGGTGATTGCAAACCTTACATGCTTCGGCAATATAGATCGAATTGCCACAGGCAATATTTGTTGCATTAGAGAGTGACAATCATGAGATTTAAGACCTATCAACTTCAAATCTTTCATTGATACCAATCTACAGATGTTGGATGAGTAACCATGTGGCACCTTAACATTTACCAAGAATTCACAAAAAGATTTCTTCTCCTTTCTAGACAACGTGTAACAAGTGGGAGGTAAGTATGTTCTTTTATTACCCATTTCATGTAATTCTATTAATTCTGACCTTATTCCCATTTCATGTAGGTTCAGTCTGGATTTTATCCCATCTTTAGTCTTACCTGGAATATTTAACAGAGTACCAATGATGCTATCATAGACATTTTTCTCAACATGCATTACATCGATACAATGCCTGACTTTCAAAGAACTCCAATAAGGAAGATCCCAAAATATTGACTTATTCTTGAATGAAGAATTGTCACTCCGTGTGACCATACTACATTGTGATTTCTAACCAAATTCATTGACAATGTCTTTTACTCTTTCATAAACAACGTCCCCTAGTATAGGTTTAGGTGCACTCCTTTCATCATTCCATCGATTGAATGCTTTGCGATTCCTACGATATAGATGGAATTTTGAAAGAAACCTTCGATGACCAAGATATACAGTCTTGCCACCATGTTTTAGTCTTATTGAATCAGTGTTTTCTTCACATATAGGACACGATTTAGCTCCTTTGACACTATATCCAGACAAATTCCCATATGCTGGAAAGTCATTAATAGTGCAAAACAACATAGCGTGCAAACAAAATGTCTCTCTTCTTGAAGCATCATAGGTCATCACACCTTCAGCCCAAAGTTTCTTTAAGTCATCAATCAGAGGTTCAAGATAAACATCGATATCATTTTCGAGTTGTTTAGGGTCCGATATCAACAACGACAACATAACGTACTTATTTTTCATACACAGCCAGGGAGGAAGATTGTATATAACAAGCATGACTGGCCAAGTGCTATGTTGGCTGCTCAATGTCTCGTATGGATTCATCCCATCTGTAAAAAGCCCAAGTCTTAGATTCCTATCTTCTTCACCAAATTTGGGGTACAATAGATCAATCTTCTTCCAGAGTGGGGAATCAGACGCATGTCGTAGGATCCCATCATTATTTTTCTTAACATCTGCATGCCACCTCAAATTCTTCGCATCTTTCGCATTTGCAAACAAGCATTGAAACCATGATATTATAGGTAGATACCACAACACCTTGGTAGGAGAACCAGTTTTGGACTCCCCTGAAGTCATCAATTTATACCTTGCCGCACCACATTTTGGACAATCTTTCAAATCTACATATTCCTTTTGAAATAATACACAATCATTCGGGCATGCGTGTATCTTCTTGGCCTCCATTTCCATTGGGTACAACATTTTCTTTACCCGGTATGTTGAGATTGGCAACTCGTTTCCTTCAGGAAGCATTTCTTTCAACAAAGTGAACAATGAAGTGAAGCTTTTGTCGCTCCATCTATTGTTAGCTTTCAACTTATACAATCTCAACACAGCGCTAAGCTTCGTAAACTTAGAACAGCCTATGTATAATGGTATCTCAGCATCATGCACAATGTTTCTAAAGATAGGAGGTGGATCGGTGTGCTCTAACCTACAACTATCCAGCATCGCATCAACGATGTCTACTAGAACTGGTTCGTTCACATCTACGTCATCAGAGGCAATTTCTTCTTCCACCCAAGTACTGCTATCAACATCTACTGGTTTTGAGTTTGAAATCTCTCCATGCCAGTGTCATTCTGTATAGCCTTGTACAATCCCGTTGCACATGACATGACCTTTGATTTCCTCACCAGTGCCGACTTTCAAGTTGTTACCGCAATGCCTACATGGACAGTAGAACCTATCTGTAGGTTTTTTCCTATGTTCCTCGGCAAATCTAATAAATTGATCAAGACCAGATATAAATTCTGGGGTACAACGATTATGAATGGACATCCATGATCTATCCATTCTATGATCAAAGAGAAAACAAGTATATATTAGGACAAGATTAGGGTATACACTTACATCCTATCCAAGATTGTTCACTTTCTAGGCCAACAAACACATGTGATGTCATTCTTATATATAATAAATGTGTACCACCTATCCCATCCTTGAACACCTAATCTCACTAGTAAGTGTATAATGTGTATTGGGTTTAAAAAAAATTTCGGCAGCATTTCCCCGATGTTCTCTAAGTACATATGTACTTAGAGAACAAACGAGGAAATGCTACCGAAATTTTCTCGAAAACCCAATACACATTATACACTTACATCCTAAGTGAGATTAGGTGTTCAAGAACAGTCCCAAACCGGGGACTATCCAAGATTTACTCCTAATGAGTAAATCTTGGACGGGTTTCTAGGCCAACAAACACAATAATAGATATGTACATGTTAGGGTTTCATCACAATTGATGTTAGGGTTTAATCAAATCAAATTAGGATGCTAGAATTGACAAGTT
This sequence comes from Alisma plantago-aquatica, assembly GCA_963693085.1. NCBI lineage: Eukaryota > Viridiplantae > Streptophyta > Magnoliopsida > Alismatales > Alismataceae > Alisma > Alisma plantago-aquatica. The sequence continues at coordinate 438,496,273 of OY856413.1, forward strand.
TAAATCTTATTTCAACATGCATCAAAATTTACTGAATTAGGTCAAGCATTAGGATTAGAAGCACAAATATATGCAAACAAAATATTTGTTCGTATCCTAGAATTTACATAAAGAATTACATATAGATTTGTTCATATCCTTACCAACAGCAAACACGGTCGTGGCTGTGTTGGCCTACCATGGCCGTGCTGCCCTACACGTCCGTGGTAGGCCAACACAGCCACGGTCGTGTTTTCTATAGGTAAAGAGCTAGGGAGAAAGAAGAACAGAGGCTATGGCTAATACCTGGAGAGAAGAGCAGCTAGCAGCGGGCGGCGACAAGGAAGAAGACGACGGGCGATGGGCAAGGAAGAAGCAGCGAGCGGCGGCGGTGGTGGTCAAGGAGGAAGGTGCCACGGTAAGGCGTGAGCAGGGAGGAAGGAGCGTGCCGCAGTAGGGCGTGAGCAAGGAGGAAGGCGGTGCGGCGGTGACACAAGGAGGAAGGCGGTGGGCGGCGGCGGCGACGCAGAGCAGCAGCAGGGAGTGTCGGCGGCGAGCGAGAAGCAGCAGGCACCAGGCGGCAAGAAGCAGCTAGCGGGCGTTGAAATAGAATACGATTAAACAGAAGAAAGGGGACAGTGGCCGTTTGAGGGTCTATTAAGTTGGTAAAAGGTGTCGGTTATAAAATACAACCGACACCTAAAGTCTTCGGCGTCGGTTCTACTTAAACAACCGACGTCCAATTAGACAAATTTTTCCCTAAATAATTTGGTGGGAACCATTATCGGCGTCGGTTATGAAAGGATAACCGACACCTAAGATGGAACTTTTCGCGCAAATTTTCATCTTATATAGGCGTTGGTTTGTTGGTAAAAAAACCGACGCTGTATGTGCCAAATTTTTTTCGCTCGAAAATTGGATTTCGCGGGCGATTTTAGGTGTCGGTTGTTTGTTATCCAGCTGACGTTGAATACAAAGCGGTACCCGTGTCTTGACTATAGACGTCGGATGACCTACATCACTGACGTTGAATGTTATAGGCGTCGGATTTCCTAAATAACCGACGCCCAGAAAAGTGACATTGAACGATGTTTCTGTATGAGTGTTTTTATCCTGCATCAACACACATCCCAACCCATTCTTTGAAGCATCACAAAAGACAATATAGCCTTTTCCTTGCTCTAGCAATACTAACACTGGTGCACTAGTCAACTTTTCTTTTGAAAGCGAGAAAGAATGTTGCTACTTGTCATTCCAAGCAAAAGGAACATCCTTCCTGGTTAACCTAATTAGGGGTAACGTTATAGACCTAAAGTCTTTAATAAACCTCCTGTAGTAACCTGCCAGACCTAGGAAACTACAGATCTCTATCGCTGTCTTTTGTTGTTCCCATTCTAGTACATATTTCATTTTCTTGGGATCAACACAAATGCCTTTTGTAGATATAACATGGCCCAGAAAAGATACTTCAGATAACCAGAATTCACACTTGCTGAACTTAGCATATAGTTGGTGCTTCCTCAACAAAGTCAATGTCTGGCGAAGGTGTTTCTCATGTTGTTGACTATCCTTGGAGTATATCAGGATATCATCTATGAACATGACCACACACTGATCAAGATAAGGTCTAAACACCCTATTCATCAGATCCATAAAAGCTACAGGTGCATTGGTTAGCCCAAAAGACATAACCACAAACTCATAATGACCATACCTAGTCCTAAAAGCTGACTTGGGTATGTCATCAGCCTTAATTATGAAATGATGGTATCCTGACTTCAGGTCTATCTTTGAAAACATAGTGGCACCTCTCAACTGATCAAAAAAATCATCAATCCTTGGCAAAGGCTACTTATTCTTTATTGTCACCTTGTTTAACTGTCTGTAGTCTATACACAACCTCATTGAACCATCCTTCTTTTTTTAAAACAACATGGGAACCCCCTAAGGGGAAGTGTTGGGCCAGATAAAACCCTTCTCTAATAGTTCTTGTAAATATTTCTTTAACTCCTGCATCTCTACTGGTGTCATTTTGTATGCTGACTGTGCTATAGGTTGTGCTCTAGGAACAAGATTGATCTCAAACTCAATCTCTCTAGGAGGGGGAATGCTAGAAAAATCCTCAGGAAAGACATCCTCAAATTCTCGCACCACTGGTACCTCCTGGATACTAGGACCTACCGCCTTGGTATCCACAACATGAGCTAAGAAAGACTCACATCCTTGTATCATCAACCGCTCAGCTATCATAGCAGACATCAAACATGTAAGAAGAATCTTCCTATCACCCTAACAAATCCACTCTACATCTCTATCATGGAACATCGCCAGCATAGTACTACGTCCAAGACTACCTTGTAATTTTCCAAGGTATCCATTCCTAGGATTACATCAAAACCATGCATGTCAAGTGGCAAAAGATCCACTTGAATGTTGTGTCCATAAAAGGAAAGAACACAAGAAGGGCACACTTCCTACAACTCAAAGGAATCAATCAAAGGAGTCTCCAGCCACAGGCTATTAGATCTATGACTAACAGGTAGATAACAACTATCTATCACCTCTTTAGTGATAAAAGAGTGTATCACACCTGGGTCTACTAACACAGATACAAAATAAGAAACAGACAAATCAGAATGTAATAACTCCATCTGACATGTCACGACTCGTGGATTGATCACTGCTTCTGGCTGGGTCATGGCATAGATCCTTGTTGTCACCTACTATCATCCACATCCTCTTCTTGCTTGTCCAGAGGATCCTACTTGGGATTCCTGACCACATCCTCTTCCACTACCACTACTAAAATGTTGTTGTTGTGGACCGTGTTGACTTTGCCTTGGCTGCTAGTCACCTCCTCATCTTTCATAGGGCAATAAGGTCTTGTATGCCCCACTTGCCCACACGTGTAACATGTTCTGGTGTCCTAATATGGCCTAAATAGCCCTGTCACTAAAACTGATGAGGTACTATGGGATCCCGTTGGTGGAAAATTATGACCTCTACCCCGACTCGGGGTCCGCTGTGATGGTCCATGTGATCTTGGTTCAGTGAAGGTTGACCTTGGTTGCGACGGAGGTGGGAAAAACCTTGGATTCTTAAAGCCTCCGAATGATTGCCCTTGAAACTACATAGGTCACTTCTTAGCATTAGCTTCACGCTTCTCTGTGGAAGATGTCTCAATCCTCCTGACAGATTCCACAAAGGTGGAAAACATTTCCCTGTTCTCCAAGGTTGATGTTGTAGTAGTCAAGTCCATACTCAGACCCTTCTCAAATCTATGTATCCTTTCCTTGTCCATTGCTTCCATGTGTGGGAAGAACCTCAGAAGTTCCATAAACTTTGATTCATACTCATTGACAGTCATAGCTCCCTGACGAATCTTCTCAAACTGAGACATTTTCTCATCTAGGTAGGTCTCTGGAAAATATCATCTAACAAATTCCCTCTGAAACTCCTCCCATCCTATCACAACTCTTGGCCTTTTCTCCTCTTCTATGGCCCACCAGTGGCCAGCACTACCCTTCAACAAGTATACTGCATGTTTAACTTTGTCTTTTTCAGCGATGTTTAGGATTTTGAATGCCTTTTCCAGCTCAGTCAACCACATGTCAGTGTCTACTGGATCAGAAGTACCAGCATATTCATATTCAATCACCCCAACACGTCTAAGACGTTCAAATGTCTTCCCGACACCTTGGGACTCCACATTAGAGGTGGCTTCCCTAGATTGAGGTACTGGTGCTCTATCAGCGATATGTGTAATTGTGGCCATCATTTGTCTAAACATAGACTGAAGCTCAGGATTGGCCATCATTATCGGGTCTAGATGAGGCATTACGGGCTGCTCTGGCCTTACTTCTGGCACTCTCTCATCACGTGCTTGTCTCCCATCACCTCCTCCTAGTGCAACATAGCTACTCTCAATGTGTTCTTCATGTCCTCCAGACATATCTGCATAAGCATAAACTATGATCAGATATGTTGGGTACATAAGAACAGACTCAAACCTAAGACCTATGCCCCTGTAGACTCAGTTAACCTAGAGATCTGATACCAACTTAATAGTGACACCTTGTCATGCTAAACGAGATTACTCAAAACACAAAACACGATCAACTACTAATTAACCACATAGTAAAAAATATGGGATAATTAAAACCAATTCCAACAATGTAAATAAACTCTAGAACATTTACAAAAAGTCCATCATTCCATTCTCATATACTGTAACAATTATTTAGATATGGGTCCAAAGACCTCAGTAACATCCTGCATACAAAAGATATTTCACATGTACATGCTATATATTTACAAACATTGGCATACTACCAAAATCTCGTGTCGATATGAGTATATCATCTAGAAAACACATCCCATACATGTACCTGAGAGTACAGGGACAACACTAGGACTCTACTACTAACATCTACAACTAACCAACCTTCTGAATCTATAAATCACCATGCCAGTTCTCTTCCGCAACGCTACCTCGACCTCACTTCCCCCGTCCACCTAAAAAAATGTGGTGACCCATGGGTGAGACCCTGTCCCAGTGAGAGATATAACTCTCTCCAACATATATTGATCATAACATATTAATTAACAGTAAATACATTGAGCAGTTAGGGTATTAAATAAGCAATATGAACAGATTGAACAATTTAAGCATACTAAGCAGTTAAGCAAATAAGTTGTAGCATCAAGTAGAATTACACTATTTTCATAAGTCTGCATCATGTAAGAACTATGTATTGTAAAGACAAGACAAGGGTTAATCAACCAATATGATACGTATTAGACTCTAGAAATTATACTATATGGTTGGTATTATATATTTTATTATTATGCCCTGGGGAGTTTGAGTCGTACCACTCGAAGTCCAACTGACCACTATAAAGTGCTATTCAATTTCGTATAAGGTCTAGGAGTGCCGGTATCCTAAGATCTCTTCCCCTCGGATAGTACAAGTAAATTGCAGGACATACCAGTCAAACTGCCAACAATGACATATAGTCAACTGATAACAACTAGTTCGTACTTGGTACATGTTACGACACTAAAAAATAGGGTATACAAAACCCTCTAACCTTAGGTACAACCAAAATTTTCCTCAATCACATCAAATGTTAGAGGCATGACCATAACCATCCTCCATAGCCTGCAATGGTGGATGACAAGGATATATCCTCAACTTGCCACTCCCACATACTCAACATTATGTGCTCTGATTTTCCTTTTGGAATACTCGTTTCACCATCCAGTAAGTTCTAACACTAAATATGGCTCTACGGCACATGGCTCTACATGATAAGGTTGCACTTGATTACTTATTGCCAATTAAATGCATTAAGGCTTTATCATACAAGTTGACATTCAAACCCTAATTCTTTTCTAACAAGAGTATATGTATAACAACTTCAAAAGATATAAAACATTTTAGATATAAATCTTAATCACATTACCACATGCTATCATTCATTGCAAACTAAAAGGATCACACTTATCATCATACTATTACAAGATACCAATATCTTATCACAAGTTCTAGGGTTTTAACCCTCATTGGAACATGAAGAGGATTTCACTTCAATCATGGCTTCAAACATGCCCAAAGGTCGTTAAGACCATCACATTATTCATAGTAAGGTTTTCATCATCAGTCCATGCCTTAAACAAGGCTCAAAAGATCATTATCACATATATGTCCATAGATATTAACATGGCAAGGAACTATGATATTCAAATAGTACTACATTGTGGTTTCAACACAAGAAGAGTGTAATTCATGATCAAATTAATCATTCAAGAGGTCTGATTATAACCAATCAACATTATATAAGTACATTAAGGTTAGGTATAATAAGCTAGATCACATGGGAGTTACGCATCCACCTATTATGGTGATTTATCAAATATAACTATATAATGGCAATGGTAAGACTACAAATTAATGGTATTGAACCATCAAATTATCATCACTAGGATCCACATATAATACCATGTGATTTATTCTAATCCATTGGATGTTAAAGCATCCAATATTATTCATTGGATTATGTTCATTGTTCAAGGTTATCATTTGAAGTATAGGTCTAACCATTAGATCAATGGAACCAAGGAACCATTGGTTCAAGGTTTAATCAAATCTAAAATTACATTCTTAACTCATCATATATGGTGATGACCTGATCCACCATTAATTGTGATCATTAGGTCACCATTGGTTGCTAGATTAATAATACATTCAGTTAACACCATCAAATATTAATATGTCATCGTCGATTGATAACATCATTAGAGTACTTAATAAATGATAATTAAACATCTAATTGAGCCAAAACCTGACCTAAGGGGGTGACCATAGGTTGTCACCATAAATTTGACACCCTTGATCATGAACATCAGTTTCCAAGATAGTAATACCATTGATTGTTGAATGATATGACCATTGGTTGTGTGATAGGGAAGGAAATAGCTTGAAAACCCTAATTTGAACCATCAATTATTTTGTGCTTAGCACCATAAATTGATGCTATCAACCTGTCCTAGAGCATGTTACACCTTAGAAAGGTCGTACACATGTTTACAAGTTCATATAGAACTGGAACAAAATAGGGGACACCACAAAAATTTGTAATTCTAAACAAGCATGGTTTCTCTATGCTTAGTTCATCACATTAAAGCATAAACATGAATTAATAAGCTTTTAACAAGCAATATAAGTGAAGAATATTATATAACTTACCTCTATAGAGTAGGTAAGACCCCAAACAGCAAGAATCTCAAGAAAATAGGGCAAGAAAACCTTGGATTTAGATCTGAACTTGGCCAAATAGGTACTTCTCTCCACAAAGAAGCAAAACCCTAGAAAAAGAAACAAGAAGGGTAGATTTTTGAGTTCTAGGGCCACTTTCACCATGAAACAGTAGAGTTCTGACCTGGAGAGATATAGGAGGAAGAAGAGAAAAGAAATAAATGGAGGAAATAAGGTAATACTTACACTTTTAGGTCAAGATCACTAGGAGGAATCTTTTTAGACCCAAAAAGGAAATCAATTGCAACCCTAGAATTTTTTTCCAAGAAGATAACCCCTTTCTTCTTCCTTGGGCAGGGAAGTCGTAGAAGCATAGAGGGAGAACGAAGGTCAGATAACTAGGGAAGTGGTTGAGATAAAATGGCTCATTTTGGTTCTTGGGGATAAGTATATGTCACTTTAAGATAAAGAAAAAGAAAAAGTTGAAGTTCTAGTATCTATCCAAGTGTCCATGGCCTTAAATTATTAATAATATACAAGCATACACACAAGCAGCTCTCCCACTATCTGTATAGACCTGTGTAGCTTTCCTTTGTCGAATTTCCCAGCCAATTACATAATTCATTAGTTGATAGCTACTAAAAGTAGCTCATCCATGAGGGGGTAAACCCTGAAATCTGCTAGAAGAAAACACCTTCAAACCATGGCTCAACTAGGATCCCCGTGGGTCAAAATACTCAAGAATGATAATATAACATCTAAGGAACATAATGTATGTGACAAATTGCAAAGAAAACCCTTCAATTGAGTAAGTTGTAGAAAAGTCCAAAATGTACATTAAATTGCACAACTTGCAACTGAATTTTCTGTCATAAAAATATTATTATAATTCATCTACTGATAAGGTCTAACCAAAGACAAAAATTATGAAAATTTTAAAGGTTGTTTATGATTGAGTTTTATATCCCCATTTAAAATTTTAGATCATTTGGAGTTACTTATCAATAATTAAAAATAAAGCACTACACTACTGAAAAGCACTCTGTCAGCATTTTGGTAGAAGTGTAGTTCGACCGAGAACCACATTCAAAGAACACTCAAATATTCTGAAATTTTTCTCCAATATGCATGATTGAGTTATACATACCATATCCAAAATTTAATTAAATACAAAATTTGTAGAAAATATGAAAAATCATTTACCACACTGCTATCCTAATCAAATTACATATTCATGTACTATCAAAATCCTAATTTTTTCCGATTAAGGTTTACATTTCTCAAACCCTAATTCTTCAAACTAAAACCATTGTTAGAGTTTCTTCTTAGGTTTGAAACATCACAATTGATCTACTATCATTAAGCAAGTCTAAACGATGTTCAATCTAATCAAGCATGTAATCATTCAGGTAAACCCTAGTTTACCAGTTAAACACAAATGTGGTCATTACATGGGGCGTCTCATCAACTCTCAAACTGATTGGTCAACTCATCCTTCTAGTGAAGGCCCTAGAATAGGATGTCTTCTTGAATCAAAGGAGGAGGTTAGGATCTCTAGACATAACCCGACCCCATAGGTTTAGGGTTTTTCCTACCACATAGGTCCTTTTCCCACTCTTGGGTTGATCCACTCGTGGGGACACCAACCCTAAATGTTGAATTTCCACTTTTATGTAATAATAATATGTTGAACATACATTATATATAATAACTTCTCAACTTTTATTTTCCCAATCTTTGTGGTATACCCACTCGTTGGGGCCATTCATAATATCATACTCACTTACTAGGAGTATTTCAATGATGAAAGAGTAATCTCGAATCGTACCCATTCACTGGAGGTGTCCATAATATCATACACATTCACTGGGAGTATTTCAACAACATACCCACTCATTGGGGGTAGTTTCCATAGCATACCCACCTGATGGGGATAGCATACTCACTCTCTGGGAGTTCATTTTAATAACAAACCCACTTGTTGGGGGTATCTTCACTATCATACCCACTCGCTGGGGGTAGTTTCATTAGCTTACCCACTCACTAGGGATAGCATACCCACTCACCGGGGGTATTCCTTATTCATCCATTCATCTAGAGACATTGTTAGGGGGATGAGAAAGTTATAGACACTGAAACTCGTTTGGATTATTTTCATTTTTATCCTAATTAGGGTTCATATGGGTAGAGTTATTATTCCAACCACACTGCACCCTTTCCCAAAGATTAGGGTTTAAGGTGTGGGTTAGGGACCACCCCTACACATTAGGGTTTTATGATTCCCTTGACCCACTCAGGGTTTTCCTACACCAACCTAGCTCCATGTAGGGTTTACATTTGCAAAGGAAAACTTTTCCCATAAAACATTTTACTTTACTTTATCATTATTTCCATATTACATGTACATTAATTACCATAGGATTCCTTAGTCCCTCTTCTTCTCAAAAACCCTAATCTTAAGATGAGGAGGGAAGTTTCTTTTATGGTTTATTAAGAAAGAGGGTGAGAAGTGGATGAAATTGTAGATGAGAAGACATAGAGAAAGCATTACATCAAGCAAACCCTAGGTTCTAGCTAGGCATGTATCATTGTGGATAAGGGAGTCCTTGTAAATAGACTTAATGGTGTGGAAGAAAATATTTCCAGCCCCCAAAGCCATGACCCCTTCTAGACACCATTACGTTCAGATCACACCTTAATAAGTTTCCTTATATTTCTACAAATTACCTGAATTTATAAACTATTAAATATTATTTAAAAATTTGGGACTCTGATACCAAATGTAATGACCTCACCATTTCAACATCTCCATATTAAGGAAAGACCCAAAAAGTTGACAGTCATTAACTAAAATTCCCAAGGATCCAGATTTAACCAAATAACAAATAATAACAAATAATTTCCATTATTTAGAAATGTAATTTACAAGTTATGTAATGAAGATATTCTAAGGAATTACATGAAATTCTAACATGAGAGATATTTCATATGAGAAGAAGTATCCCACTAATCCTCCTTTACTTAGCTATAATTACTTAAGGTAGATTTCATCTGATTTAACAAGTCTTGATATCTTCATATATTGCATCTAACTAAAACAACATGAAACAAAACAAATATTAGTATATCAAAATATACTTTGCATGTCGGGTGTATGCAAAAGTTTGCAGTACATAACAATATAATAATTAGTAAAATACTTGCAAATAAGAACTGGGAATTTCTTCTCATTGTATTTCTTTATGTGAATTAATAGTGGATTTATAATTGAGCATAATGTAAATATCCATCCTATATAGTTTATTTCAGTAATCCTCAAAAAATCCTCAAAAACAATTGGCAATCAATATTGCAAGTAGTCATAATTGTAACCACATACGTTTTCTAGAACCTTGCAAATCTTATAGTCATACTTTAAGCATATTATCCAATTAAGCAAGCAAATCAAGCAATCAACATTTAATCTACATGTATGTAAAATTCTAAAGTGTCACCATCATGTTATTCATATTAAACTGTGCTTGAGTCCTAATGTATTGTTTAGGGTCATACATGGGTTTGGATAAGGAATAAGGGTACAAACCCAATTTCCATCACATGTTAAACATTAGGTGAAAGTCTAATTATCATATTTATCATATGCTTTTATTGTGAACACTTAGATTAGATCAAGTTCATTGAGAACATGGCAAGTTAGGATCTTTAAACCCTAATTCTTCATATGCATGGCTATTTACATAAGAAACCCTAAGTATTCATTATTATCATCATATTCATCTTAGATTCCCCTTATGTTGAAAAATATCAGATAATAATAAAAAAGAAAGGCTTTTAATATTTTCAACATTTTAATACTTGAATCTTGGGTTTCTATGTTTATTCATCCCTATACTACATGTTAGCACTACTTTTAGAATTCAATGAGTGTTAAGAATTCAATTTATTTTTTTATATTACCCTCATTTATCTTATCAATTTAGTATATACTTCTTCTATTTTTGGACAATCCTATCATTTTCTATAAATTAAACAAGATATGCATTTGTACCTTAAATGTGGGGTGAGGTGGTAGCTCCGCATTAGTCTGCCCACTTCCATTCATCGTTTCTCTAGATGTGAGAATAGTGGGTCACACCTGGGTTGGAGACTAAACTGACATGTTCTGGCCCAACCGGCTCACATCCTAACCCTCACCCTTGTTTTCCTAGGTTTTGTCCTCATACAGTCACAGTCACTGTAGACACTGCAACCCTTTATGCTCATTGTGGTGTGGTTGTCGTCACTGATCAGTGATTTTGTTCCCTTCACCAGTGTCATTCCATGCTCCAACCTTCTTTGTGTCGCACCTACTTCCCATCCCTCTCTATTGTGCTTCCATGTGTCTTCACCTTAACTCCCTAGTTCCATCTTGCGCCCTTCGTAGCACATGTTGGGGTCTTCGACAAGGGGACGAACAACTACCTTTTTGGGCACCAAGACTCCATCGACCGACATCCTACCCTACCATTGGGAGGAGTTGAAACCATCCATCAGTCACACTGCTAGACTGTAGGACTGGTCTTTGTTGTCACTAGATGTCCGCCTGAGAATTGGCTAGGCTGAGGAGAAGGAATACCCACTTCCTACTAATCCTAACTGACCTTCCGTCTTAGAGCCCAGGGAGGCTATTGGATGGAGGTTGGGGGAGCCCTGGAGTCTCACCTCAAGTCCTACATACAGTCATGGCCACAGAGAAGACAGTGGTATTGTATCCTAGTGGATATTATGGAGAAGGAATATCAAGTAGATAGGTAGAACCCAACATATATAGGACTCTATTTTCTAGTATTTTCATCTCTAGATTTGTTTCTATTTCAGTCTTAAAACATACCGATAACAAGCTGGCTTATATATATATATATATATATATATATATATATATATATATATATATATATATATATATATATATATATATATATATATATATCGTTTCCCATCTTCCTGTCATGTTTCCTTGGTGTGGATTGAAGATCCAAAAGTGTTAAGGAGTTTTATGGATATTTTTACATTTTACCATTACCACCGTCCTATTTTAAAAAGATATTTCTTTTATTCAAAAATTCAACACCAACTAGAAAAAAATATATTCCTGCTGCATTCCTTTATAAAAATTCTTGGCTTTTAATCCTATAATTCCAAAGTTCACAAAAAGACACTATCACATTCTTATGAAGACTTAGATTTGACAAATCCAAAAGTCATAAAGGAAAGCATATACTTATATAGTGTATTTTGGAGAATTTGATCATTAAAATGTTTCTCAACTCCCTTTGACTAGCAATCTAGGTTGTTCCTATTTTTTGATATATTGCTTAAAATGATTATAAGAAGTCATTAATATTTTTCCCAACTCATATCTAATGTGTTTGATCTAATGGGATATCTTTTCTATACAAAAGTTATGCTTTTAAATATTTTATTAAAACAAATACCATTATTTTAAGAAACATCCTTTTACTCCCAATTCATTGAACTCTCTTCTTTTGTTATTATTTTCAAGTATACAACAGTCATATTGAAATAATATCATTGGATGCCTCAAAACTTGTGTTGTCAAACTGAATTAGACAATTACTGGATTAATTAAAATACCATAAATCTTATTTTATTTTGAAGACTTACTTATTATCCCTTATCTCTATTATTAAACAATTAATAAAGTCATTGCAATTAATTATACACAAAATTTCTTATTTCTTTATCTTGTGCCCCAATGACCTATTTGCAAAGCAAATGGTCTTATAGACCTTACTTGCATCATGGGTTGCACCCATACTACAAAAGTGAATAGCATGATTATTTAATCAAAAATACAATTGGAAATTTACTTATCAATTAAAGCCCTATATTTGTATAATTCAAATTCGTCAAATTTGAGGATGTTATACAACTAAGTTTGGAAGAGTAGCCCAATTTATCTGGCCAACTATTTAGTCGCCATGACCAGTCATGGTGAGCCTTAGTGCATATTGGGGAGCTAGTTTAGTAGACTTAGAGTCCCAACTCTACTCTTTGTCTTATACGGTGAGATATAACTTGCTAAAATACTTTCATGAGTTGTGGTACATTTTATATGAGTCCAAGACAAAATGAAAGAAATAAAATAATAGTGAACAATTTTTACATATTACCTTAATATCATTGTCATCAAAATTTTCTTCCATATTCTATGATTTATAAATTTCAATTGTTCTGATTATATTCTTCTATATTAAATTTAGTAATAATATATATTAGAATTATCATGATTCCTTGATACTTTCTCATGCACTGAGCCAGTAATTTGCGCATTCTACTGAAATATTTTTTAAGAATGGGTCAATCTGCAGGAGGTGTTAGAAGTTAGCTTTTATTAGGAGTATATTAATAGATGTCTTGATTTTGAATAGCAAGTTTAGTTAGATAGTATCTTATCCTCCCTATGGCCTTAAGAATGTGAGATTGAGGAATGAGAGTAATTTTATAATAAGTTGTAAATGATGTATATTTATGCCAAAATTAGATTCTTTACTTTTTTTTTGGAATATCATAACTAATTTCTTTCAATTGATTATGATTTAAGAGTTAACTCAACAACAAACTCGTGATTCTTATTCTTAAATCATATGTTATCTATTAAATTAACATGATATTTCACGATTTATATTAATTTAAAGAAAAAATATAAGACTAATTCCAGTTAGCGATTATAAGTGATTGTTAGCCTAATTCCTTTTTGGCGGACTTAAACCTTGATTACTGAGTTCGGATCTCGTACATGACTATATAAAAAATAAACAAATCATATACTACATATCATTAAAATATTAATTTTTGTAGAAACGTTTTGTCTGGTGGTTGAGTTGTTAGGTTATAACGACTGCCTTTTTTATATTAGTTTTAGAATATGCAATATTGAACGAAAAGTGCAAAATATTTATAGATGGTACACATATTATCGAACAAAATTTAATTTTTTTATCGATACAATTCTTGTGGTGTTGTAATTAATTTGCATATTGAATGTCGTACATATTTTTAAAAGTGTATGATGACAAAAAATACAATCAACAACAAAAATTGCACAAAATTGTAAAAGATACGTATTCAGTTCCTTATTAGATCTTATTTTAGAAAGTGTTTTTGTATGTACGAGCAGAAAACACGTGCTAAGCACGTGTTATACAATTGAATTAATATAATCGGATAATTATTGGATATATGTGTTATATGTCTGATTGTAATTCATTGTTTGTAAGGTATTTTAAAAAATATGTATATATATATATATATATATGTATCTATATGTGTCTACTTGTGCAGACGACTAATACACAATTTATACTCATAATTTTCACATGACATCCCTCAAAGATAACTACCCCAGTATTTGTCAGTTGACTTATGATGACCTATACTATGTGATTAGCAAAAAAAATATGTAATTTTATTAACTAATAACTGACCCCCTCCTAAATTGTAACGTGTTCTAAAAAATATGTACTTGTGGCGACAACTAATACATAATTTATACTCACAACAATTTCATGATCCCTCAATAAGATAACAACATGAGTAATTATCACTAACTTCCTATGATGTATTTCCCGTTTTTGTGTGTGCATGTTGGCTCAAATGTACAATCAATGCTCATAATAATTTTTATATAACCCACTAAAGAAACATGACAATGCCTTCCCCAACCGTAAAATGTAACTGATGTACTTCTTGACATGTGCTCGTTGACGGTCAATATATACTTTAACTGATAAATATTTACGCACAACATGTCAAAAGAGAACAACTTAATTAATCACCAACTAACTCCGTCTAATTTGTAGCTTATAACTACCACAATAACTCCTATTAGCTTATAAGCAAGTAGGCATGCATGTAGGCGTATTTATGAGGTATGCAGACAAAACTCAGAAACCTATTTCAAACTGAGGGTTAATTTGGTTGGATGTAAAATCAACCAACACTTTGAATTGCAAAACAGGAAACTGAAAACAGTGAGTTGGGATCCAATTGTTTTTATTTGGTTCTAAGCAGATTGAACGAATCAGTTTAGTTTGTTTACGTTTGGTTGACTGCAATTTACTGATGTACATATGTACTAACAGTAGCGGCAACTCACGTTTGAAGCAGCAGTGTGTATGATGTCAGCGAAAAACAAGTAACAGATAGACACAAAGAGACCGTGAAATTGGAACCGAGCCCAAAAACTGCGCAGTCCATTCCCTCAACTTTCTACGGAATCAAAGATCACCATGCGGTTCGTTTCCACATTATGGGTTGGAACAATGTCCAACCAAACATGTGAATTGCAGCTCACCGTGTACTTACAGCTGCATGAGTTAGTTTGTTGCAGAACCAAACGAGCCCTTAGCCTTATTAAACTTATTCTGAAAAACCACGTCTCTAAGAAACTTAAACTATTGAAAAAAATCAATAATATTCAGTGCAAGAATTAATAGTAGGAAGTTTGTAATAGTAGTTGTCGAGGATAAAAATACTTGATGCCGATATTGTTGTTGAACATAAATAAAAGTGGCTGTGCTAGTCATAGGCTCCGTCTGGTTGGTTTGCATTTGAAGTCATGCAGTTCCAACCTACAATGTTTTGCAACTTCCAACGTTTGGTTGGACAGAAGTCTATTTCTCACCATGAAGATGAACTACCAGGTAGCGGCCATCTGCGTACAAAGTCCAGGAAAACTGACCGCGCCAAAAAGGGGCGCGGTCCATTTTCCAGCTCCGGCGGTACGTCGTTTTTCTTCATGACAGCTTGTCTATTTTGGTCTCCTCACCCCCTTTCTGGTTACCGCTGCACATATTATAACAAATGCTGAAATGAACACAGATCATAAGGGGTGGTGTATACGGGCTGGTAACTACATCTCTCAACTGCTTTGAACCAAAATTAAGAATATCAAAGTGTTTAGTTAAAGCATCATCCAACCAAACGTAATAATGTGAGTTCCATTACATGTTTTTCATTTCCTCTTTTCCAACTCAATTTGTGTTTTCCAACCATTAGCGAAAAAACTCCGTGATCGGAAAGCTTTAGAAGCTGCATGCTGCCACATAGCAGTATTAACGGTGTGCTGAAGACCTGATCGTGCGGGTTCTGATGATACTTGATATGCATCACGCTCCCAATTGATATGCAGCGTGGTAAAAAACTAAACAATAACATTAAGAATGAGCTAAAATAACCAAGCAAACAACAATCTTACGGAACCAATAGATATGAGAAGCAACCAAACAGGCACATGAAGCAAGCAGAGGAGTAGGTACGAAAAGCACACATACAGAGAGCACATCTGCTCTTTTTTTTAGGGCAGATAGATGCGACGAGGCCCAAAATTGATTTTCCATGCCGTGTCACTTAATCTCTATTTTAAAATACCCATTTAGTTTGTTTAAGGATGAATTTTTGAGAGATGTATAGTTGAGTTGGGTTAAAATATAGTTTGGAATAAAAAGTTGAAATAATAAAAATAACCGTCAAAACGACTGGACAAGCATCATATTTGAGACCTTAAATTGGAGTGACTCCCTTTAAATAAGACCAAGTGCTATATCATGTGCCGTGTGCATGCTGTATCCTATGAAAAAATCGCCTGCTGATTTGCCGCTCTCACTTTAAATAAGACCACACTTAGACCTGTTTGACAAACCAATCTGATTGACCTCGTAATTTGTATTTTTCAGTCAGTTATATAAAACAAAATACACAAAAGACAGTGCGAAATCCTGCTGCTGGCAGGACTGAGATAGTCTGACTTTTGGGATTATGGAATCTCGAAACGAGACCGTTTCACGATTTTCAACCAAACACGCAAGTGCGAAACCGGACTGAATCGGGACTGGATCTGCTGATGTGGCACAGAAGTAGCCTAATAAGACAAGCCTAAATCCTATCCTAGTCCATTTGCAAAGAGGGGTCAGCTTTTTTCGTTGTAGCCTTCACGTGTTTGGTAAAATAAATAGGACAAGATTGCTCCCCATCAAATCGGCTGCAAGAGATCCTTCTGTCCCACTTTTGTCTCCTAGACTAGACTAGGTTCAGGAGTAGCAGATCCTTCAGCCCCACTTTTGTTTCGTGGTCTAGTTTCGGAAGCAACAGATCTTTTCAGCCCCACTGAACTAGATTCTTCTAGTAGCTTGCTCCGAGATTTAACCATCAAGCAGCCGTTCCCAAAATAATGGAGCCGCTGCTGGTAGACGACAGCTCAGTCTCAGCGACCCTAATCTTCACAATCCTAGTGGTGGTGATTTCCTACGCTTTCTTTGTCGAAGGTACGTGTACGGGAGCTACTCGCTGTGACGATGCCAATGGCCGAAGGGGGGGGGTCCAAGAAAATTTTCCATTTCTTTTATTAGGTTGACTCATATTTATTTGAAACACGGAAACTCCGGTCTATCTACCAGATGGATGGCGCCTAAACAGGACTCTTATTAGAATGAAATTAGTCTAACTGGTTTTCTTAAATCAATAACTTTTATTTATGTTAACAACTTCACGAGAGATCTCTACAACAAAACCCGAAATCTCAGCCAAACAATTACTGGTTGACTAATTCCGTCATGCGTGATAAACCAGAAATGTTAATTAATTAAATATAAGATAGTAAACCGAGCTATGAAGAGATTGTCCTTTTGACTTGCTGTAACCGACGTCAATGCTTCAACAAATCTTTTTCCGTGGACTGCGATTACAAAACACCCTCACGCTGCTTTGGTCACTTGGAGCTTAGGAGGACGGTAGCCACACTCTCTATTACCATGATAAATAGACATCCAAAG
Organism: Alisma plantago-aquatica; assembly: GCA_963693085.1. Classification (NCBI taxonomy): domain Eukaryota; kingdom Viridiplantae; phylum Streptophyta; class Magnoliopsida; order Alismatales; family Alismataceae; genus Alisma; species Alisma plantago-aquatica. The sequence goes on from OY856413.1 coordinate 438,513,841, forward strand.
AAGCAGTCTAAATCATGTTCTACACCCAACGTTGGCTATTGTGAGTTGTCGTTGTTGCTCTCATTGGATTTTCCTTGCTAACCACACAGAGGTACAGGATCGTCAAAGTGACATTTTCATCTTTTAACTGTTGTAATCCGTTCATTACCCTAATAAGATTATCTTAGAATCCAACATTCTCTATTACGCTCACTCTTAATATCTTCTTAGAAGAAAATTATTTTCTCCACAAGTACCGATGTGCCAGAAACTTTTGATGCATATGTACGATGTCCTTAATATACTAAAGAGTAAGCTAATATATTTTTCCGTAGAGCCCATTTATAATCTGTATAACTTTAACTAATATGGCTCAAACTGATCCAACATTGTGACAACATGAGTTCTACTATACAAGCATGCACCTCTTTTACTTCCAGCTCATGCCATCAGCACATTCGTTTTCCTCATCTGCCTACGGTAATCATAATCTGTAATATTTCTTCACGCTTTTTCTTTGATAATTATTGTTACTTGTTTTAGGAGTTGGATTTACTCATAAAAATATATCATATACATATAAAAGTTTGAGCACTTTCATTTATATTTTCAATATGTTTTGAAATTAACATGTCTAGGTCTAACTTTTGAAGATTGAATTTATTTGCTGTTGTTCGCAAACATGTCCAGGCATATTAGTGTAACTATAGCTGATGATAGGCTTGTCGGTTTTGTAAATGCTATCTGTTTTCTGGAAGAAAAAAATATATAGTACTTTACAAATAGCAGATTCATTTTCATCATTCTCAACACCTGGCCCCCCCAAGCTTAGTTTTCTGGCTCCGCCATGCTGGACGCTACCTATGGGCTTCGTCGATGGGAGATTGTTGCCATGGCGAGATGCGTGCTGGCTCAGTCCAGAAAGGGAGAGGCGACCAACATCAGGAGGGAGATGTTTGTGACGGCCATGAACGTCATGAGCAGCATGCTTTGGGGCGGAAACGGTGGGGCTGGAAAGAAACTCAACGATCTTGGGAAGAGTTCAAGGACGTGATCAACGATATCACCAGAGCTGGTTGGCCGGCGGAACCTGGAAGACTTCTACCTTGTCTGAGGAGGCACAATCTACAGGGGATTGAGAAGAAGATGTTGCGTTCAGGGATGGTGACACTAGAGAAAAACTACGTGGGCTATTCTAGATCTAGTAGCAACTTGAAAATGAATTACGCGGAAGCTTGTGGCCCAATCAAAAGTTTGTAGCAAATTGCTTGTAAAACCATTGCCTTTGTAGCCATTTTGTTTGAGCTAAAAAGGAGCTTGTGGCCAACCAGAAGTTTGTCTCAAGTTTAACATGACAAAAACTACAAAAAAATAGTCATTCTCGAAGTTCATATCTGTAGGCAAATGAAGTTTATATATATATAGCAAATAAATATGAATACCAATAGTAGTCTTATCTATTCTGTATTATAATAATTCAACCTCAACCATGCGTATGATGATAAATGTTGTAACTTGCACAAAATGTAAGCGACGAGGCAATTCCATGTTCTGAAATAATTGTTCCTTCTGTTAGGATTTTGTTTCTTATCCTAATTGGATAAGAAATAATATCTAACAATAATAGGAAAGTACAATTAATGTTAGACTTGGAATCTAAGACATTATTTTGTTATCTTTTTGTATTGTCATTTTTTAATCCCTATAGAATAGTTGTATCCTCTTGTACTGTCTAATCCGGAATCTCTATCTATATAATTAGGAGTAGACACCATTGAAATATAGTGTGCCGATGTGTGGAGGTCCAACGTGTGATAACTTCGTGTGTGCCAACGTAGGACAACATCCCCAGTCAAAGATGGGAAGCTATAAAGGATAACCAAAGAGGAGAGAGAACGAGAGTATGTTACATAATTTTATTGTGGGGACGAGATTGTGAGGGAGTGACAACCCTTGTAATCTTCTTGAGGTTGCTTAATAAAATTCTGTGATTTTCTTCGCCAACTATGTTCTCTGCTTGGTTATTTATTTGGTGATTATTGGATTTGTCAACATGGGCGGACGTGGCTTTTGGTGTGCATGCTTAGACTGTATCTTGTGTGGTATTTTTCGTGAGCTTGAAGCTTTCGCAAATCACTTCAAGTGGTATTAGAGCAAGATTCATGCGAGATGATCAGAAATCATTGGAGGTATAGAAAAGTATGACGACATTGACAACTACCGTTGGAGGTCATCTGATAAGAAACCTTGATGGCAATATTATGATGGAATCATGAGGGCGTGAATCCAATAGTTGTGAAACATTAACACGAGATGGAGTCATGCTACTTACTTGTAAGGGGAAAGTGACCACAAAGACTACCTGGTTCTATCGACTGGTTGGATTTTTTTAACGAAAAGAGGAGCGGATGACGAAATGTCTACCACCGTGGGAGGGGTAGATGAAGCCGTAGCATGAGTGACGGGCATCATGAACCCGAAGATTGCTACATACATTCAACTCTCACGGGCAATCTGGTGCAAGATTGCAAACTTAGCTGTAAATTTCAATGGGTGCAGAGGCAAAGTTGTCAACTGTTGGAAAGAGGAAGTCGTGCTTGGACCGTCCATGTAATGTCTTGGAGTAGGAGTGACTAAAAGAAGACACAACCCTATGGCATGGGGGTTAAAGATGTGATGGATGTGGTTCTTCCAACCACATGTGGAGGCGGTGTAGTTTTTCGAACTGTACAACATGACGAGCTCTCACATGAAGGGTCTGGACAACTATGTTTGGACACACACTCTATGAAGACTTGTATAGTGATGCACTTCTGGAAATGGAAGCAGCTTCTGAGGTCGGAAGTATAGAAGAAGAGCAGGAGCAGACTTCTTAGAGGAGAAAATTCATCGGATAAGATACAAGGTAGAGATTGTTAGGATTTTGTCTCTTATCCTAATTGTATTAGAAATAATATCTAACAATATTAGGAAAGTGTAATTAATGTTAGACTTGGAGTCCAAGACATTATTTCTTTATCCTTTTGTATTGTCATTTCGTAATCTCTATAGAATAGTTGTATCCTCATGTATTGTCTAACTGTGAATCCCTATCTATATAAATAGGGGTAGACATCATTGGAATAGGATACGCCGATGTGTGAGGTTTCTACCGTTTGGTGACTTCAGGTGTGCCAACATAGGACCACATCGTGAGTCAAAGACGGAAAGCTATTGAAGATAACTAAAGAGGAGAGAGAACGCGAGTGGGTTACATAATTCTATTGTGGGCATGGGATTGTGAGGGAGTGACAATCTTTGTAATCTTCTTTAGGTTACTTAATAGAATTTTGTGGTCCTCCAAACATGTTTTCTACTTGGTTATTTATTTGGTGGTTAATGGATTTGTCAACGTGGGCGGTCATGGGTTTTGGTGTGTATGCCTGGACTGTATCTCGTGTGGTATTTTTCTTAGACTTGAGCTTCTGTGAAGCGCTTCACCTTCCTCATCAAACATAACATTTATAGTGTCTCTATACAGAAAAAACATTTAACATTACAACTTGATTTGTTCAAATTTTACATATTTCAAACTAAGATGCAAAATCCAATTGTGATGTTTGACTATACAAAAGTACGAATACACTTACAAAAGTAGCATTACTAGTAAATCTCAGTAGAAATGATTGAGGTCCCTAGCATAATATGTTTCACTTGGATGAGTTGTCCCCTTCAACTTCTTTAACCTAAAACACCACCTGGCAATTCATGAAAGCTAGTTAGTATGTTTGTTTTCCACCTAAACACAATTTAAAAATTCATCTTAGATATTCCAAAGCAGTATAATATGTGAAGGAATTTAGGAATTGGATATGCAGAATGGATGTCAAACAAGAAGGATATTGGGTTTGATGGTATCAGAGGAGAAAGGGGGAGTGTAACATCCTAATCTCCTGCCCAAGTTAAAACTCCTTATTTAGAGCTATTAATAAAAACAAGCTTCTTTGATGATTTTTTTTGTAAAATCAATTTTAATGTTAAAATAATCTATTATGATTTATTTAAAAGCATTTATATATTAAAAATGTAATTGCGGTACTTTTTGTAAATTTTGAAAAATAACATTTTGGTGGGTAAGCACACAAGTAGGTATTTGGGTGGCAAGCAAGTTGCTTGTGGAGGCAAGCATGTAGCTGTGTAGCAAGTAGATAGCTTGAGCAAACACACTATTAGTGTTATAACTCCATTTTTCTAAACCATATAATGAGATTTGTAAATCTCCTTTTAATTGATAAATGAAATTAATGGTTGAGTTATTTGTTTGAATTGAATGATTTTCATGCATAATAGCCTTGTTTGTTTTCTTAATGGGCTCTACTGGCTATTAAGCCCAATTGAAATAAAAAGATAGGAAAAGGAATTTATTTGAATAAATGGATAAATAAGAAAAGAGGTAAAAGAATAAGAGGAAACGGCAAAGGAAAATTTCCCAAGGTGGGATTTCATGCCTTTAGGGTTCCTTGAGGTCTAAGGAATCAAAGATGATAATTTAATGACAAGGGAAAAAGAAAATATGTGAAAAATGCATATACTTAAGTGATGACTTGAAACTAAAGAAAAGGACCCGATTTCTTTAGATAATAATCCCAAATTTGGCATGATGAAAGATTAAGGCATTAATGAGATTCCATTAAAATTTAAGATAAAAAGGAGCTACAAATTAGGAGTTATGGTTTTCTCAAAGTATCCTAAAACATATGGAATTATCTTGGATAAAAGAATTTATATTCCTTTTGTTTGAGCGCAAGTAATAGGGGCCGTTGGATCTTGATCCAACGAGGGCCGCACATCATCCAGTTCTAAAGGAACTCAGATTACATGCTGAATCTAGGGAAGTTTCCCCTTCATTTTTCTTGCGATCCAAGGAATGTGCAAGCCTGGAAATGGTCCCATTGAATCCGGGAGCGAGTTTCGAACCTCCTAGACCCTAGTTTATTGACCTCTGGAGGCGTCTAGAAGAAACACCCAAATCACCCGAAGGTGAGGGCGGCGGCGGGGTTGAGAAACCCTAATAGGACCCTACTTAATCCTATAAAAGGACCCCCTCTCGCTTCCTCGCATCCTCACAAACCCAGATGACCACTTCCTGATCCCTAGTTCCCTCTCTATCCATCGATTGAATTCTCTCTGACGAGAGCACCGCCGTGGCACCACTGCGGGTCGCGGGCTAGGAAGGGAGGAGGACGAACAGCGGAGCCGCTCGATCAAGTTCCACCGAGGTCTCGCAAAGAGATCCAACGGTCCCAGGCCCAACCGACTTACTAACCTCGCTAGTGGAGGTGCATGACACGGAGTGTCAGATCCAAGGGACAGACCAGCGGAACATCAATCAAACGACTGAGAAAATTTTGGTAAATAGCTCTCTCTTACCGAAATTCTAGAAAAGTACTTTTTTCTTGCGAAATTCATAGAAATTGCTAGGAATCTCAGATTAATAAACTTTATATATGAAAGTTGATCAGGAAAATACGAGGAACAAGATAAAAATGGTTTGGTAATGTGTTTGTGTCTCGTTTTGCAAAATATATTAATTTGATAGAAAAAGGTATTAAAAGGTAATTAGAAACCCTAATTGAGTATAAAGGATGAATCTTTAAGGTTTAATTGGTTAATTTGAGAAGTATTAACATGTTGAATAGTAAAGTAGAGTTTCAATATGTTTTACATGAAAAGTGGGATAATTTAGTGTTTTAGTCTACGTATGAAGGATAATACATATAAAAACCCTAATTTAGGGTAAAAGAAGAGAAAAACTTTGTTTAAATCAGATTATGGAAATATGTTATCATATAATGATATTAAGCCTGTTGGAGTGTTATGATGAGAAAGTTACAGTTTTTATGTAGTTGTGGAATCAGGGTTTATAATACTAAAAGTGGAGGCAAAACCCTAATTGCAAAGGAAACCTTAAAAATTGGAATAGAAATCCTAAGAAACAAGATGAGTTTGGTTAAATATTGATAAAAGGAAATTAGTATGTTTATTTTAGGATTTCTTTGCATACTTGCTTGCTTGGTTGGGTTTTCTCTACTTAATTGATTCTGTCTTAAAATCTACAATCACATGTATGTGGTTACGTTTATGGTTAATCGCTTTAGTTTCACAATGATTCCCAGATATTTTATCGATTTCCTGAAAATAACTTCTTGGGTGACTTTTATTTCATGCAACTATAAAGTGACTATGATTGTTATGACCCGTTTCAAAGTTAACCAGTAAGAGTATCATGATTAGTGCATAATTAAGTTAATTGAGATAAGTTAAGTGCTCATGTGGTGGTTAGTGCATCATCAAGTTGATTAACTTGAATTAAGTACACAAGATACAATTAGTACATAATTAATATGATTAAGTTAATTTAAGTAATCACAAATGCAATTAGAGCTTTGATCTAGTGAAATAGTCTAATTAGCATGTTTTCATGCCTTGAGAAGGTAGAGTATCTCGTGCTTGAAAAGTTACCAAAGAAAACGTGTGATTTGGACCTACAATGTGACGACCGTCTCGCGAAAACAAGATTAACTAATGCGAAAGCGTTCATCAAGCAGTGGATTAGCGAAAATCACTAAAAATTAAAACTTTTTGCAAAGAGATCCACAGATAGGAAATCTTATCCAACAAATGCCATTGTATATCATATACGTTCTATTTCAAACGTACATATCCTGTACCATCTCTTTCCAGAGACTACATCATCAGCTGCCTTATAAACATATATGTAGTCAACATACAAATCTCGAGGCATCAAGCCAAAACCTCAGACTGATATATCAAAAACACTGACTAAAAACTCCGAGGACCTGAGAGTACAGAGACGACACATAGGACTACTATCTATATGACTAGACAGACAATATCTCCACCTGAGATCTTATTGTTGTCCCTGTTGTTGTTGTTGCTGCTGCTCTTTCCCTATTCTAGGGTTTATGCTCTGCCTTTCATGCATACCTAAAAATGTTTCCCACGGGGGTGAGACAATTGTAAATTGCCCCAGCGAGAGATATAACTCTCTGCCAGAAACATTGTTATAGAAGATTATGAAATTAAACTGAGCAGGGGTTACTTTTACATTAATAGGCAGAATTATTCTTCATAGAACAGAATAAGATAATCTCCATTTTCAATAAGAGCATTGCATCTACCCATGGTAGACTCATAGTTCATCCATCTACTTGTAATGAATACAACAGATATGAATAATCATCAATGAACTATAGATATATAACAGAAATGTAACATCAGCCAAGTTCTCTAGCATAACTTATTAACACAAATGCTACAAAGAAACATGATACTTGTTACCCAAGCATCACACATGGCTCACAAGGCCATTCATATCTTGTCACCTCTCACTAGGAAACAACTTATTCACCTGGCTCGCAAGGCCATTCACATCTTGTCACCTCTCACTAGGCAACAACTTATTCACATGGTTCATAAGGCCATTCACATCTTGTCACCTCTCACTAGGCAACAACTTATTCACATGGTTCATAAGGCCATTCACATCTTGTCACCTCTCACTAGGCAACAACTTATTCACATGGTTCATAAAATCCGTACACATTGTTACTTTTATTAAGCAACAAAAACATCAACGCACAAAAAGCCAATCAACATTTATTATATAAATGTCACAACCCAAACTTGGCTATATTCATCATCTCATCATACCTGCATGGTTATTAGGCATGATAACAGTCATACAAGATATTCATCACATCATGTGATACAATAGTAACACCATCGTTCCTTAACCAGGAATTAGGGTTCACTATCAAACAGGGCTTATCATTCCCTTTTCCCCAAATTAGGGTTAGGGTTCCCCATTTCTCATTAATTCAGACCCTCTTGAGTTAACCAACTTTATCTTGTATTAAGGTATTTCCCCTCTTAATACATTCCATCACAGAATACTCACCCTTAGCATATAATGCATAGGCCACACAGTAGAATTGTCCAGCTATCTCACATGATATGGAGTTATCTTAGTTTTAGGCATAACTTTATTATAAAGTTGTCTATAAACAATCGCAATGATACACCCTCAACTAGGGTTTCACAAGGATACACCCTCAACCAGGGTTTATAAGGATACACCCTCAACTAGGGTTTCACAAGGATACACCCTCAACTAGGGTTCACAAGGATACACCCTCCAATACAGTTTCACAAGGATACACCCTCAACCAGGGTTTATAAGGATACACCCTCCACTAGGGTTTCAACTCAATAACCCTGTCGATTAGGGTTTATGTTCATGATTAGGGTTTCATGATCTCTCTACTTAAGGATCATACCCTTAATCACCACATGAATCATATTCATATATGAATTCATGCTATCATCATCTCAACTTGATTAGGTCATATCAACCCTTCAATCAAGTACATACAACTATGATTAACATAGTGTATCAAGTCATTGGTCCAATAAGCAATTAAGGATTCATTCCTTAATTGGTACTAGTCCCTTAGGTACTGTTAGGGTTTCAACCTTTTTACCTTCTTTGTTTATCATTACTAATCATCATTGGGTCAATGGATCATTCATCATCTTAATTCTCAAGAGATTCAATCACATTGGACCTCCATTACATAAAGCATCCAATTGAATTAGGGTTTCCAATGTTGATTCCTTCAATCATTGGATTTATGGAACCAATCATCAATTGGACCTACCCTCATACTTCAATTGAATTTAATAGGTCAACCTTCAAATGATTTGACCGTCAATTGACCCGCAATTGATCATCAATTAGGGTTTGATTCAATTGAATTAAGGTTTGGAATCGATGATTTAACAACACTAATCAATGTAAGACTAGTTACTTTAAAACCATTGAACCATCATCTAAATTGGGTATGACCTGACCCCAAACGGTCTTGAGGTCGTTTGGATGACCTCCAAACGGTCTTGAGACCGTTTCCCATCAAATCACTCAAAACCAAGCCATCCAAGTTGGGTTTGGATCATTGAAGTGCTCACCAATTCAGCAATTTATTGCAGATCAACTTGGTACCTTTAGGCCTTCAAACACCTAGCCATACTCAACCCTAGACCTCCAAACGGTCTTGGGTGACCACCAAACGGTCTTGGGACCGTTTGGATGAGCTCCAAATGGTATTGAGACCGTTTGGCTCATCCAACCTTTGGACTTTAGTGAAAAATCATCATGGATTGGTCTATCGAGTTGATCAACAAATCAGCACTACATTGCAATATGATTAGTACCTTTGGACCTTCAATTGGTCAACTATACTTGACCCCAGACCTACAAACGGTCTTGGGGTGATCCCCAAACGGTCTTGAGACCGTTTGGGTGATCCCCAAACGGTCTTGAAACCGTTTGGGCTAATCAACCCAAAATCTCAACTTAACTCATTGGAATTTCAGCACTGTTTTCAATTAGGGGTTGCCTAATTGAATAGCCTTCAACTCACGATCCCTTGGGAGTTAACCCATAAAATTTGAAGGGTTATCAAACAACATCATTATGCACAGGAATCCCAAACGGTAAACGCTTGGTCAACCATCTCAAACGGTCTTGAACCCATTTTCCCAAACATGTCAAGTTGTTCAGGTTGAAAATCAGCACTTAATTCAATTCGATTTGTCTAATTGATTGGCCTTCAACCTATGATTACTTTGGAGTTAACCCCTCAAATTTGGAGGGTCATTAGCCTACATAATTAGGAACGAGATTCTCAAACGGTCAACACTTGGTCAACTCCTTCAAACGGGTTTGAACCCGTTTGACACCAAACAGTTTGCAACCCGTTTGGTCACCAAACGGTTTTGGTGAACCCATTTGGTCCCAACCTTTGAGATCGTTTTCTCCCAAGATATTTGGTGAGGTGCTTTCTTATGATGATTTCATCATCATCGTCCTTCGTGAACCCAAGAACAGAAACCGTTCTTGATGAAAATTGCAGCAAAGAATCAAGTTTGTAACAAATTGAAGAAAACAATCAACAAAACATAGATAATTGATGCAATAGCAATGATTAAGGGTTTGAGTTATAAAAAACACCTCCAATTGAGCTCCAAAGCTCCAAGCTCACGCCATTAATGGTAGATGAAGCTCTAGCAACTCCCCCTAGGCTCGTCCTCAAGCTTTTGATTGCAAAAGTTGGCTAGGGTTGAAGAGGAGATCGAAATAAGAAGGAATCCATAATTTATTTTCGATTTCCACCATGAAATCAAGGAGAACGAAGGTCAAGGGCTTACCCACAGGTTGGGGACGTGCTCCCTGCTCCTCCCTAGCTCCTTGTTCGGTTTTGCAAGCAAGGGGAAGAAGAAAATCCGAAAAAGGCCTTGATTTGGGCTTGGAAATGGCACTTTTATAAAGAAATTGATGAGAGAGAATATGCCTTATAAAAATCCAATTAATCAAAAAATTATGGCCGCCTCTTCCCCCCTCAACTCCATGGATACGAGGCATATCCCTTTGCCTTTAATTCTCCTTCATTATCCTCAATTTAAAGAAAAGCAAATTAAGCACCTTAATGCTTATTATATTAATATCCCATATGTGAGTGAAAATTACTTTTCTTTATAATAAGGTGAGTGGAATTTCACCTACTTAAGATATTTTCGTTCCTTATCTTGGCAAAGGAACGTCCATCCTTATTAAAAATCAACCCAAAACATTTTGGTTGAAAGCCCTTCAATTATTTTTATTCATTTTTGCCCTAAATTGAATTAGGGTTTCAATTAGGATTAAATCTTGATTATTTTAATATCAAGATTCTCTCTCCTCCATCTTAATTCAAATGAGAAGTAACTCTCATTTTATTTTCTCTACATGATGCCAAGAAACATTAGAAACTTTATTGAAGTGGTAATTTGCATATTGAACCCTAGATTTTGGGTAAATTGCACTTTTCACCAAAACTAGGTTTTAATGCTCAACATTGCTTTACAAGATTAATCTTGGTGCCCAAGCTTGTGGAAAACATACCACTACATCACATTCATTCTTATTATGTCACAACATCAGAGGAACATCTTATCATGCAACATTTGCAATTTAACCCCTCCAATTTGGGCAATTTGCACTTTAGTCCAAAATAAACAAACATTGCTTCAACATTGTCCAAACAGGACCAAAATTGAAACATAAGTTCCTCATGAGCCCTAATTACTTTTCCCAAGGTAAGATTAAGAATCTACTCAGCCTTATTAGGCAAAACATCTAGGGTCAATTCATAACCCAGGTCAGGGATGTTACAAATTATAAACCCCTAACAAGGATTTCGTCCCCAAAATCCCAGGAAAAGGAGGAGCAGATTGTTCATTAATCATGCCCTCAAGTCTCCACATCTCATCTTAGTGTTATGGAGATACTATGGATTTGTGGTTCCTATAAATTTCCTTTCATTAATTCAACCTTATCAATGTTTATTGTTTATGTAAGGCATAAACCCCTAACATATGATGTTCATATCATTGAAAAGAAGAAGCATAAAAGAGCATACTTCTATCATCACCCAGGAATATTTACGAAAAGAGAAACATATATATCTAATAGAGATAATTCATTCGACAATCCTTTATTTGTTTTTTTTTTTGAAAATATATACTGAGTAAGTTCACTAAGTATCCACGGAGCAAGTTCACTAAGTATCCACAGAGCAAGTTCACTAAGTATTCATGGAGCAAGTTCACTAAGTATTCACGGAGCAAGTTCACTAAGTATTCACGGAGCAAGTTCACTAAGTATTCACGAAGCAAGTTCACTAAGTATCCACGGAGCAAGTTCACCAAGTATTCACGGAGCAAGTTCACTAAGTATTCACGGAGTAAGTTCACTAAGTATTCACAGAGCAAGTTCACTAAGTATTCACAGAGCAAGTTCACTAAGTATTCACGGAGCAAGTTCACAAAGTATTCACAGAGCAAGTTCACTAAGTATTCACGGAGCAAGTTCACTAAGTATTCACGAAGCAAGTTCACTAAGTATTCACGGAGCAAGTTCACTAAGTATTCACAGAGCAAGTTCACTAAGTATTCACGGAGTAAGTTCACTAAGTATTCACGGAGCAAGTTCACTAAGTATTCACGAAGCAAGTTCACTAAGTATTCATGGAGCAAGTTCACTAAGTATTCACGAAGCAAGTTCACTAAGTATTCACGGAACAAGTTCACTAAGTATTCACGGAGCAAGTTCACTAAGTATTCACAGAGCAAGCTCACTAAGTATTCACGGAGCAAGTTCACTAAGTATTCATAGAGCAAGTTCACTAAGTATTCACGAAGAAAGTTCACTAAGTTTGTTGAAAATATTTCACTTAGCTCTTCCTATTTAATTTCATCATACTCTCTGTATTGTTTCAGAATGACTACTTGATCATAGTAATAAAAAAGATAACAATCTAAGAGTTTCATACTTGCCTTATCTATAATAATCATATTCCTGGCCAGGGTATACAAGTATTGAGATTAGGTAGTATGCACTTTATTTACTATCATATTACCCACTTTTCATACCATTATACACACAGAATTTTCCATCTCTAGATTTTCTTCAGGCATCATTTCTATATCTCTCTCTTGCCTGCTCCCATGCACCTTTTCCTAGTGCAACATTGCTTCTTCCTGCAGCAACCTCCTCATGTGACCCAGTCATCTTTAAGTTCTTCTTCTCTTATACGAGCAGAAGGCACTTTCAGATACACTGGATGACACCAGAACAGACTCTAATACCTTATTCCTATGTCTCTGTAGACTCAGCAAACCTAGAGCTCTGATACCACTAAATTGTGACGACCGTCTCGCGAAAACAAGATTAACTAATGTGGAAGCGTTCATCAAGCAGCGGATTAGCGAAAATCACTAAAAATTAAAACTTTTTGCAAAGAGATCCACACATAGGAAATCTTTTCCAACAAATACCATTGTATATCATATACATTCTGTTTCAAACGCACATATCCTGTACCATCTCTTTCCAGAGACTACATCATCAGCTGCCTTATAAACATATATGTAGGCAGCATACAAATCTCAAGGCATCAAGCCAAAACCTCAGACTGATATAACAAAAACACTGACTAAAAACTCCGAGGACCTGAGAGTACAGAGACGACACATAGGACTACTATTTATATGACTAGACAGACAATATCTCCACCTGAGATCTTATTGTTGTCCCTGCTATTGTTGTTGTTGCTGCTCTTTCCCTGTTCTAGGGTTTCTTCTCTTCCTTTCATGCATACCTAAAAATGTTTCCCACGGGGGTGAGACAATTGTAAATTGCCCCATTGAGAGATATAACTCTCCGCCAGAAACATTGTTATAGAAGATTATGAAATTAAACTGAGCAGGGGTTACTTTTACATTAATAGGTAGAATTATTCTTCATAGAACAGAATAAGATAATCTCCATTTTCAATAAGAGCATTGCATCTACCCATGGTAGACTCATAGTTCATCCATCTACTTGTAATGAATACAAAAGATATGAATAATCATCAATGAACTATAGATATATAACAGAATTGTAACATCAGCCAAGTTCTCTAGCACAACTTATTAACACAAATGCTACAAAGAAACATGATACTTGTTACCCAAGCATCACACATGGCTCACAAGGCCATTCATATCTTGTCACATCTCACTAGGCAACAACTTATTCACATGGCTCACAAGGCCATTCACATCTTGTCACCTCTCACTAGGCAACAACTTATTCACATGGTTCATAAGGTCATTCACATCTTGTCACCTCTCACTAGGCAACAACTTATTCACATGGTTCATAAGGCCATTCACATCTTGTCACCTCTCACTAGGAAACAACTTATTCACATGGTTCATAAAATCCGTACACATTGTTACTTTTATTAAGCAACAACAACATCAACGCACAAAAAGCCAATCAACATTTATTATATAAATGTCACAGCCCAAACTTGGCTATATTCATCATCTCATCACACCTGCATGGTTATTAGGCATGATAACAGTCATACAAGATATTCATCACATCATGTGATACAATAGTAACACCATCATTCCTTAACCAGGAATTAGGGTTCACTATCAAACAGGGCTTATCATTCCCTTTTCCCCAAATTAGGGTTAGGGTTCCCCATTTCTCATTAATTCAGACCCTCTTGAGTTAACCAACTTTATCTTGTATTAAGGTATTTCCCCTCTTAATACATTCCATCATAGAATACTCACCCTTAGCATATAATGCATAGGCCACACAGTAGAATTGTCCAGCTATCTCTCATGATATGGACTTATCTTAGTTTAAGGCATAACTTTATTATAAAGTTGCCTATAAACAATCGCAATGATACACCCTCAACTATGGTTTCACAAGGATACACCCTCAACCAGGGTTTATAAGGATACACCCTCAACTAGGGTTTTACAAGGATACACCCTCAACTAGGGTTCACAAGGATACACCCTCCACTAGGGTTTCACAAGGATACACCCTCAACCAGGGTTTATAAGGATACACCCTCCACTAGGGTTTCAACTCAATAACCCTGTCGATTAGGGTTTATGTTCATGATTAGGGTTTCATGATCTCTCTACTTAAGGATCATACCCTTAATCACCACATGAATCATATTCATATATGAATTCATTCTATCATCATCTCAACTTGATTAGGTCATATCAACACTTCAATCAAGTACATACAACTATGATTAACATAGTGTATCAAGTCATTGGTCCAATAAGCAATTAGGGATTCATTCCTTAATTGGTACTAGTCCCTTAGGTACTGTTAGGGTTTCAACCTTTGTACCTTCTTTGTTTATCATTACTAATCATCATTGGGTCAATGTATCATTCATCATCTTAATTCTTAAGAGATTCAATCACATTGGACCTCCATTACATAAAGCATCCAATTGAATTAGGGTTTCCAATGTTGATTTCTTCAACCATTGGATTTATGGAACCAATCATCAATTGGACCTACCCTCATACTTCAATTGAATTTAATAGGTCAACCTTCAACTGATTTGACCCTCAATTGACCCTCAATTGATCATCAATTAGGGTTTGATTCAATTGAATTAAGGTTTGGAATCGATGATACAACAACACTAATCAATGTAATACTAGTTACTTTAAAACCATTGAACCATCATACAAATTGGGTATGACCTGACCCCAAACGGTCTTGAGGTCGTTTTGATGACCTCCAAACGGTCTTGAGACCGTTTTCCCATCAAATCACTCAAAACCAAGCCATCCAAGTAGGGTTTGGATCATTGAAGTGCTCACCAATTCAGCAATTTATTGCAGATCAACTTGGTACCTTTAGGCCTTCAAACACCTAGCCATACTCAACCCTAGACCTCCAAACGGTCTTGCGTGACCACCAAACTGTCTTGGGACCGTTTGAATGAGCTCCAAACGATCTTGAGACCGTTTGGCTCATCGAACCTTTGGACTTTAGTGAAAAATCATCATGGATTGGTCTATCGAGTTGATCAACAAATCAACACTACATTGCAATATGATTAGTACCTTTGGACCTTCAATTGGTCAACTATACTTGACCCCAGACCTCCAAAAGGTCTTGGGGTGATCCTTAAACGGTCTTGAGACCGTTTGGGTGATCCCCAAATGGTCTTGAAACCGTTTGGGATAATCAACCCAAAATCTCAACTTAACTCATTGGAATTTCAGCACTGTTTTCAATTAGGGTTTGCCTAATTGAATAGCCTTCAACTCACGATCCCTTGGGAGTTAACCCATAAAATTTGGAGGGTTATCAACCAACATCATTATGAACAGGAATCCCAAACGGTCAACGCTTGTTCAACCATCGCAAACGGTATTGAACCCGTTTTCCCAAACATGTCAAGTTTTTCAGGTTGAAAATCAGCACTTAATTCAATTCGATTTGTCTAATTGATTGGCCTTCAACCTATGATTCCTTTGGAGTTAACCCCTAAAATTTGGAGGGTCATTATCCTACATAATTAGGAACGAGATTCCCAAACGGTCAACGCTTGTTCAACTCCTTCAAACGGGTTTGAACCCGTTTGACACCAAACGGTCTGCAACCCGTTTGGTCACCAAACGGTTTTGGTGAACCCGTTTGGTCCCAACCTTTGAGATTGTTTGCTCCCAAGATATTTGGTGAGGTGCTTGCTTATGATGATTTCATCGTCATATTCCTTCGTTCACCCAAGAACAGAAACCGTTCTTGATGGAAATTGCAGCAAAGAATCAAGTTTGTAACAAATTGAAGAAAACAATCAACAAAGCATAGATGATTGATGCAATAGCAATGATTAAGGGTTTGAGTTATAAAACCCGCCTCCAATTGAGCTCCAAAGATCCACGCTCACGCCATTAATGGTGGATGAAGCTCTAGCAACTCCCCCTAGGCTCGTCCTCAAGCTTTTGATTGCAAAAGTTGGCTAGGGTTGAAGAGGAGATCGAAATAAGAAGGAATCCATAATTTATTTTCGATTTCCACCATGAAATCAAGAAGAACGAAGGTAAAGGGCTTACCCACAGGTTGGGGAAGTGCTCCCTGCTCCTCCCTAGCTCCTTGGTCGGTTTTGCAAGCAAGAGGAAGAAGAAAATCCGAAAAAGGCCTTGGTTTGGGCTTGGAAATGGCACTTTTATAAAGAAATTGATGAGAGAGAATATGCCTTATAAAAATCCAATTAATCCAAAAATTATGGCCGCCTCTTCCCCCCTCAACTCCATGGATACGAGGCATATCCCTTTGCCTTTAATTCTCCTTCATTATCCTCAATTTAAAGAAAAGCAAATTAAGCACCTTAATGCTTATTATATTAATATCCCATATGTGACTGGAAATTACTTTTCTTTATAATAAGGTGAGTGGAATTTCACCTACTTAAGATATTTTCGTTCCTTATCTTGGCAAAGGAACGTCCATCCTTATTCAAAATCAACCCAAAACATTTTGGATGAAAGCCCTTCAATTATTTTTATTCATTTTTTCCCTAAATTAAATTAGGATTTCAATTAGGATTAAATCTTGATTATTTTAATATCAAGATTCTCTCTCCTCCATCTTAATTCAAATGAGAAGTAACTCTCATTTTCTTTGCTCTACATGATGCCAAGAAACATTAGGGACTTTATTGAAGTTGTAATTTGCATATTGAACCCTAGATTTTGGGTAAATTGCACTTTTCACCAAAACTAGGTTTTAATGCACAACATTGCTTTACAAGCTTAATCTTGGTGCCCAAGCTTGTGGAAAACATAACACTACATCACATTCATTCTTATGATGTCACAACATCAGAGGAACATCTTATCATGCAACATTTTCAATTTAACCCCTCCAATTTGGGCAATTTGCACTTTACTCCAAAATAAGCAAACATTGCTTCAACATTGTCCAAACAGGACCAAAATTGAAACATAAGTTCCTCATGAGCCCTAATTACTTTTCCCAAGATAAGATTAAGAATCTACTCAGCCTTATTAGACAAAACATCTAGGGTTAATTCATAACCCAAGTCAGGGATGTTACATACAAGGCAGAAGTTATAGCATTTTCAATTTCTGGGGTTTGATCTACAATTTTTCCATGTTTTCAATTTGTAAACCCCATTTTACTTTCATGTTTCCTTTATCTCCTTGAACGATCATTTTTCTTTAGTCGGTTACTGTAGCAGTGCGAATCGCAGCTGGAACGACGAGCGATTTCTTGGCCTCTTTGGCCGATTCAACAGCACAAGCTTCTTTTTCTTCTTCCCTTCTTCTTCTACTCCCTTCCTCCTCTCCTGTTTCACCTTAGCAACCAGCAGCTCTACCATCCACCTACCACTTAGCCAAATGGCCAACCTGCAGCTAGCTGCTGCATACGACAGCAACCAAGGGGTCCTTTTGGGCCGCCCAGCAGTAGGGAAAAGCTCCCTTGAACTCCGAATTCAAGATCCCAGCGTGAATCCGCAGCCCTAGCTGTGATTTGGCTATAAAAGGAGTTCTTCCATTAACCTGGCCTAGGCGTGCCTTTGTTGTGAGCAACAGAGCTGTGAACAGTATAAGTCCAAGGTTGAAGACAATCAACATTGCTCGGAATCTGGTCTCTAGACGCATTTCCAGACATCCCGAATCGCTGTGAG
Organism: Alisma plantago-aquatica; assembly: GCA_963693085.1. NCBI lineage: Eukaryota > Viridiplantae > Streptophyta > Magnoliopsida > Alismatales > Alismataceae > Alisma > Alisma plantago-aquatica. Next base: position 438,531,960 of record OY856413.1, read on the forward strand.
TAGGGTTTCACTCATATATCATGATTTAACTCTCGTGTTTGGAAATTTTTGGTTAATTGCACATTTTTAGCTGATAACAGCAGATATCAGGTGTTGGGCAGTATTTAGCGTCGCCCGACTTTTTATTTTATAAATTGTTTCTTTATACTTTCATATGATTTAATTTAGCATCTAATCAGTGTGGATTGGACTAGTGAATTTACATTGTTCATCGGAACCTAAATTGCTTAGTGTAAATGTTGAAATTAGTAATATACAACTAAAAATGGTACAATTTGGGATATAAAACCAGGAAATACATATTTTGTAAATTTTCAGATGCATGATTTCAAAGAATGTACAATAACATAAAAATATGCAAATAAACCCTAGTTGCATGCTTACTGTTATGTTAATGTGTGTGAATTAACATTTACATGAATTGGCACATTCTCTAAGATAAAACTAGAAATTCTCAAGTATTTCTAATTATTCATGTTATGATACGTAAGTAACTCTTAATTGAGTTATGTGATGCACAAACTAGGATTAGTGTTAATGTGCACATTTTTTGAGAAACTTTAGATAATTGATAAATACTACGGATGATTTCTTATATGTGAAGTAAACTACTCTTATCAGTGCAATAAGATGTTCAATTGCATGAATTCAGTATGTATGTGTCAAATTGATATGAGTTTGGGTTATTTATGAATTTTAAATCTACCTGCATGCATGATATAAGGATTGCTCAATATTTATAATGATTTTGAGTATACTGCTCTGTCAGTTCCATAAAGATATCGTATTGTGATTTGAACTGAAATCAAATAGATGAGGTACCATAGAGATACCAAAGTCCAGAACAAGTAAGAGAGAGATGCAATGTAGTAAGAGCCTTTCTAGAATAATAAAATGTTAGATTAAGGGCCCTGACACCGTAGAACCCCTTTGAGAGGTCTGTACCCTAGGGGTGAAATGACCTAACCCTGGTGGTGCGTCCAGTAAGGTTGGATCTCGTGTCCAACACCAACTAGAGACAGGATCCTGGTGGCACGAGAGTACAGTTTGTAGTGTCCAACATCAACCAGAGACAGGATCCTGGTGGCACTAGAGTATAGAAAAGCCATGTAGTGTCCAATATCAACCAGAGATAGGATCCTGGTGGCACTAGAGTAACAAATGGCTTGACCCTCCTCCTATGTACTTAGCTAGAGGAGGAGTCCAATTTACGACACCATAGGATGTCGAGGCCAGAGAGCTAGAGTCATGTAGCAGACCAGGACAGCAGTCAGACTTACCTATCCCAGGGTGTCGGCTAAGTCTTGTACGATGGGATCGTAGTTCACTACGAGTCTTCATATGTGGAGTACACTGCATATGATCAAGGCATAAGATAAAATATATTCATATAGGTTCATAGAGTTTTTATAAGTTAAAGAGTTAAGAAAGATATGAGTTAGCTTCACTGCACTTGTTCTTTAAGTGGAATTCTAGTATTTTCTGTTAATTAATTGTATTTACAGCTTTGCATCAATTATTATCATAATGATATGTTGATATCTTCTATTATTCAAATTAAACTGCTTAGACCTGCTCAGTGTAGTATTTCTTGTATATTATTCTGAATAATAAAAACATATGAGTTTTTCTGTGATGGTTGGGTGAAATTCTATTCACTGAGCCAGTACCTCACCAACCTACTGAAACATTTTTTAGGTCAATGTCAACACGAGGAGGATGAAGGATTATATCATCCAAGTGCATAGAAGGTAGTTAGTAGTTAGTTAGTGGTCTCTTAGTGCTTTCCCCTCGGTCCTTGGGCATATGGTGGGTTAGAGAGAGAATGTGGTGAAATATGTAGTTAGTTTTCAATTATCTGATGTGTTTTATAGTCTGCATGAGAAATGTAATATGTCATGTAAACTTGTTTTTCCATTAGTAAGGCTAATGGAAAGTCACTTCCGCAATTTTATTATAATTCGATGCTATTTAAGTTTTATGGTTTTTCATTTAAGTTAATCTAAGTGTTCAAGAAAAGAAAAAGTTTAGAGTGATTTACCGAGGGTGACTCCCCAGTCTTCGGGGTCATTAGAGATGGCACGGAGGTCGGGGCGCACAACAACTTTGGTATCAGAGCATAGGTTGAGTACGTAGTTACTCTAAGTCAAGGTCAGGGGACAATAAGAGACCAATAGGACTAGGACTTAGGTATCTTTCTTCTAACTGCAATTTTCTAATAGATAATATTTTGTTATACTATTGCAGATGGCAGAAAGAGAACGTGGTCATGAGGACCAAGCTGAGAGCCACATTGCACCTGATCCTCAGGTGATGGGTCCAGGTGATGGAGATGACATGGATGAGGTATCAAGGATATATAGGATGTTTCTTGAGACCAAGGAAAATTGTAAGATGGAAAGGTGAACTTCTACCCTGAGCAGCAAGGATCTGATGAGATCCTATGAGCTGGTTAAAAAGTTTGGAGGTATAAAGTTTTTTGGAATTTCATACCCTACAGTGGTAGACAAATGGCTAAGAAAGTTAGATTTATAAGTGTGGCAATTAAGAGGTGGTGTGTGTATAGATCTGCGAAGTCTGGGTATTTGGGTACCCTGGCCAGGTATCTGGATACTTAGGCTGACCAGTATCAAACTACTCTATCTATTCTTCTCTGAATGCTCTAGCCAAGTATGCAGAGGAAGGATGGGCTAGAGAGAAACCCTAGAAATCTTAGGGTTAGGAGACCTGAAAGTAATGAAGGAGTAAGAGATTAAACATACAATGTGATAAAAGTCTTTCTTTATGTTGCTTCTTTGATTGGAAATCAATAGAAATGCTCTTATATGTGTGAATTTAGATTATCAGTTTGTAGAATATACATGGTTCTTTTATATTATTGTGTATCATGAAGTGATTCATTTATTATTTATATTCTTTGTATCGAGTAGACTACAAATGATCTTTGAATGAGTTTGTCCTAAGTGGATATTCTTTCCACATGTTTGATATTAATAGGAGTTGGTTAATCTTGAGTAGCTCTTGGCTTCAGGACTATAGGTTCAGCCTGGTCCGGCTGGCAGGATGTGTTACTGGGATCTAATGACTCCTATTAATAGTATAATATGAGTAGACTCTGGATAATTTAAACCCACATCATAGTGAGAATGTACACACTAATATGTTGAGATATAAGGGAAAGATTAGAACAACTAAGAATTTGTTGGAACTGATATCAGAGACCGAATGATGGGGCCTCATATGAGCAATCCTAAATTGGAAATAAAGGAACACGATATAAGGTTCAGATTAAATTTAATTATTAGTATTATATGAACTCTTTTTTTTTAAAAAAAATTGGCGATTCATTCATCTCGTCGCCTAGGGTTCGAACTAGTGACCTCTCAATCATACAACATCACTTTTAACCACTCGGGTGCCACACCATTGGCGTATTATATGAACTCTAAATATGAGAATATGTAAAAGATATGAGAAAAATATGTAAGGGCTAAGATAGTATGAATCAACAATGGAATGGATCATGCAATAGAATAAAATACTTTCATGTACTTCAAAGCAAAAGGAAAATAGAAGAAAAGAGTTAAGTATACCATAAGTACATAGAAATAAAGAGCCTTCAGAAGAGCAACATGGTATAAGTGAACATATATATGAATAAGCAACATGATAGAAAAAGTAGGATATGGTAAGAGGATTATGGAAATATAGGGAAGGGTTTGAAGCTTCAGGGGGTAATATAGATTATAAAAGAAAGAGATTGTGACACTCAAGTAAGTGTTAACTAGTCAAGTATCTTTGTTGATAACTAATTAAATATGCATACGAGAAATGTAATAAGGGAATGTTTGAAGATAAGAATTCTATGTTTTAGAATCATCTTCTCTTTCATATCTTCCTTAATTATAGCAATGTGGGATGAAGTGATAAGAAAATGAATCATATATGATGCATAACTACCATGATAGAGACGTCTAAGTGAATGAAACAATGACGCAATATGATGATGAAACCCTAGCAAGATAAATTGAGAATGTAATTTGTCTGAATGTCAAAGTAAGAGAAAGGAAATTCCAGTGATGAGATAAGGAAGACTTTAGTAAAACTTATGAGATCCAAAGTTTGAATTTCAAACTAAGGGAGAAAAGTCACATCAAAATAACGCTATGTTACTGATAAGGACCAAACCCTAGAATGTTTAGAGTTGAAGTAGTTCAAGGGATGTCTCTAGTGATTTGACCTTGAATACTAGCATCTCTATAAAACAAAATTATGAGATTTGCACTATGAAAGGTAAGCTAGCACTAATAAAATCCAGGGTTTAAAGGTAGCTAATCTAAAAGGTAGATAAACAATATGGACATGATTCAGAGCAAGGGATAAGAAATAAATTTGAAATGTAACAAGTGTGTTTTGAACAAAAGGAGAAATATAATATAAGTGAAGTGTGTTATGAAATAAATTCTTACAAAAATAACAAGAATGAGAAATAAGATATTCTTACCTTGTGTGTTTCAATGTTAGGGATGTTTATTCTATATGATCAAAATGAGAAAAAAAGGTAATAAGAAGTAAGTAGCATAGAATGAGGAGTATTATCCGACACATGATCTGGAGTTAGCTGCTGTAGTTCATGCTCTTAAGACATGGCGTCACTATATTTATGGTGAGGCATGCCCGGTGTTTATGGATCATAAGAGCTTGAAATATATCTTTACCAGAAGGATCAGAATCTTAGACAGCGGAGATGGTTAGAATTGATCAAGGATTATGATAAGACGATAGATTATCATCCTGGTAAAGTGAATGTGGTAGCAGATGCCCTCAACAGGAAGTCAAGTTCAATAGCTGATGCATTCTCTATGGCATGTTTCAAGAGAGACCTGCTAGCAGAAATGCGGAAATTGAACTTAGACTTAGGGGTGACAAAGTAGAGTGGTTTGATTGCACAGATGCAAGTCAAGCCTACTTTTTATAATCAGATCAAGGAACTTCAACAGAGTGACAGTGAGTTACAGAAGATCATGCAAGATATGACAAGGGAAAAAGACCAGAGTTCAGGTTTTCAGATGATGATTTGTAGTATATGCATGACAGGTTGTGTGTACCTGGAGATAGTGATTTAAAAGAACAGATTCTTGAGGAAGCACATGCATCGATGTACACTATGCATCCAGGTAACACTAAGATGTACATGAATCTCAAGGAGTTGTACTTGTGGTCAGGTATGAAAAAGGATGTAGCTGAGTACGTGGCTAGATGTAGTGTGTGCCAGCAGGTCAAAGCTGAGCATCAGAAACCTACAGGTACCTTGCAATCTCTTCCTATACCAGAATGGAAATGGGAACATATCACAATGGATTTTGTGATAGGGTTGCCCAGGACACCTAGAGGTTGTGACTCGATATGGGTGATTGTGGATAGACTGACTAAGTCTACTCACTTTCTTCCTATTAAGTCAACCTTTGATGTCCTGAAGTTGGCTAAGATATATGTGGATGAGATAGTCAGGTTGCATGGTATCCCAGTTTCAATTATATCAGATAGAGATCCTAAGTTCACATCTAGGTTTTGGAATCAGTTGCATCATGCTTTAGGCACAAATTTGAGATTCAATACAACTTATCACTTGTAGATGGATGGTCAGTTAGAGAGAACCATTTAGACTCTTTAGGACATGCTGAGAGCATGTCTCTTGCATTTCAGTGGAAGTTGGAAAGAACACTTGATCCTTATAGAGTTTGCATACAATAATAGTCACCATTCCAGTCTAGGTATGGCCCCGTATGAAGCTCTGTATGGTAGAAAGTTTATATCACCCATATGTTGGTATACGGTAGGTGAAAAGCAAATTCTTGGACCAGAGATAGTGGATTTGACCACTGAAAAGATTACTATGATTAAAGAATAGTTGAAAGTTGCACAAGATAGGTAGAAGAGTTATGATGAGAAGAGACGTAGACCTGTTGAGTTTGAGGTTGGTGAAGAAGTATACCTAAAAGTTTCACCATGGAAGGGAGTGCTGGGGTTTGATAAGAGAGGCAAACTGACTCCTAGGTTTATGGGCCCATATCCTATCATTGAGAGGATTGGACCTGTAGCCTATAGGATGGAATTGCCATCTGAACTAGCTAATTTACATGATGTGTTTCATGTATCGATGCTGAAGAAATGTTATCCTGGTACAGAGAAGATTATAGACCCAGAACCTGTACAGCTCAGACCAGATGTATCCTGTGTTGAAGGACCAATATAGATAGTTGATCAGAGGATCAAGAAACTCAAGAATCGTGAGATACCATTAGTGAAAGTTATGTGGAGAAATCATAACCTAGAGGAAGCTAGTGGGAGCTCGAGTCAGAGATGCGTAACAAGTTTCCTTTTCTCTTTAGGAATTTCGAGACGAAATTCTTATAAGGGAGGGAGATTGTTATGACCCATTTCAAAGTTAACCAGTAAGTATCATGATTAGTGCATAATTAAGTTAATTTATATAAGTTAAGTGCTCATGTGGTGGTTAGTGCATCATCAAGTTGATTAACTTGAATTAAGTACACAAGATGCAATTAGTGCATAATTAATATGATTAAGTTAAGTTAAGTAATCAAAAATGCAATTAGAGCTTTGATCCAGTGAAATAGTCTAATTAACATGTTTTCATTCCTTGAGAAGTTAGAGTATCTCGTGCTCTAAAAGTTGCAAAAGAAAACATGTGATTTGGACTTACAAGGTAGACGTTATAGCATTTTCAATTTCTAGGGTTTGATCTACAATTTTTCCAAGTTTTCGATTTATAAACCCCTTTTTCCTTTCATGTTTCCTTTATCTCCTCAAGCGATCATTTTTCTTTAGTCAGTTACTATAGCAGCACGAATCGCAGCTGGAATGGCGGGCGATTTCTTGGCCTCTTTGGCCGATTCAACAGCACAAGCTTCTTTTTCTTCTTCCCTTCTTCTTCTCCTCTCTTCCTCCTCTCCTTTTTCACCTTAGCAACCAACATCTCTACCATCCACCCACCACATAGCCAAACAGCCAACCTGCAGCTAGCTGCTGCATACGGCAGCAACCAAGGGGTCCTTTTGGGCCACCCAGCAGTAGGGAAAAGCTCCCTTGAACTCTGAATTCGAGATCCCAACGTGAATCCGCAGCCCTAGCTGCGATTTGGATATCAAAGGAGTTCTTCCGTCTACATGGCCTAGGCGTGCATTTGCTGTGAGCAACAGAGCCGTGAACAATATAAGTCCAAGGTTGAAGATAACCATAATTGCCCAAAATCTGGTCTCTAGACGCATTTCCGGATGAATCCGGACATCCCGAATCGTTGTGAGTAGGGTTTCACTCATCTATCATGATTTAACTCTTGTATTTGGAAATTTTTGGTTAATTGCACGTTTTTCGCTGATAACAACAGTTATCAGGCGTTGGCAGTATTTAGCGTCACTCGACCTTTTATTTCATAAATTGCTTCTTTATACTTTCATATGATTTAATTTAGCATCTGATAAGTGTGGATTGGACTAGTGAATTTACATAGTTCATCGGAACCTAAATTGCTTAGTGTAAATTTTGAAATTAGTAATATACGACTGAAAATGGTACAATTTGGGATATAAAACCAGGCAATACAGATTTTGTAAATTTTCAGATGCACAATTTCAAAGAAGGTACGATAACATAAAAATATGTAAATAAACCCTAGTTGCATGCTTACTGTTATGTTAATGTGTGTGACTTAACATTTACATGAATTGTCACATTCTCTAAGATATTACTGGAAATTCTCAAGTATTGCTAATTATTCATGTTATGATACGTGTGTAACTCTTAATTGAGTTATGTGATGCACAAACCATGATTAGGGTTAATGTGCACATTTTTCAAGAAATTTCATATAATTGATAAATACTACGGATGATTTCTTATATGTGAAGTAAATTACTCTTATCAATGCAATAAGATGTTCAATTGCATGAATTCAGTATGTATGTGCCAAATTGATATGAGTTTGGGTTATTTATGAATTTTAAATCTGCCTGCATGCATGATATAAGGATTGCTCAGTATTTATAATGATTTTGAGTATACTGCTCTGTCAGTTCCAGAAAGATATCGTATTGTGATTTGAATTGAAATTAAATAGATGAGGTACCAAAGATCTACCAAAGTCCAGAACAAGTAAGAGAGAGATGCAATGTAGTAAGAGGCTTTCTAGAATAATAAAATATTAGATTAAGGGCCCTGACACCGTAGAACCCCTTTGAGAGGTCTGTACCCTAGGGGTGAAACGACCTAACCCTGGCAGTGCGTCCAGTAAGGTCGGATCTCATGTCCAACACTAACGAGAGATAGGATCCTGGTGGCACGAAAGTACAGTTTGTAGTGTCCAAAATCAACCAAAGACAGGATCCTGGTGGCACTAGAGTATAGAAAAGCTATGTAGTGTCCAATATCAACCTGAGACAGGATCCTGGTTGCACTAGAGTAACAAATGGCTTGACCCTCCGCCTGTGTACTCAGCTAGAGGAGGAGTCCAGTTTACGACACCATAGGATGCTGAGGCCAGAGAGCCAGAGTCATGTAGCAGACCAGGACAACAGTCAGACTTAGCTATCCCGTGGTGTCGGCCAAGTCTTGTACGGTGGGATCGTAGTTCGCTACGAGTCTTCATATGTAGACTACACTGCATATGATCAAGGCATAAGTTAAAATATGTTCCTATAGGTTCACAGAGTTTTTATAAGTTAAAGAGTTAAGAAAGATATGAGTTAGCTTCACAGTAGTTTTTCTTTAAGTGGAATTCTAGTATTTTCTATAAATTAATTGTATTTACATCTTTGCATCGATTATTATCATAATGATATGTTGATATCTTCTGTTATTGAAATTAAACTTCTTAGACCTGCTCAGTGTAGTATTTCTTGTATATTATTCTGAATAATAAAAACAAATGAGTTTTTCTGTGATGTTTGGGTGAAATTCTATTCACTAAGACAGTAGCTCACCAACCTAATGAAACATTTTTCAGGTCAACATCAGCACGAGGAGGATGAAGGATCATATCATTCAAGTACATAGAAGGTAGTTAGTAGTTAGTTAGTGGTCTCTTAGTCCTTTCCCCTTGGTCCTTGGGCATATGGTGGGTTAGAGAGAGAATGTGGTGAAATATGTAGTTAGTTTTCAATTATCTGCTGTGTTTTATAGTCTGCATGAGAAATGTAATATGTCAGGTAAACTTGTTTTTCTTCTTAGTAAGGCTAAAGGAAAGTCGCTTTCACAATTTTGATTATAATTCAATGCTATTCAAGTTTGATGGTTTTTCATTTAAGTTAATCTAAGTGTTCAACAAAAGAAAAAGTTAAGAGTGATTTACCGATGGTGACTCCCTGCTCTTCGAGGTCATTAGAGATGGCACAGAGGTCGGGGCGTCACAATGATTATCACCATAAATCTGTACACATGACTAGCTCGGATCCTGGTCCTCCTTGTTAATGATGAAAAGTGTAACCTAGTGCATGGACTACTTGTTAAGTAGCACATCATGTTATCATGAGTTAGGAATTGGGCTACCCACAAGTAGTGCCATGCGACTCTTTAACATACCATGAGTTAAGGAGTGGGCTACCTATGGGTAGTGCCATGCGACTCAACCCTAGAAATTGATTCACCTATTAGGTTGGATCATGAGGGGTTTAATGGGGATCTACCATAAGGAAGGTAGCATCGAGGTCCACTATAGGGACAACGTAGAGGCTAGGGTATGTATGGATTGAGAAGTTATATTTAAAACCTAAAGTTGTTTGTTAAATCATAATTGACTGCAATATGTTGTTACAGTTAATTACATGATTATTATTTCCCTCACATACCGACATATTCATTTATGATGACTGAAGTTTTGTTTGTCGACATTTTAGGTACAAATCCCAAAAGGACAAACAGTAAATTGGTATATTGTGAATACATGAATTAAAGTGCAAGGATGATTAATTAGAATAGTTTTCGTATGTGGATAGAAGTTTAGAAATCCAAGTTTTTCAAAAGGTATGCAAAATTTTATTTTATTACAGCTTTCAGTATAGTCTGGTATAATTTGATAATTATTACAAACTTTTGATCTGAAAATTGGGATAACGGCTCTGACCTCTTGGTCTCCCTTAATTGGGGGTTACCGGGAGGCAGAGTCATTACATTTGGTATGAGAGCCTAGGTTCCTCATTTAGTCTTTCATAATTATAGTCGTAATCCTTCATGTACTCCATCCATCGTCGTTGTCGTAGGTTTAAGTCTTTTTGGGTTAGGAGGTACTTCAAGATCTTATGGTCAGTGAGGATCTCAAAAGTAGCACCATACAGATAATGCCGCCAAATCATCAAGGCATGGATGATGGCAGCCAACTCTAGGTCATGTGTCAGGTAATTCACCTCGTTGGGCTTGAGTTGTCGGGAGGCATATGCAACCACATTCCGATTTTGTTCCAACACACAACCAAGTCCCATGTTGGAAGCATCAATGAATATCATGAAACCCTCATTACTAGAAGGTAGAGTCAAAACTGGTGCAGTGGTCAGCTTCTCCTTCAACTCCTGGAAATGAGCCTCACACACATCAGTCCACACGAACTTCACATCCTTCTGTGTCAACATGGTCAAAGGCAAGGCGGTCTTTGAGAAATCTGCAATGAAGTGCCGATAGTAACCTGCTAACCCCAAGAAGATTCGAATCTCGATGGGGTTCTTCGGTGCAGGTCAGTCTCGAACTAATGACACTTTAGCTAGATCTACAACGATCGTTCCTCCTGAGATGATGTGTCCAAGGAACATGACTCGTTCTATCCAAAACTCACATTTGGAGAATTTCCCGTAAAACTTCTGCTTTCTTAAGATATCAAGCACTTTACTTAGGTGGTTTTGGTGTTGATCTAAGTCATCGGAATAGACAAAGATGTCATCTATGAACACTATGACAAATGAGTCAAGGAAGGGTTGAAACACACTATTCATGAGGTTCATGAAAACACTAGGTGCGTTGGACAACCCAAAAGGCATAACCACATACTCATAGTGGCCATATCGTGTCCTAAAAGCAGTTTTTGGAATGTCCTCACTCTTGACTCTCAACCAATGATAAAATGATCTCAAGTCAATCTTAGAAAAGACTCAAGTAGAATGCAACTGGTCAAAGAAGTCATCTATCCTGGGTAAAGGGTATTTGTTCTTAATGGTAGCCTGATTGATCATCCAGTAGTCTATGCACATTCAGAGCGAACCATCCTTTTTCTTTACAAAGAGAACTGATTTTCCCCATGGTGATGTGTTAGGGAGGATAAAACCCTTTTCTAGCAATTCCTGTAGTTGTTTCTTCCACTCGAGCAACTCAGCAGGGGGCATCCTATAAGGCACTCTTGAAATAGGGCTTGTCCCGGGAGCTAGCTCTATGGAAAAATCTACCTCTCTCTCAAGAGGAATCCCTAGTAGATCATCTAGGAAAACATCTTCTTAGCTCCTGACTACCTCTATTTCTTCTAAGGGTTGCACCCTAGTTTCTGTCTCGGTAACTACTGCCAGGAAAGCTCGACACCCTTTACTCATCATTTGCTCTGCTTTCAAGGCTGACACATATAGGCTAGTGGTGGCATCTTTCCTACCCCTAATGATAAAAGGTGGGTGACATACTTTCTTAATGATCACTTTCTTCTCCCTACAATCAATACTGGACCTATAAGTATAAATCCAATCCATACCAATAATTACATCAAAGTCATTCATATCAAGAAGGATAAAGTATGTAGGAAACTCATGATCTTGATATTTCATAGGTATCACCAGAGTTTTCAAAAGATATGTAAAGATCCGACCACTCGGGGTTGTAACATCTAAGACATACCCTAAATCCTTGATATCCAAACAAATCATAGTTGTGATGATGGAGCTAGGACTTACACCAAAAGATTTTCAGTCTTCCAATGGGAGTCCCAGAATTCTATCACCGAAAACCCTAGAGAGGATTGATGTCTTCCCTAGATTTACCTAGAACTGGTGCTTAGATAACAACTCCAACCCCATAAGAGTATGGAAGACTTATCATAGTACAGATTTAGGATCGAACCCAAAAGACAACGGTCTTGTTGCAAGCAACAAGATGGAAAACGTACAACACTTCACTTAGTTATTTTACTAATTGGCACTTATATCAAAAGGTTGGATTTTGATTGGTTTTTAGACTAAAGCATGAAAAGTAAATAAAGCAAGTAAAACTAAGATTTAACAAATGATGATGAATCATTGGGGTTAAGCAGGTATTCACCACCGCTACACATGCATTGTATATGTACTAAGCAAGCAAGACTTATAAGCTAGATGCATGGATGTTCCACAACACCGATGCCTTATAAGACAAGAGCGATGCATTGCATCCAAGGATGTTCCACAAGACCGATGCCTCGTAAGACAAGAGCGATGCATTGCATCCTTTGATGTTCCACAAGACCGATGCCTTATAAGACAAGAGCAATGCATCGCATCCTTCAAGGGTTAAGTAGCTCTCATTCGGTACATTTCTACGTGTCAATGAAGATATGTAGTCTTCCAAAGAGAGAATCTTACTCAACCACATGAAACGTGCATCTAAAACTAACAAGTGAGCGATAATTATCAAATCGAATAGTATCTTTGTAGGCCTAGTCTCCTATTCGGATAACCTAGCTACGAGAAGTGCGGGAATGTTGCAACGCCAGCCATTCCTGATCAAATGGTCACATGCTTTACATCATTCCCCTCGCAAAGCGTGTTCCTCGACTTACCAAGGTTACTTCCATACAGATGGAAGTGCAACGGATGATAGTGAGTTTACTCCACTCTTTGAGATACACTCCTAGACACCGAAACGGATGCGTGGTGGATACACACACCAGAAACCAACACTAAATCGGTATTCGAGTCTTGAGAGCGGTCGTAGACAAACCACAACAAAAGACAATAGATGCATACAAGAACGTGGCCATCATTCAAGCATGTATGGAACGATTTAGTATTAAAACGAAAGGATAACATCTTTTTAGTACAAAGTACAAGACATGGGCAGCAGGGCTAGTCCCCGCGCCCCAGTGGATGGAACTACTCGCTCCTCATAGAGGGAGCAACAAAGGAGGAGGCAAGAAGAGATAGAAAGAACATCATCTCCACTGAGGAGAGAAGGTTGAACCCTTGGTGGAGAGAGCAATGATCTTCACCCTTCGTGGCTTGCTTGACGACGGATCTTCTCCTCTCACCTTCTTTGTTGATGAGAGAGAAGGTAGCTTTGTAATGGAACGTGAGTCTCAGACCGGCAGCCTCGGGCGGTGGATGGAGTTGTTCTGGTACTAGAGAGGCAGCCTCTGGACGTCTGGACCCTCCTCAGGGATGGCCCTTGAGGTCTTATTTATAGGCCTTGAGTGAGGTCAAACGGTCTGGAGACCGTTTGGGTTCAAACGGTCTTGAGATCGTTTGGCATCAAATGGTCTTGAGACCGTTTGGCGTCAAACGGTCTTGAGATCGTTTGGCGTCAAACGGTCTTGAGACAGTTTGGCGTCAAACGGTTTTGAGATCGTTTGACGTCAAACGGTCTTGGGACCGTTTGAACTCCATGCGGTCTTGGGACTGTTTGGCTTCATGCGGTCTCGGGACCGTTTGAACTCCATGCGGTCTTGGGACCGTTTGGCTTCATGCGGTCTCGGGACCGTTTGGCTTCATGCGGTCTCGGGACCGTTTGAACTCCATGAGGTCTTGGGACCGTTTGGCTTCATGCGGTCTCGGGACCGTTTGGCTTCATGCGGTCTCGGGACCGTTTGAACTCCATGCGGTCTTGGGACCGTTTGGCTTCATGCGGTCTCGGGACAGTTTGAACTCCATGCGGTCTTGGGACCGTTTGGCTTCATGCGGTCTCGGGACCGTTTGAGCTCCATGCGGTCTTGGGACCGTTTGGCTTCATGCGGTCTCGGGACCGTTTTAACTCCATGCGGTCTTGGGACCGTTTGGCTTCACTCGGCCTTGAGGTTGGTTTATTCTTTTATGATTTTTTTGTGCTTTTTCTGCAAGTGTAAAAGGAAAAAGTTAGTTTGATGATGTATTTACAAAAAGGGGTAAAATTAGGTTTATGTACCGTATAAACGTAAAAAGAGTATGGAAAACTAAAGAAAAAGACTAAGATAAACTACTAAAATAGGAGGTTATCACCCCCCCTAACTTAGAGTCTAGCTTGTCCTCAAGTTAGATAGAGCTGAGACATGAAATGGCGAGGCGATCTTAATTAGGGTCTCCATACTCTTGCTTCAATTCTTGACCTGAGTTCCCCAGGGGTCATATCGAGGCTTATTGCATGCCTTGATTCTTTTGGATTTCGAGAGTTGCTTGGATCTCAGGGTTTTTCCGTATCTCAAAATTTGCCTTGGGACCACATTTATTTTGTGCATGCCGTTGACTCTAATCAACTTTATACCTCTCTGGAAACCTACTGGAAGCTAGAGAGGGTATGAGGGTTGGCTAAAGGCTTTGAAGTGTAGCTCCCCTTCGAGTGGGGGAGGGGCTGTATATGCTTTTTAGGATCTCACTACCGGGCACGACACATCTGCCTTTATGAGGGCAGCTGAATGTACCGGCCGGGCAAGTCCTTTATGAGCCTTTTCATATACTTGGAACTTTTAGGGTTTCACTACCGGACGCGACACATCTGCCTTTGTGAGGGCAGCGGAATGTGCCGGCCGGGTGAGCCCTTTATCAGTTCTTCATATAGGTCCTTATGCGTGGCACAACTCTCATGATTTTATTCGTCTCTCTGGATTTTATTCAAAAACTCACAGGCTTGGGTTTTGGAATGAGGATTTATTTTGGGCGGCCAAGCCTCTTTTATATTGAAGAGAGGAAAGCTGTTCTTAAAGTTTTTCAGTATGCACTTATTTGGTTTGTGGTCCACTTGCAGAACTTTTTGATTCGGAAGTTGCCTAATTTCCCTCTCATCCTCGAGATCTCGGCTTATTTCTGCCCTGATTTTGACCTGTGGAGAGTCAGATAAAGAATTGAAGCAAAAATACGGGATCCATAGTAGGTGGAAATTGATAAATCGCCATTTGATATCTGAGTGTTATTTACTTGCAGAGACTAACATGATTCTAGGGTTAGTTGAGGTGACTATTTTTGAAAAAGAATTGTGAAAAGAATTAAGACTTAAAGAATTGTAAAAAAAAAAAAATTTAAGAATGAAGAAATGTATGGAAAAAGGAAGTATAGAAGTTGATACCTAGCCCTTGTCTAATGTATCCCCCCCTAACTTATCACACACTCTGTCCCCAGAGTGGCAAAGTGATAGGTTGAGAAATCATTAGAACAAGGGCTACAGGTTAAGGTAGATTTTCGTTTGCCCCTGGAGAATAGAGTAGTGTAGATGTGAACTGCCCACGTAAGGCGTGGTAGTCCACGTCAGTCATTTCCTCCACTGGTCTTTGGAGAACGATTATGGTGTACATCCAGTAGAGGATGTGGAAGCCGCAGTCGTTGGATTGTCGTATTTGCTGGGGGCATTTGTGGCAGAAGGTGGGGCGATTGAAGTGTTCCTTGCTGTATGCCTTAGTGTGCTGACTCAGAAGCTCTATTAATTTCGCAGCGCACTCTTTTGTCGTTTCTTCTGTTGGCGTCTTGGGCGTTACGACGTAGTGTCGTTGTCAGGCGTTGAACTGGCTGTCGGAACTATTGTATATTGTAGTTGTTCCATCTTGGAGGTTAGTTGCCAGAAGAATCCAGTGCTCTTGATGCAGGATTGGTAACATGATGAAGTTCGGCGTTGTATGTTGGAGATATGCGATCAACGCTTCCGTTGTGCCGAAGTTTTTGAGTTTGAGTAGATCATCCTTCATGAATGGGGATGCCATGTATGTATCTGGATTATGTTGGCCAATCTGAGACTGGTAAGCTGTCATGAGACTGACAGAAAGTTGTCCCTTATCTTGCAAAGTCTCTTGTAGTGAATCGGCCATCACAATAATGTCTTGAGACATGAATACTATGCCATCTTTTTCTGCGGAGAGATTCGCCATGATGATGCGCATTTCAAGGTCGGTGAGACCTTTGCAAGAATCGCGATCAAAATCAGGAAAAGTTGGTTTAGTGGTGTAAGCAGGATCGTTCTTGCTGGTATCTTCTTCTGGCGACTTGTGTTGTTCAGACTCTTTCAGAATTTGGCGGAAGGGTTGCCGTTGTTGACGTTGTACAGCTGAATAGAGATACCTTGGAACATCATCTGGTGACATAGTCGGATCGTTGAAATATCTTCTGTCACAGATGAGCTCCATGGCGTAGCGTCCTCGTAACGAATGGAAGTCTTCAGCTGCCAAATCGGTGAAAGGAATTTCTTGGTTCAGCGCTTGGATATGTCGGATGGTGTAGAAAGCGCTGTCCCCAGATCCTGTGGTGGCTTGAACTGGAGGGTTAATGATTCTGAACCAGGGTTGGCTCCAGTCTTGACGAAGAGAAGGGCGTACAGCCCAGATTACTTTGAGCAGCCGGAAGGGTATACACCGGGCTTCACCTGCTGCGTCTCCGACAAAGTTTATTATGCCGGCTGGTAGCTCGGCGTTATTGAAGTTGTAAACTTTAGCGTCCCTTGCTTCGGTATCCACTATCATAAAAAGCCAGTGGTCCGAGACTTGGAATGGCATTGTGATATAGCGTGCCCGACGCGCTAAACCGGCACGCAGCCGCTCAATCAACCGCGCGCGCAAGCTTTTGTGTAAAAGGCCAAAAGACAATGCGGGTGAAGCGTTGAAGGCTGGTTGTATCCGCTGCTTACTTCTATAGATTTCTATACAGTTGGCGAGGAGGACACGGAAGATTGGCATTGGCATCGTAGACCGGGGTCGGAGGATGCAACGAAAATTTTCACGTGTCAACGTACGCCTGGTTTTTGTATTATTGTAAACTATGTCGTCCCCCGCTTTTGCATCGTCTACTATAGTGTTCAGGATGAAGATGTCCTGAGCATCTAAAGTAGAGATGGCTGTCGTATCAAGATCGTGCATTTTTTGTGGGAGAGGAGGTGGCGGGGGGAGGTCTTGTGGTGGAGGGGAGGCGTGCTATTCGGGGGCCTCTTCATGGCCTTTGAGGTTGTCGTCTAGATCGGAGGCGGAGTCAAGATCTGCGTCAGTATCTAGACTCACTCGGTTTGCCTCGTCTAGGTAAGGGGGAGAAGGTGTTGGGGGGGGAGAAGTTTTTGGCGAGGTAGCGCTGGCTCCTAGTATGCATTGTTGGAGCTCAGCGAAGGCCGCATCCTTGGCAGCTTCCCCCATTGACCCCATAGCGGAGTAATCAAAGAATTGGTCCCCGTAAGAGATGTTTACGTTTTCATGCTGTGGGGACTTGGGGTGGTAGTCACTTTCCTGGTGACCTTTATCAGACCCTTTATGGGAGGGTCCTGTTGCGTTCCCGGGGTCTTCACCATCATCGTGCTTGTCTCCTGAAGATGTGTCTTTATTGGAGTCAGCAGATGAATCGGATTCGTCTTCTTTTTGATCATCATCGTCGTTGTCGGCCGCAGCTTCGTCGGTTGTCTTCTTGTTAGTCGACTTTTTGCACCGCCAGTGAGTGGCTTGTAGCTCATCGAAAGCCACTTGCAGATGCTCGTGTTTCTTGAGCAGTGCGTCGTGGGCTTCTTTGAGATCTGTGTATCTACCCTCGGTGGAGAGGAGGCGTGCTGTCAGATCTGTGACTTGGGCACGTAGTTGTTGTGTTTCATTGATATTAGCTTCCTCTTGATGATGATGGAGCTGCGTAATTGTGTCGTCGATGGTGGCCAGGCGCGTGCTTAGCTCTTCTTGATTCTGCTCAAGCTTGCGGAGATTCTCTTGCAGAGGGTGAGTCTGGTTAGAGATTTTATCGACTTTTCTTGTCGTAGCTTCTTGCTGGCGCGTTGCCCCAAGGATCAGGTCTGGCAGGTTGTTAGTGTGGCTGTTGATAAGCTCAACTTGCCTAGCCACTTCATCCTGTCATTGCTGGATGCCTTGTAGGACGACAGGAAGAGCTCGATGTTGGTTGTCGATCCTGATTACCTGTTTAGATAAATCCTGTACACAAGAAAAAATAGAATGTAATAGGTTAGAAGGATCGGTGAGGAGGTTTCGGACAACGTCAAATTGACGGCCGAATTCCTCACCGATGTTAGTAAGGGGGGCCCCAGAGGCGGAAGGGTGATGTGGCTGGGGCCTATGTGGGATGGTGGTAGTGTCTTGCGGAAGAGACACTGATGATGGTCCGAACTGCGTAGTGACTGTTGATGAAGTCACCAGCGGTGTCAGGGTGGTGGCGGATGTGAAGAGTGGTGGTATTTGTGGCGAAAAAGGTGGCACTGATGATGAAGGGGTGGGAACTGTGGATGTGAATGGAAAGGTGGTGAAGTCGGGCATGGAGGTGGAGAAAGGGAAGCCCAATGTTAGGGTGGGTGAAAAGGTGGATGTGAATGTTGGCGTGGATGTGGGGAGGAAAGTAGTGGTGGGGGCAGCGACGAGCTTCTCATTTAGACTCTGGATGAAAGAGTCAAATGAGGAAGTTGTTAAGATTTCATCGTTGAACCTCTCGTCCTCCGGGTTTGGGCGGGACGTTGGTGTCCCCGACAGCTGTTGGGCCTGCAGCAACCTCCTAGAAGGTCGTTTGGCAGGGATTTTTGTAGGTCGAGCTGTCGGGGCTGTGATGCTCGTTTCAGTTGGGCCCGCAGTTTGTTTCTTTGCAGCGGGTGTGACCGAAGCTAGTAGATGAGTAAGCTCCTCGTCAGAAAAGAAGAGTTGTGTCATATCATAGTGTGCTAGCTCCGGTAACGGAAGGAGGGTTCTTGATGACTTAACCATCGGGCAGAATACATAGTGTAACTTTCCATCCTTTTCTTTGATTATAAACGAATTTTTCAAAGATTGTTCGTTTGTAAGGATGTCGCCCTTTATTTGCGTGCATTGGGGTAATAGCCTGTCCATCTTAAAAAATTTAATTATGGATGTGACATGGCCCCCCAAACAGATCTCTTTCCCTATGAAGGCGGCGGATAATTTCTGGACCATCAACCGTCCGATGTTGACTGGCCTTCCGTTGAGGATAGACCAGAGGACAAAGAGGTCTGATATTGTAACGTTTCCTCCTTCCGTTCTTGGAAAAAGTGCGCCAGCTAGGATTTTGTGCAGAGTGCGCACAAATCCGGAGTGTATGTTGGACGCTTTGCATGTTTTGGCGTCGTATGTGGGAATCCCAGTTAAGCTTTTACAGAATGTGTGGCGGTTGAATTCTGGATGATCAGTTCCCACTGATTTGGCCTTTTTTAGCTGCTCCAGGTCGTCAATGAATATTGAATTTAGCATATTCTCTGTTAAGACGACGTTGCTACCGAAGATTTGGGTGACAATCCTTCTATCACCCCCATCCCGTGACCTATCTGCAATGTCGACGGGCTCCTTTGTCAGGTAGGAGAAGAATTCCGCTGTGGGCTCAATGTAGGATATTTCAGGTATTAAGCACAACCTGGTAAGGTTGGCTTTTTGTAGCGCTTTGAAGATGCGCTCGTGAATTCCCATTTTAGCTAGTATGCTGGAGCAAACATACTTGGTTGGTTTAAGGGTTTTATCGGTGGTGATGGAGGTTTGGATGGATAGGTGCTCTGGTGGTGGTATTGGGGCGGTGATGGGAATGAAGGTGGTAGGGATGGTAGCTGCAGGGGTGGTAGTGGTAGCAGCAAAGGTGGATGGTTTGGCGAAGGGTTGGTCCATGGCAGATAGAGGGTGGACTTGTTTTCTTTCCCTCTTGGGGGGCTGCCCAGATGCAGCCTTTGCAGCTTTGCGTTTTCACTATGTCTCTTGGGCCGAGGAGTCTTCATCGGGATTTGGTATGTAGTCCGATCCTTCATCATCGTCAGAAGAGATGTGCTCGATGTCCTCTTCAGGGGCCTCACCCAAGCATTTGGTGAGGCGGGTTATCTCACACAGGACGTCGATGATCTTGGTCTTGGGAGGGACGACACTGGTGGTGTTGTAAGTGTCCCTGATCTGTATGAGCCTGTCTCGCTCTTCCATCATCTGCTCCCTTGTCA
The DNA here is from genome assembly GCA_963693085.1 of Alisma plantago-aquatica. Taxonomy (NCBI): domain Eukaryota; kingdom Viridiplantae; phylum Streptophyta; class Magnoliopsida; order Alismatales; family Alismataceae; genus Alisma; species Alisma plantago-aquatica. The sequence goes on from OY856413.1 coordinate 438,552,048, forward strand.
GAGCAGGGGCAGTTCCTGAGCCGGAAGTTTTGTTTGCTGGTGACGCCATTTCTGAAAAAGAATAAGAGTTTCATAATTAGAGAAGATTTGAAACAATGTAAATTTGATTTGTAGTTATATCTTTTATATTTTGTGAAAGCAAAAGGGAAACGAAAACCAAACGGTTTCAAGACCGTTTGGTCCCAAATGGTTTCAAGACCGTTTGGTCCCAAACGGTTTCCAGACCGTTTGGTCCCAAACGGTTTCGAGACCGTTTGGTTCCAAACGGTTTCAGGACCGTTTGGTTCCAAACGGTTTCGGGACCGTTTGGTTCCAAACGGTTTGAGGACCGTTTGGTTCCAAACGGTTTCAAGACCGTTTGGTCCCAAACGGTTTCAAGACCGTTTGGTCCCAAACGGTTTCGAGACCGTTTGGAAAGCGAAGAGTCGCAGGTCGCCGGCGCGGGAGAAGGTGGAACAGCGCGAAGGTGAAGAACGCGCCGACGCCTTCGAAAACGATGAGAAGAACGGCGACGGCGATGAAAACGGTGGGAGAGTCGGTGAAATCTTTTGACAGCGACGGCGATGGCGGAGCAAGAGACGTCGTGCGATGGTAAAGGGAACGGCACTGGCGCCATGATGGTGGCGACAGAACGGCGCGGCGACGAAGGCGACGGGTCAGTTGATGAAACCATTCGATAACGACGGCGACGGCAGCTTAAGCAGCGACTGGCGATGGAATGAGCAGCGTGGAGCAGCGACTAGCGATGGAATGAGCAGCGTGGAGTCGCCGGACTACCTTGCGGAAGGTGGACGGAAGGGTGACTTTGCGCGGATGCAACAGGAGCAAGAAGGGAAGTTCTTCGCACGAAAACTCTGGAGAATTCGAAGATTCGAAGAGAGAAAGACGGAGGGGTAGGGTTGATATTTATAGTGATTGGTTGGTGACCTTTTGTATTCCAAACGGTTTGAAGACCGCTTGATCCCAAGCGATCTCAAGACCGTTTGGTCCCAAATGGTTTCAAGACCGTTTTGGTCCCAAACGGTTTCAGGACCGTTTGGTCTCAAACGGTTTCAAGACCGTTTGGTCCCAAACGGTTTGAGGGCCGTTTGGTCCCAAACGGTTTGAGGACCGTTTGGCTCCAAACGGTTTGAAGACCGTTTGGAGTCCAAACGGTTTCAAGACCGTTTGGCTCCAAACGGTTTGGAGACCGTTTGGCTTCAAACGATTTGAAGACCGTTTGGAGGGGCACAAAGGGTTTGTATATTTTTTTGTTTTTGAGTATGTATATTATTTTTTTTGTATTTTGGTTTATGAATTTTTATGTTGTTTGTTTTATGTATTGTTTTTGTAGTTTTGATTATGTAGATTTTTTTTTGTATTTTTAGATTAATGATGAAAGAACTTAAAGAAAGCAAAACAAATTCAAAAGAAAAATAAAAGACTAGAAATTAGAGCAGGTGATACTGAGGTCTTGGGTTGCCTCCCAAGAAGCGCCTTGGTTTTATGTCGCTGGCTCGACGAAGTTAAAACATTATTATGCTGCTGTCATAGTATTTGATTGCTCATGTCTATTTGGCCCATGTTTAGGGTTCGATTCAGGCTGCCCAGCGAAAGTGCCTGTTGGGGGTTTCAATTGTGCAGCAATCTGGGCAAGCTGTGCTTCAACTGCCTTCTGTTGAGCTTGTTGGTTGGCCATCATGGTTTGCTGAGACTGAAGCATTTGTTTTATCAAAGATAGCTCATCTTCCGGTTGTGCAGTGACGTTTTTCTGAGGGTTTTGTTGTTGAGACTGTTGAATATGCAATTGCGGGTGAAGCGGGGGATGAGTGTACTGATAGTAGGCTGATTGATTTCTAGGGTAGTTAGCCCTAGGGAAATTGTTCCTTGGGTTCCCTTGATTTTGGTTAAAATTGTTTGGAAATCCAGGAGGCAGCCTACTGTCAAGTCCCCCTTGTGTCTGATGTTGCGGATTTGCAGTTCCAGAGGGATTCCCATACTGGAATCCATGATGGTTCCTTGGTTGACTGGGATAATAATAAACTTGTCCGGGAATAGTATGGATGGAGTTGACTTGCTCTGGAATCTGATCTTCAGCCTGATTAGTGATGGCCTCATAGGGTTGTGGTGGTGGATGTAGATCCATCATCACATTATAGAGTATTCCGCAGGAAAGAGTCGGATGATCCGAAGCATGACAAGCTTCACAGGATCCTGTGACGGCTTTGACTTGATGAACCAGCGGGGTTTTCTTCTTATCAATTTCCCCTAGAGTTGTTTCAAGGGTTTGCTTTTTATGAGCGATTGTCTTCAAAGCTTCGGCTATTGACTTTAGTTCCATAGATTCCTCAGCTTGAAAGACTTTAAGGACGCCTTTTCCGGCTGACCGCCCCCAGTTGGACTGGTTTTCAGCTCCTAAAGTAACGATTTTCCAGGCATCTTCATAATTTTTCCTCATGAAATTTCCTCCAGATGAGGAATCTAGGAACTGTTTAATGTCATCGCTTACCCCCCGATAAAAGGTTTCAATCAATTGATTCTGTGAAATTCCATGATGAGGGCATTTGCGTAGAAGTTCCTTGAATCTTTCCCATGCCTCAGCGAGGGTTTCTCTAGGTAGCTGGGAGAAATGGTTGATCTGCCCTCTGATTTCATAGGTCAGCGAGGGTGGAAAGAACTTCTCCAAGAATTTTTCCTCTAGAGGGGCCCAAGTGGTTATGATGGGTTCTCTGTCCAATGAGTTGTACCAACTCAAGGCCCTTCCAGATAAGGTGAAATGAAACAGGTGGAGCATTATTGCATCGAAAGCAATACCAGCTTGCGGGACCTGGCGGCATAATGCCTTAAACCGTTTCAAATGGTCCATGCAATCGTCTCCTGAACCTCCTGAGAAGGAAATTCCTTGCATAATCTGGATCCACTGGGTCCGAATCTCAAAGTTTGGGATGTTGATGATCGGAGGCCGGACCGGGTGGTTGTCTTCGTAATTCTTCGGGACAACATAGTCCCTCAGTTGCTTGTTTCGTAATTCGAGCTGAGCAGCCTCGGTCTCTGCTCTTATGCGGGCTTGCTCTTCTGCTCGTATCTCCGCTTGTATTTGGGCATGGGTGTCTGCAATGAGTTGTGCCCGTTGTGCGGCGATAGCAGCATTGACTCTCTCCATCACCAAAGTGGCTTGATGCTGTTCGTCAGCCATTTGACTAGCGTGTTGGCGATTGAGACGGATTCTGCGGTGGAAACTTCTCTCTACCTCGGAGTCGAACTCCGGATCAGGGGAGAATCCTCGATTATGCGGTGATTGCATATACGGGTTCTACCTGAGTAAAGAAAAGAGAACACCTTTAGATAATAGAGACAATATGAAAGCTTCAAGAAGATGATGAGTTATGATTCAAAAAGAAAGTGTAAAAATCCTAACCAACTAGAAAAAATAAACTAAGTGAAATACTAACGTTCCGTTGTCCCCGGCAACGACGCCATTTTTTGATGGAGCTAGGACTTACACCAAAAGATTTTCAGTCTTCCAATGGGAGTCCCAGAATTCTATCACCAAAAACCCTAGAGAGGATTGATGTCTTCCCTAGGTTTACCTAGAACTGGTGCTTAGATAACAACTCCAACCCCATAAGAGTATGGAAGCCTTATCATAGTACAGATTTAGGATCGAACCCAAAAGACAACGGTCTTTTTGCAAGCAACAAGATGGAAAATGTACAACACTTCACTTAGTTATTTTACTAATTGGCACTTATATCAAAAGGTTGGATTTTGATTGGTTTTTAGACTAAAGCATGAAAAGTAAATAAAGCAAGTAAAACTAAGATTTAACAAATGATGATGAATCACTGGGGTTAAGCAGGTATTCACCACCGCTACACATGCATTGTATATGTACTAAGCAAGCAAGACTTATAAGCTAGATGCATGGATGTTCCACAAGGCTGATGCCTTATAAGACAAGAGCGATGCATTGCATCCAAGGATGTTCCACAAGACCGATGCCTCGTAAGACAAGAGCGATGCATTGCATCCTTCGATGTTCCACAAGACCGATGCCTTATAAGACAAGAGCAATGCATCGCATCCTTCAAGGGTTAAGTAGCTCTCATTCGGTACATTTCTACGTGTCAATGAAGATATGTAGTCTTCCAAAGAGAGAATCTTACTCAACCACATGAAACGTGCATCTAAAACTAACAACCGAGCGATAATTATCAAATCGAATAGTATCTTTGTAGGCCTAGTCTCCTATTCGGATAACCTAGCTACGAGAAGTGCGGGAATGTTGCAACGCCAGCCATTCCCGATCAAATGGTCACATGCTTTACATCATTCCCCTCGCAAAGCGTGTTCCTCGACTTACCAAGGTTACTTCCATACAGATGGAAGTGCAACGGATGATAGTGAGTTTACTCCACTCTTTGAGATACACTCCTAGACACTGAAACGGATGCGTGGTGGATACACACACCAGAAACCAACACTAAATCGGTATTCGAGTCTCGAGAGCGGTCGTAGACAAACCACAACAAAAGACAATAGATGCATACAAGAACGTGGCCATCATTCAAGCATGTATGGAACGATTTAGTATTAAAACGAAAGGATAACATCTTTTTAGTACAAAGTACAAGACATGGGCAGCGGGGCTAGTCCCCGCGCCCCAGTGTATGGAACTACTCGCTCCTCATAGAGGGAGCAACAAAGGAGGAGGCAAGAAGAGATAGAAAGAACATCATCTCCACTGAGGAGAGAAGGTTGAACCCTTGGTGGAGAGAGCAACGATCTTCACCCTTCGTGGCTTGCTTGACGACGGATCTTCTCCTCTCACCTTCTTTGTTGATGAGAGAGAAGGTAGCTTTGTAATGGAACGTGAGTCTCAGACCGGCAGCCTCGGGCGGTGGATGGAGTTGTTCTGGTACTAGAGAGGCAGCCTCTGGACGTCTGGACCCTCCTCAGGGATGGCCCTTGAGGTCTTATTTATAGGCCTTGAGTGAGGTCAAACGGTCTGGAGACCGTTTGGGTTCAAACGGTCTTGAGACCGTTTGGCGTCAAACGGTCTTGAGACCGTTTGGCGTCAAACGGTCTTGAGATCGTTTGGCGTCAAACGGTCTTGAGACCGTTTGGCGTCAAACGGTCTTGAGACCGTTTGGCGTCAAACGGTTTTGAGATTGTTTGACGTCAAACGGTCTTGGGACCGTTTGAACTCCATGCGGTCTTGGGACCGTTTGAACTCCATGCGGTCTTGGGACCGTTTGGCTTCATGCGGTCTCGGGACCGTTTGAACTCCATGCGGTCTTGGGACCGTTTGGCTTCATGTGGTCTCGGGACCGTTTGGCTTCATGCGGTCTCAGGACCGTTTGAACTCCATGCGGTCTTGGGACCGTTTGGCTTCATGCGGTTTCGGGACCGTTTGGCTTCATGCGGTCTCGGGACCATTTGAACTCCATGCGGTCTTGGGACCGTTTGGCTTCATGCGGTCTCGGGACCGTTTGAACTCCATGCTGTCTTGGGACCGTTTGGCTTCATGCGGTCTCGGGACCGTTTGAACTCCATGCGGTCTTGGGACCGTTTGGCTTCATGCGGTCTCGGGACCGTTTGAACTCCATGCGGTCTTGGGACCGTTTGGCTTCACTCGACCTTGAGGTTGGTTTATTCTTTTATGATTTTTTTGTGCTTTTTCTGCAAGTGTAAAAGGAAAAAGTTAGTTTGATGATGTATTTACAAAAAGGGGTAAAATTAGGTTTATGTACCGTATAAACGTAAAAAGAGTATGGAAAACTAAAGAAAAAGACTAAGATAAACTACTAAAATAGGAGGTTATCATGTGATATTTCTTGAAATGAATGTATTAGTAGATCTAGAGTCAAATAAAGCTTTTACATTGCATCCCATGACTTCAAGCATGCCTACATTGTTTTTCACCATACATTAGACCATTACATGCTTATCTTAAACATAATAGAAAACTCTAAGGGTTATTACCATCAATTAACCTCTTCACATTTGCTTGAGCCTCCTCATTGTCAATGGAAAACACCTGATCTTGTCTTCTCTCTCCAGCAGGTGGGGCTGCAGCTACAGGTGGGGCTACTACAGGTGGGGCTGCTACCAGTCTTGGTCCTCTTAGTTTTGGCATAGGACAAACAGCTTGGAGGTGTCCTTCTTGTGGGCATCAGTAGCATGTTTTCTTCTTGTAGCGGCACTCACCGGTGTGCCCCTTTCTGCAGGTGCGACATTGAGGTTAGTTGATCTCTTTACGGGGTTTCCCTTTTCCTCCATGTTTTCCTTTGGCATGATTACACCCTTAACCTTTCTTGTGGTTGCTCTTCTGGCCTTGGGTTCCTTCAGTGAAACCCAAATATCCCTTGGGTGGATTTTGAGCAGGCATCACTATCCTCTCCATGTCCAGGGTAGTGTTGTAAGCTTCAGCGAAGGTTTTAGGTTTACTTTCCATCACATGGGGCTTGATGGCAGGGTGAAGATGCTCTATGAAGTGATCAACCCTTCTTTCCTCATCCATCATATGCCCAAAATGCTCCAGGATTTGAAACTTGTGTCCAAAGTCTGCCACAGATGAGTTTCCTTAAGTCATGTTGGTGAACTCCCATTCGTTTTCCATCTTAGCTGAGATAGGGATGAATTTGGCGGTGAAGATTGTCTTGAATTCAGCCCATGTCATTGGTTCCTCAGCTAAATCTCAAGCTATGATATGTGTCTCCCACCATATCTTGGCTGCTCCTTCGAGGAGGTGAGCAACAAAGATGACCTTCTTGCTTGGCTATACCTTAAGCATGCATAATCCATTCTCGACTACAAGCAGCCAAACCTCTGCCTTGTCGACCACTTTGGACTTGTCCTCTCCCTAGAACTTCTTGATGTTCAGCTTGACGAAGTCTAAGATGGTGGCTCCCAGTCGAGAACGAACAGGAAGTGGCTCTCCATTCTCACCTCTAGCTATGTCTCGGAGGGCCAAAGCTCTAATGGCCTCTATCAACCTCTTCTGTTGCTCCATCCACAAAGCGTCAGGGGTGTGAACCACCATGGTTGGTTCTGGACCACCACCTTTGTCTTCTTCCATCTTGGCCTCCTCCTCGTACACATGTTGCTCCTCGTACCCCTGTTCCTCCTCTTGATCAAGGTTGCTGAAGGGTATCGGGTCAGGGTTGGGGACCTCATGTGTAGTTTCTTCATGTCTCTTCCTCTTCTTTGAGGATTCACCACCATGGTTCCTCTTCCTCTTCTCAGAAGATACTTTCCCTTACGTGAAGGTCCACCACCATTGGTGGCATCTGGTATAGCCACGGTATTCACGCGAGCCATCTGCATAAGCATAAAAATAGACCTTTTAGTCTATACCTTTAAGCTAATTATACTTATGTCGATGACATATTATTATTTATCTTTTATTAATTTGATGGAGGATTCCTTATTCCTTAGCATACTTACCCATACCTCAAGAGGGTGATGAAGAGAGAGAAAACCCTAATCCTTAAAATCCTTAACAGAATTTGAGTTGAGAAAGGGTGAACAAGATGAGAGAGTCATAAAGTTATCTTATTTTGAGTCAAATCCTAAGACATTGGCCAGACAGTCACACAAATCTGGGAGTCCTCATATTCCGACTAGCGGTGCAGAGGAAAATATTTCCATTCCCCAGATGTGATCCTTTTCTAGACACCTCTGTCTTTCAAAGAATCCTCAAATAACTCTCTCGGGTCTATGGAATTTGTATCTATCATCCAGGAAAGGCGAATGTTGTAGCTGACGCTTTAAGTCGGAAACAACTCAGATGTGCAGCTGTTTTGTCCAGTCAGTGGAAGAGTTTAGAAGAGCTAGTAGAGTGGACTCCACATCCGTTAGAGGATCGAGTTCATTTGGACAACATCCAGATACAGTCAGAATTGTTGAGTGAAATTGTAGTAGCACAGTTGGCCAGTGGGGAACTTGACAAGATGAAGGGCTTGATGAAGAAGCCATAGACCCGTCTTTCATTGGGAATAGATGGAGGGATTAGATTTGAGAATCACATATGGGTTCCTAAAGATTCACCATTAAAGGGACATATCCTATAAGATGCTCATGGTTTCAAATACACAGTACACCCATGGACTACTAAGATGTTTAAAGACATGTAGAGGTTTTTCTGGAGGCCAGGAATGAAGAAAGACATTGTGGCTTATGTGGCCATCTATCTCACGTGCCAAATGGTGAAGGTTGAACACCAATGACCCAATGGACTTTTACAGTCTATAGAGATTCCAGAGTGGAAATGGGAACATATCACCATGGATTTTGTGGTGGGTCAACCCAAGACAAAGAGAGGTCATGATGCGATATGTGTAGTGGTAGATCGCCTTATCAATTCAGCACACTTCCTTGCCCTAAATACCACTTCCAAGGTGTTAGATCTAGCTGAGTTGTATATCAGAGAGATAGTATGTTTGTAAGGCGTACCCGGTTCCATCATCTCTGACAGAGACCCAAAGTTTACTTCCAAGTTGTGAAAACAAGTTAAAGAGGAACTTGGTATAAGGGTGAAGTTCAGTACCGCTTACCACCCCGAGACAGATGGTCAGTCAGAAAGGACAATCCAGACCTTAGAGGATCTGCTGAGAGATTGTGTGATTGATTGGGGTGGATCATGGGAGCAGTACTTACCATTAGCTGAGTTTGCCTATAATAACATCTATCAGGTCAGTACTGGGATGCCTCCATATGAAGCTCTTTATGGGAGATTGTGTCGGTCACCACTTCACTGGGATGATGTTGGTGAAAGAACCCTATTGAGGTAAGATGAACTCCAAGTGTATGTTGATAAAGTTGCTTTGATCAGGAAAAGGCTAAAGAGAGCCCAGGATTGACAGAAGTCGTATGCTAATGCGAGACAGACTGATGTGCATTTCACTATGGGAGAACATGTTTTTCGAAAAAGCCGACCGTTCTGAGCTATAGCTAAGAATAGAGGAAAGTTGAGTCCCCGATACGTGGGTCCGTTTGAAGTGATAGAATGGATTGGTGAAGCTACATATCATTTGGCGTTACCCCATCAATATAGTATGATGCATGATGTGTTTCACATGTCCAATCTGAAGCGATGTGTGCAAGATCTGAGCCATGTGCTGAGCATTGAACCCATTGCGCTTCAAGGGAAGCTAACTTATCCTAAGTTACCTTTGCGGATTCTAGATACCAAGGTGAAAGAGCTCAGGAATAAGAATATAGAGATGGCAAAGGTTCTTTGGAAGCACCATGGAGAGGATGAAGACACATGGGAGTTGAATATAGACATGGAAAAAGCATATCTTTATTTGTTTGTTTGATTGTTGAATTTTGAGGGAAAAATTCCTATAAGGAGGGGAGGATGTTATAACTCCATTTTTCTAAACCATGTAATGATATTTGTAAATCTCCTTTTAATTGATAAATGAAATTAATGTTTGAGTTATTTGTTTGAATTGAATGATTTTCGTGCATAATAGCCTTGTTTGTTTTCTTAATGGGCTCTACTGGTTATTAAGCCCAATTGAAATAAAAAGAAAGGAAAATTAATTTATTTGAATAAAGGGATAAATAAGAAAATAGGTAAAAGAATAAGAGGAAAAGGCAAAGGAATATTTCCCAAGGTGGGATTTCATGCCTTTAGGGTTCCTTGAGGTCTAAGGAATCCAAGATGATAATTTAATGACAAGGGAAAAAGATAATATGTGAAAAATGCATATAATTAAGTGATGACTTGCAACTAAAGAAAAGAACTCGATTTCTTTAGATAATAATCCCAAATTTGGCATGATGAAAGACTAAGGCATTAATGAGATTCCCTCAAAATTTGGGATAAAAAGGAGCTATAGATTAGGAGTTATGATTTTCACAAATTATCCTAAAACATATGGAATTATCTTGAATAAAGGAATTTATATTCCTTTTGTTTGAGCACAAGTAATAGGGGCCGTTGGATCTTGATCCAACGAGGGCTGCACATCATCCAGTTACAAAGGAACTCAGATCACATGATGAATCTGGGGAAGTTTCCCCTTCGATTTTCTTGCGATCCAAGGCATGTGCAAGCCTAGAAATTGTCCCATTGAATCTGGGAGGGAGTTCTGAACCTCCTAGACCCTAGTTTATCGACCTCTGGAGGCGTATAGAAGAAACGACCAAATCACCCGAAGGTGAGGGTGGCGGTAGGGTTGAGAAACCCTAAGAGGACCCTCCCTAATCCTATAAAAGTATGCCCTCTCGCTTCCTTACATCCTCACAAACCTAGACGGCCACTTCCCGAGCCCTAGCTCACTCTCTGTCCATCGATAGACTTCTCTCCGATGAGAGCACCATCGTGGGTCGTGGGCTAGGAATGGAGGCGGACGAACAACAGGAGCTGCTCGATCAAGTTCCACTGTGGTCTCGCAAAGAGATCCAACGGTCCCAGGCCTGGCCGACTTACTAATCTTGCGAGTGGAGGCACGCGACGCAGAGCGTCGGATCCAAGGGGTGGACCAGCGGAACATCAATCAAACGGCTGAGAAAATTTTGGTAAATAGCTCTCTCTTACCGAAATTCCAGAAAAGTGCTTTTTCTTGCGAAATTCATAGAAATTTCTAGGAATCTCGGATTAATAAAATTTATATATGAAAGTTGATCAGGAAAATAAGAGGAACAAGATAAAAATGGTTTAGTAACCTGTTTCTATCTCGTTTTGCAAAAGTATATTAATTAGATAGAAAAAGGTATTAAAAGGTAATTAGAAAGCCTAATTGAGTATAAAGGATGAATCTTTAAGGTTTAATTGGTTAATTTGAGAAGTATTAACCTGTTGAATATTAAAGTAGAGTTTCAATCTATTTTACATGAAAAATGGGCTAATTTAGGGTTTTAATCTATGTATGAAGGATAATACATATAGAAACCCTAATTTAGGGTAAAAAAAGAGAAAAACTTTGTTTAATTCAGATTATGGAAATATGTTACCATATAATGATCTTAAGCCTTTTAGGAGTGTTATGATGAGAAAGTTAAAGTTTTTATGTAGTATTGTGGAATTAGGGTTTATAATACTAAAAGTGGAGGCAAAACCCTAATTGCAAAGGAAACCCTAAAAATGGGAAGAGAAGTCCTAAGAAACACGGTGAGTTTGGTTACACCTTGATAAAAGGAAATTTGTATGTTTATTTTAGGATTTCTGTGCATACTTGCTTGCTTGGTTGGGTTTTTTCTACTTAAATGATTCTGTCTAAAAATCTGTAATCACTGGTATGTGGTTACGCTTATGGTTAATCACTTTAGTTTCACGGCGATTCTCATATGTTTTATCAATTTCCTAAAAATAACTGCTTGGATGACTTTTATTGCATGCAACTATAAAGTGACTATGATTATCACCATAAATCTGTATACATGACTGGCTTGAATCCCGATCCTCCTTGTTAATGATGAAAAGGGTAACCTAGTATATGGCCTACCTGTTAAGTAGGACATCAGGTTATCATGAGTTAGGAATTGGGCTACCCACGTGTAGTGCCATGCGACTCTTTAGCACACCATGAGTTAAGGAGTGGGCTACCTATGGGTAGTGCCATGCAACCCAACCCAAGAAATTGATTCAACTGTTAGGTAGGATCATGGGGGTTTTAATTGGGATCTACCATACGGAAGGTAGCATCCAGGTCCACTATAGGGACAATGCAGAGGCTAAGGTATGTATGGATTGAGCAGTTATGTCTAAAATGTAAATTTGTTTGTTAAATCATAATTGACTACAATATGTTGTTATAGTTAATTGCACGATTATTGTTTCCCTCACATACCGACATATTCATTTATGCTGACCAACATTTTGTTTGTCGGCATCTTAGGTACAAATCCCAAAAGGACAAACATTAAATTGACATATTGTGAATACATGAATTAAAGTACAAGGAGGATTCGTTAGAATAGTTTTCGTATGTGGATAGAAGTTTAGAAATCCAAGTTTTTCAAAAGGTTTGCAAAATTTTATTTTATTACAGCTTTCAATATAGTTTGGTAGAATTTGATAATTATTATTGATTAATTGTCGAACATTTGATCTGAAAATTGGGATAACGACTCTCACCTCTTGGTCTCCCTTAATTGGGGGTTACCAGGATGCGGGGTTGTTACAATTAGGTAAAGAAAGGAGCTTTGTGTCATGCTCATCTCTTAAACACCTAGCACATCCTAATGTTTGACACATATCCTACCATATGTCAACTAATCCTTATTAGATATCTTAAGATGACACATATACATCCATGTGTCATATAGCCACGAATTTATCTCTCTTAAGATGACACATACACATCCATGTCTCACTTAACTACAAATCCTCTCTCTTTTGATGACACACATATACCCATGTGTCATCCTTATACTTTTTGCAATTAGGACCATGCTACCCTCCACCATTCCTATAAAAGGAGCCTTCATTCACCCCACCATAATTACAAGTTCTCTCCTCTTCATCCCAAAGCAAAGGTGAACGTCCCTTCTCCCTCCTTTCCCATCTCCTTCACCATAAACCTCCCATTTCTCACTACATTAGAAAACCACTCTCTCTTTCTCTATGTTAGTGAAAGGAACCACCTCCCAACAAACACTCTCTCTATAGAAACCTACTACCTCCTTCCTCCCCCATAGTAAGAGAAACCCAATACTATGTCTTCCACAATATTCTTTCTCTAGAATATATAAGCCATCTCTCTTCTACCCTAGTGAGAGAAACCCTAGAAGTTGATCTAGCTAGGAATGAGGATCGAGGTAATGGGAAATGTGAGAGAATGTTGCCCAAATATATCAATATTGGATATATTTAATGATGATATGGTCTTCTTGTGAAAATATGTATTAAGGACATATAAATGTATGGTTCCCACGTTTTTGTCATCCAAAAAGTAGGGTTTATTATTGTTTAATATGATATTCAATTCCAATCACAATCTATAATATCAACATCAATAAAAGGTATGGTATAGAATGTTTTGGTATTATATGCAGTAAAAGTATAGGCATACTTCATATACTTTCCTAAAGAAGGAATAAGTGATCAACTATACACAACCTCTTTATTAATAAGCTTGGTATGACTTCCATATATTTGTCCATATTATCCTTCAATTTTGAGTTTAAAGGTTTTAGATAATAATCAAGCATTTCTTTGGATTCCAATCCGATTGTTTTTTGGTTCCCTTTTCCCTTATTTCTCTATATTATTTGAGTCATGTGATATTGTTGGAAAGCAGAATTTCATCAGACATTTCAAAGGTTCGTAGAAGCCTTTTTTACTGATGCTTGTAGCCAGTAAAGAGGAAAGGTTATTCAATTGGTTCCATGTTCGGACGGGGGGACTCCCTAATCTATTGCACGCTCCTGGACATAGATTTGTCTGATTTAATTCCACAATCTCACAAGTTTACATTTTAGGTGTCATAGTAAAAAAACTCAACTAGTGATTCATTTATTCATGACTACCTTTTGACCTCATTAACTTTGACTAGCCATCATTTTGAGTTGTATATCTTTGATGATTTCCTTTTAATTCTAAACCATATATTGGGAGATGTGTTGGTAACAAAGTCGGCATGTCTTGGCTGGGGATTGATATATTTGGGATCCAGATCTAAGTCATTTGGAGTCAGGGATGGATGAGTATAATGCTCTACCATACTCAGGCCCACACTTGGGTTGGTCATGTAGAGTCAGCCATGATCAAGTTAGCAATGGAATATAATCTCCTACAAAGATTAAGCATGCTAACTAATGATTATCCAAGTGGCATTTTGTGCAAGTAGCACCCTCTTCTGGTCTCGGAAAGGCGACCAGTGGCTGCATGTGGTAGTTTGATTCACTGTTTAGAGCATGTGGTGTGCACGAGTGGCTCGAGGTGTGCCAGGGTTCTTACAGGTGTTTTGGTAACCCTGATGGACTAAAGCCTTGTCTAAGCAAGTTTTTGTTTGCAGACCAATTGCCCAAGGTGAATTGACACCTTCTCTGAGAGTTGTAGTTAAGCTTGTTTATGGAATAAAGTTTCCTTCTTCTTTATTTAACAAATACCTACAATTATGGTTAATGCTCATCAATATTGTTCTAACTTTTTGATAGAGTTGTCATCTGATAATTACTTTATGAATATCTCAATCGATTCTTTAATTATTGGAGTAATATATCAGAACACAATTGTGTTAATAGTTTCATGCTGCTATTCTCTATTTTCCCATACTTAGACATTTATCTAACCCATACTCTCCCACTTGGGTTGCACCATATTCTTCCATGTTACAGATTGTTATTTATAGGACCTTTTCTTGTGGAAGACTCATCTTGAAAAGATCTTGAAGGGCATCAAGTATCAAAGGCGGATCAAGCTTAATTTTAAACTCATGTATCATTTTTTATTGATATAGGAGATAATGTAAAAATACCTTTTGTAAGGGTGTAATATTTTGAAATGAAATATTCCTTATCTCACTCTTGTGCTTCGATCCTTGGTGCCATATTAACGACTCAGATTTAGCTACTTGATTTTTGAAGGAAGAAAATCAGGTGGTTGAATCAGGGTCGTTACAAAAGATGGTCTCAAAGCAACAAGATGAGACCTTACACAAGAAAAATTGTAGAAGTATAAACTGAAAACTAGAGTTAGTATAACCTTAAGTAGAATAGACTAAGATAAGTCATAACCTAAATCTTATAATTTTCGCGGATGAAAATTCTTCGAAGGGGTGGTATATTGAACATCCTGATCTCTAGCCCAAATTGAAACTCCTTATTTAGAGCTATTTATAAAAACAAGCTTCTTTGAGATTGTTTTTTTAAAATGAATTTTAATGTTAAAATAATCTGTTATGATTTATTTAAAAGCTTTTATATATTGAAAATACAATTGTAGTACTTTTTGCCAATTTTGAAAAATAACATTTTGGTGGGTAAGCACACAAGTAGGTAGCTGGGTGGCAAGCAAGTTTCTTATGGAGGTAAGCATGTAGCTGTGTAGCAAGTAGATAGCTTGAGCAAACACACTATTAGGTAAAGAAAGGAGCTTTGTGTCATGCTCATCTCTTAAACACCTAGAACATCCTAATGTTTGACACATATCCTACCATGTGTCAACTAATCCTTATTAGATATCTTAAGATGACACATATGGATCCATGTGTCATATAACCATGTATTTATCTCTCTTAAGAAGGCACATACACATCCATGTGTCACTTAACTACAAATCCTCTCTCTTTTGATGACACACATATACCCATGTGTCATCCATATAATTTTTGCATTTAGGACCATGCTACCATCCACCATTCCTATAAAAGGAGCCCTCATTCACCCCATCATAATAACAAGTTCTCTCCTCTTCATCCCAAAGCAAAGGTGAACGTCCCTTCTCCCTCCTTTCCCATCTCCTTCACCATAAACTTCCCATCTCTCACTAGATTAGAAAACCACTCTCTCTTTCTCTATGTTAGTGAATGGAACCACCTCCCAACAAACACTCTCTCTATAGAAACCTACTACCTCCTTCCTCCACCATAGTAAGAGAAAACCCAATACTATGTCTTCCACAATATCCTTTCTCTAGAATATATAAGCCATCTCTCTTCTACCCTAGTGAGAGAAACCCTAGAAGTTGATCTAGCTAGGAATGAGGATCAAGGTAATGGGAAATGTGACAAAATGCTGTCAAAATATATCAAGATTGGATATATTTAATGATGATATGGTCTTCTTGTGGAAATATGTATTATGGAAATATAAAGGTATGGTTCCTACATTTTTCTCATCCAAAAAGTAGGGTTTATTATTGTTTAATATGATATTCAATTCCAATCGCAATCTATAATATCAACATCAATAAAAGGTATGGTATAGAATGGTTTGGTATTATATGCAGTAAAAGTATAGGCATACTTCATATACTTTCCTAAAGAATGAATAAGTGATCAACTATACACAACCTATTTATTAATAAGCTAGGTATGACTTCCATATATTCATCCATCTTATCATTCAATTTTGAGTTTAAAGGTTTTAGATAATAATCAAGCATTTTTTAGATTCCAATCCTATTGTTTTTTGGTTCCCTTTTCCCTTATTTCTCCCTATTATTTGAGTCATGTGATATTGTTGGAAAGTGGAATTCCATCAGACATTTCAAAGGTGACTAGAAGCCTATTTCACAGATGCCGGTAGCCAAAAAAGAGGAAAGGTTATTTAATTGTTTCTATATTCGCATGGGGAGACTCCCTAACCTCTTGCACGCTCCTGGACATAGATTTGTCTGATTCAAATCCACAATCTCACAAGTTTACATTTTAGGTGTCATAGTAAAAAAACTCAACTAGTGATTCATTTATTCATAACTACCTTTTGACCTCATGAACTTTGACTAGCCATCATTTTGAGTTGTATATCTTTGATGATTTTCTTTTAATTCTAAACCTTATATTAGGAGATGTGTTGATAAAAGAGTTAGCATGTCTTGGTCGGGGATTGATATTTTTGGGATCCAGATATAAGTCCTTTGGAGTCGGGGATGGATGAGTATAATGCTCTACCATACTCAGGCCCACTCTTGGGTTGGTAATGTAGAGTCAGGCATGATCAAGTTCGTAATGGGGAATAATCTCCTGTAAAGACTGAGCATGCTAACTAATGATTATCCAAGTAGCATTTTGTGCAAGGAGCACCCTCTTCTGGTCTTGGAAAGGTGACCAGTGGGTGCATGTGGTAATCTGATTCACTATTTAGAGCATGCGGTGTGCACGAGTGGTTGGAGGTGTGCCAGGGTACTTACAGGTATTTTGGTAACCCTAATGCACTAAAGTATTAGCTAAGAAAGTTTTTGTGATTGCAGACCAGTTTCCCAAGGTGAATTGACACCTTTGAGAGCTATAGTTAAGCTTGTTTATGGAATAAAGTCTCCTTCTTCTTTATTAAAGAAATACCTACAATTATGGTTAATACTCCTCAATATTGTTCTAACATTTTGATAGAGTTGTCATCTGATAATTACTTTATGAATATCTCAATCGATGCTTTAATTATTGGAGTAATATATTAGAATACAATTGTGTTAATAGTGTCATGCTACTATTCTCTATTTTCCCATACTTAGACATTTATCTAACCCATACTCTCCCATTTTGGCTGCGACATATTCTTCCATGTTGCAGATTGTTATTTATATGACCTTTCATTGTGGAAGACTCATCTTGAAAAGATCCTGAAGGGTGTCAAGAATCAAAGGCAGAGCAAGCTTAGTTTTAAACTCATGTATAATTTTTTTTATTGATATATGAGATAATGTAAAAATACCTTTTTTAAGGGTGTAATATTTTGAAATAAAATATTCCTTATCTCACTCTTTTTCTTTGATTCTTGGTGGCATATTAACGGCTCAGATTTGGCTACTTGATTTTTGAAGGAAGAAAATTAGGTGGCTGAATCAGGGACGTTACAGGGAGAGAAGGGAAGTCTTGTGAAATGGGGGAGGAAAATAAAAAGTTACCTATTTACTTCTGAAGGCCAGCGTCTAGGGAGGGGAAGTGGTTAAAAATCAGCAATGCAGTAAGTTGCTACACCCTAGAGCTTGAGGGAGAGGCATCAACACTTTGGGAGAAAGAAGATGTAGCAATGAGGAAAGATGTTACAACCCGTTCCTAGCCTTGTTGGTAATCCTAGAGATTTAAGATAATCTTAATTCTTGTCATATTTTTGTTAGTAATATATTTTTATCTTGTGCTTTATATTAACTTTGGTAACCTTAAATACTTATTTGAGCAACTTATAATCATGACTTAAGTCTAGTATAAAGATACGAGTTGGAGTAATAAGACATTAACCCATACATGTATGCATGAAGAGATTTAATGAAATTTAAGGAAATAACTAATAAATAATTTTTCCTATGAGAATATTATCAAAATAATATCGTGGGTTTGTAGATAATTCAAATATGAATCTAACAAAAAAAGAATGAAAAAAAGTAGAGTTAAAATGAGAAAGTTATTCCCTTTTTAGTAAACATATACATAGTGTTGCGTCGTGACCGCGACCGTGACACTGCGTCATGGCCGCGACCGCAAAGCTGCGTCTTGGCCGCGACCGCAACCGATGCCGCCTAGGACAGCCAATCGTAAAATGATCATGTCTTGAACCATACTTATCTGTTTTCAATGAAACAAAGTGTGTTAGAACCGTGATTCAATCCTCTATCATATCAGACACCTTGCGCAATGAGAGGGTGACCTGGAAGGCATTTTCTAAGGTAACTTTTTGGAAAGAACGTGAAGAACGGTGGGAATCCAAAAAGGTTGCTATAGATTCGACTTGGTAAGTAGGTTTAACCCTTGATTCTTCCTTCTCTTCTTTTTTCCTTGTTCGAGATCCCTAATCCAATAATTTTGAGGTTTATCTTAACCTCCTATCTTTATCTTCTACCTACAACGGACCTTCTTTAGGATCGAGAAACACATTAAAAGGTTGTTTTTAATGAGATCTAGAGTATTAAAGCTTGATCCTGACTTATGTGAGCTAAGACCCAAGATTAGTTGATAAAAAGCCTAAGATAAGTGATCTTGGGTGATGTTTGTGAGTAGATAATCATCTTTTACCCTTGATTTAAAGCATACAAATTCAAATAATAATTTCCAGTGTTTTGATTCTTTCTTTATGATATTTG
Source organism: Alisma plantago-aquatica (assembly GCA_963693085.1). NCBI lineage: Eukaryota > Viridiplantae > Streptophyta > Magnoliopsida > Alismatales > Alismataceae > Alisma > Alisma plantago-aquatica. The sequence goes on from OY856413.1 coordinate 438,570,724, forward strand.
TGATGGTTTAAATAAATGTATGTGGTGAATATCAGTAGATGAAATGCTTTATTAATCATATTATCAGTGATGTATTACCATGTTGAAAGTTGTCATGTGAATTGTCATGATTCAACATACGATGAATGTGTAAATTGAGGCACCAAAAAGACAAGTTGCCCTAGTTCATGTTTTAAGAGTTGGAGTATCGTTTGTGAGATATATGAAAATTATTAAGTGATTTACTATTGAAACGCGAGATGCTTAATTGTAAGAAATAGGGTAATCATTGGCTATGATGATGATACATGTTATATTAACTAAACATCACTAGACATTAGATGCCATGGACACTGTAGAATCCTCACAGACAGAGGTCTGCGCTATGGGAAGGAAACAATTTCCCGATTGGAGGTAGTCCAGATCGAGGTAAGCCGGAGTGTACCAGTAGGGTGTGGGGTTTTGACCAGTAGGCAAACTCCTTACAGTTGTGTGGTACCCAACACCAATCGGAGATACTGGTGGTGTCTGTGCTACAAGTTGTAGTGATCAGTGGTCGGTAGGTCCAATGATGCACGAGGGCTTTGACTCACCGCCTGAGTACCCATGTTGAGAGATGGAGTCTGAGATATCTGACCTCTCCCATTAGCCACTGAGAGGCAGCCATGCTGATGCTAGCTGCATATGTGGTATTGAGATTAAAGACTTAGGAACCCGGGCATGCTTCTAAGTCTTATACAATGAGATCTTAGCTTGATGCAATACTTCCACATGGTGTGGTACACCTCATGTGGGTCTAGAGGAATAATAAATGGATTTAAAATAATGTAAATAGTTAGGTTATCCTTTTATTGCATTCAATATTTGTATTACCACCATGCTGAGTGAATTATAGTTTTTAAACTACCATGCTTACATGATTGCATTTAAGTTTTATTACTTGTAAATATTATAAATATCTTGACTACATGTTGATTCTCTACTCACTAAGCCAGTAGCTCACCAACCTACTGAACAATTTTTGAGTTAATGGATTAGCTCTTCCTGAGGAGACAGAAGCCAACTTTTATAAAGAGTAGCACAGAGGTCTTGAAGAAGAGTAGTTAGAGGGTATCTTATCCTTCCTCTGGATCCTGGGATTGAAAGAGTGAGAAAAGAGAGAAGTTTGAAATGTAATGTACATAATGTATATTAAGTGTGAAACTCTTTCTTCTATGTAATAGAAAAGTTCTATTGTATCTTGTTGTTATGTTTAATTGAGACTTCTCGTTCGGTAAGTGATATTACAATATATTTTAGAGAACGAAAAAAAATATGGCAGATTTTTCATAAAATTATGCCCTAATCTCATGATTAGTGGTAATCATGGGATGTGGGTGTATCAACTTGGTATCAGAGAATAGGTTGAACCTAAAATGAGTTTAGGTTTGGGACATGGGTGATAAGAGACTGATAGGATTAGGATGTTTTCCTCTTTGAACTGCAATTTTCTAACATATGTGTTCTGTTATGGATTTGTAGATGGAAGGAAGGGGACGTAGACATAGTGAGGAATAAGCTAAGAGCCATTACGGCTCTGACCCTTGAGCAATGGCTCAAGGTCCAGAGGATAATGAGGCAACAAGGATGTATCATATTTTTTTGGAGACAAAAGAAAAATACAAGATGGACATGATGTCTTTATCTTCTAGTAAGGATTTGATGAGATCCTACGAGTTGGTGAAGAAGCTTGGTGGAACTAAATTTTCTGGGACAACAGATCCAACTGTGGAAGAGGTGTGGCTTCGACAACTAGAAAATGTCTTTCGCCTAATGGAGTTATCAGGAGGTAAGCAAATCAATCATGTTGTCTATTTACTTAAGGGAGATGCTGAGTTGTGGTGGCGGGGAGTGGAAGATAAAAAGAGAAATGTAGAGATGACCTAGAAGGACTTTGTGGATGATTTTCACCTTAAGTATTTTCCTCCTACCTTCTTAAGTGATAAGATTAAATAGTTGGAGAACATCAGACAAGGAAGTACGACAACTGGTGAATACAAGGCACATTTCATAAGGTTGGAAAATTTCTATCCGCAACTTGTGCCTGATGATCTAGAAAAGTGCATAAGATTTCAACAAGGATTAAGAATAGAGATTAGACACACCGTGTCAGCCATTGGTCAAAGAGATAGAGAAAACTTTGGGGAATTTGTGGAAGAAGTGAGACATGTAGAAGAGTCAGTTAATTTAGTAGTCCAAGACTAAGAAAAGATCTGGAGACTTCAATAGAAGGCAAAAAAGCAGTGGTGGATATAGAAGAGGTGGTGGTTTCTTTTCTAAAATAGGATAAGGACTTGGCTGTTTTGGGAGACAAGGATCTAGTTTTTCACCAAGTGGAGGAAGACCCAATTCCGGTAGACAAAATACACAGTCTACATGGATACCTCCAACTAGGTCTTCAGGATCTTCAGTGTCAGTGACAGGACCACAGAGACATGATGCATCCATATGTGACAATTGTTGCAGGGCACATTTTGTTCAGTGATGGGGAACTAACGCTCCAATATGTTTTCATTGTGGACAAATGGGACATAGAAAAAGGGACTGCCCAAAGCTTCCACATGTTTTAGAACAAGAATCATAATTACAGTTTCAGACTCCAAAAAGGCATGCACCAATTTGAGGGACAAGTTCTTCAGTGGCTTCATGTTCTAGAGGGGAAGCACCTAGTACTAGTAGTGGACAATAAGGACAACATGGCAGAGGGAGAGCTACTGGACGCTTCTTCTCAATGACACCATCTGAAGGTGTAGTTTCACTCAAAGTTGTGACAGTTTAGATGCTTCTCTTTAACAACATATCTGTTACAATATTAATAGATCTTGGTGCAACACATTATTTCATTTAAAGATTGATATTTAGTGGACTAAATCTTCTAACCCAAGATTTATCTTATGAGTTGTTGTTAATCATTCCACTAGGTGAATCCTCAGTTTTGACATAAGTATGTCCTGGATGTCTGTTGAGTTTTAGTGTGTATACAATAGCAGTTAATCTCATACCCTTAGATATTAGTTCTTTTAAAATCATTTTGGGTATGGACTACCCTGAGACATATCATGTCCAGTTAGATCGTTGGAAGAAAGAAGCTATCTTTCAACAAGGTGGTTTTTCATGTGTCTTTACCGAAGATAGAAAAGTCTTGCCCACATGTATAGTATCAACTGTTATAGCTGATAAGATGATGAGAAAGGGGTGTCAGGCCATTTTAGCACATGTGGTGGATGCTAGGACAGAAAAAAGAGCAATCAGCCTAGCAGATATTCCAGTAGTATGTGGGTTTTAAGATGTCTTCCTTTATTAGTTACCAGGTTAACCACCTGAAAGAAATATTGACTTTAAGATACAAACTTTACCTGGTAGCCATCCAGTAGCATTACCTACCCATAGAATGGCACCTGGGGAGTTAAAGGAATTGAAAACCCAGTTATAGGAGTTTATGAATAAAGGATTTATTAAACCCAGTACATCACCTTGGGGAGCTCAAGTACTATTCATGAAAAAGAAATATGGAACCATGCAGTTATGTATAAGATAAAAATTAAGAATAAATATCCTTTTTCTAGGATTGAAGAGATGTTTGATCAACTCTGTGAGGCAACGATCTTTTCAAAGATAGATCTCAGGTCAAGTTATCATCAACTAAGGATAACAACATCTGATGTACCTAAGTTAGCATTCAGATGAAGGTATGTGCACTATGAGTTTGTAGTTATGTCTTTTGGATTAACAAATGCCCCTGCAACCTTTATGGACATGATGAATAGGGTTTTCAGACCATATTTATATCAGTTCATAGTAGTGTTTATAGACGACATCCTTATATATTCTAAAGATGCAGAGCAACATGAGAAACATCTGAGGATAGCCCTACAGTTGTTAAGGCAACATTAGCTTTATGCTAAGTTCAGCAAATGTGAGTTTTGGTTGGCTGAAGTATCTTTTCTTAGACATGTCATATCAGGAGGAGTTAGTGTTGACCCTAAGAAGGTAGAATCTATTCTTCAGTGGGAGAAACCTATGACCCATACTGATATCAGAAGTTTCCTAGGATTAGCAGGATATTATAGGAAGTTTATAAGGAACCTTAGTGCAATAGAAGCACCTCTTACATGCTTAACAATGAAGGATGTACATTTTGTTTGGTCTGATTCATGTGAGAAAAGTTTCCAAATTTTATAGAAGAAGTTAACTACAACACCAGTCTTGATATTAACAGTGGTAGATAAGGGCTATGTGGTTTTCTATGATGCGTCCAGGAGAGGTTTGGGATGTGTTCTTATGTAAGAAGGGAAAGTGGTGGCCTATGCTTCTAGACAACTTAAGAAGAATGAAGATAACTATCCCACACATGATCTTGAGTTGGCAGTAGTAGTGCATGCTCTGAAGACATGGCATCATTATCTCTGTGGTGAATCATGTCAGGTCTTTACTGATCATAATATTTTGAAGTATATTTTCACATAGAGGGATCTCAATCTCAGATAACGTAGATGGTTGGAGCTTATAATGGATTATGATGTCATCATTGATTATCATCTTGGAAAGGCAAATATAGTGGCATATGCTTTGAGTATAAAGTCAACATCGTATACGAAAATGTTTTCAATGGCATGTGTAAAAAGTGACATGTTAGTTAAGATGAGAGAGATGAATTTGGATCTAAATGTGTGTGATGAAGGTGGACTGATTGCACAGCTGTAGGTTAGACCTACATTTTATGATCAGATTCAAGAGCTTCAAAATAGTGACAAAGAATTGCAATAGATCATTCATGATATGACAAAAGGAAAGAGATCATAGTTCATATTTTCAGATTATGGGCTGTTGTATCTACATGACAAATTGCATGTGCTAGATGAAACTGAGTTAAAGAAGCAGATTCTTAAGGAAGCTCATTCTTCTATGTATGCAATGCATCTAGGTAACACAAAGATATATAGAAACAAGAAGGAGTTGTATTGGTGGTCAGGTATGAAGAAGAATATGGTTGAGTATGTGGATAAGTGTGATATATTTCAACAAGTCAAGGTTGAACATCAGAAGCAGGCAGGTACTCTGCAATTACTTCCTACCCCTGAATGGAAGTGGGAGAATTTCACCATGGATTTTGTGGTTGGATTACCTAGGACACCACGTAGGTTCGACTGTGTATGGGTAATAGTAGACAGTCTAACAAACTATTCTCACTTTCTACCAATTAAAACAACATGGGATACACCAAAGTTAGCCAAAGTCTTTATAGATGAGGTAGTGAGATTACATGGAACACCTATTTCTATACTATATGATAGAGATCCTAAATTTACATCTATGGTTTGGAATCAGTTGCAACGTTCCTTGGGAACAAAGTTGAAATTTAGCATAGTCGTTCATCCTCAGACAGATGGACAGTGATGGACAGTCAGAGAGGACAATTCAAATCCTGGAGGATATGCTAAGAGCATGTGTTTTGCAGTTTAGTGGTAGTTGGGACGATCATCTTAGTCTTATGGAATTCGCCTATAAAACAATCACCATTTTATCTTAGGCATGGCCCCTTATGAAGCTTTCTATGGGAGAAAATGTAGATCTTTGATTTGTTGGTATGAAGTTGGAGAAAGGCAAATTTTAGGTCCAAAGTTGGTAGAAGAAACCACAAAAAAGATATATGTGATCAGACAACAGTTGAAGGTAGCTCAGGACAGAAAGAAAAGCTATACAGACAAAAGGTGTAGAACACTTCAATTTGAGATTGGGGATGAGATTTATTTAAAAGTTTCACCATGTAAATGTGTGATAAGGTTTTGAAAGCGAGGCAAACTAACTCCTATATACATGGGTCCCTATCCAATAATTCAAAGAATTAGACTAGTTGCATACAAATTGGAGTTGCCATTGGAGTTAGCCAATTTACATAATGTGTTTCATGTATCGATGTTGAAAAAGTTTCATCCTAGTACAAAGAAGATTGTAGACCCATATCCTATACAGTTGAGAGAGGACATCTCTTATATTGAAGGACCAATTCAAATTCTAGACCGTAGAACTCGAAAGCTTGAACAGAGAGAGATACCCCTAGTAAAGGTTATTTGGAGGAATCATGGTGTAGAAGAAGCTACTTGGGAAGTGGAGATAGAGATGTTTATCAAGTATCCCTTCCTCGTTTAGAAATTTCAAGATGAAATTTTTATTAGAGGGGGAGAATTGTTACAACCCGTTCCTAGCCTTGTTGGTAATCCTAGAGATTTAAGATAATCTTAAGGCTTGCCATGTTTTTATTAGTAATATTTTTATCTTTTGCTTTATATTAACTTTGGTAACCTTAAATACTTTTTTGGACAACTCATAATGACTTAAGTCTACTATAAAGATCCAAGTTGGAGTAATATAACATTAACCCATACATGTACGCAAGAAGAGAGTTGATGATATTGAAGGAAATAATTAATAAATAATTTTTCCTCTAATAATATTATCAAAATAATATTGTAGTATTGTAGAGAATTCAATTATGAATCCAACAAAAAAATAATGAACCAAATCAGAGTTAAAATGAGAGAGTTATGTCATTTTTAGTAAACATGTACAGAGTCCCACAACTGCGACGCTAAGTCGGGAGCCACGACCGTGTCATGTGCTGCGACCGTGACACTGCGTCATGCCGTGATTGTGTCATGTGCTATGACTGCATCATGTGCCAAGACCATGACGCTACGTCGAGAGCCATGACAACGAATGATGCCACTCAGGACAACCAATCATAAAATGATCACATCTCGGGCTATACTTATCCATTTTCAACAAAACGAAGTGCGTTGGAACTACAATTCGATCCTATATCATATCAAACTCCTTACTCAATGAGAGAATGGCCTAGAAGGCAATTTATAGGGAAGAACATGAAGAATAGAAAAAATTCGAAGGGGTTACTATGGATTCAACTTGGTAAGTAGGTTTAACCCTTGATTCTTCCTTCTCTTCATTTTCTCTTGCTTGATATCCCTAATCCAACAATTTTAAGGTTTTTCTTAACCTCCGATCTTTATCTTCTACCTACAACAGATACTCTTTAGGATCAGTAAACACATTAAAAGGTTGTTCTGAATGAGATCTTGAGGTTTAAAGCTTGATCCTGACTCATGTGAGATAAGATCTGAGATTAGTTGGTGAAAAGGCTAAGATCAATGTTCTTAGGTGAAGTTTGTCAGTAGATAATCATCTTTTAACCTTTATTTAAAGCATACAAATTCAAATAATAGTTTCCAGTGTTTTGATTCTTGCTCTATAATATTTGTGATGGCTTAAATAAACATATGTGGTGAATATCCGTAGTTGAAATGCTTTATTAATCATATTTTTTGTGATGTATTACCATGTTGAAAGTTGTCATGTGATTTGTCATGATTCAACATGCGATGAATGTGTAAATTGAGGCACCAGAAAGAGAGGTTGTCCTAGTTCATGTTTTAAGAGTTGGAGTATGGTTTGTGAAATATATGAAAATTATTAAGTGATTTATTATTTAAATGCGAGACGCTTAATTGTCAGAAATAGGGTAATCATTAACTACAATGATGATACACGTTGTATTAACTAAACATAACTAGACATTAGATGCCATGGACACTGTAGAATCCTCACATGATGATGTCTATGCTATGGGGAGGAAACGATTTCACGATTGGAGGTAGTCCACATCGAGGTAACTCGGAATGTACCAATAGGGTGTGGGCATTTTAACCAGTAGGGAAAACTCCTTATAGTTGTCTAGTACCCAACACCAATTGGGGATGCTGGTGGTACTTATGCTACAAGTTGTAGTGATAAGTGGTTGGTAGGTCAACTGATGCACTTTAACCCTGAGGGCTTTGACTCACTGCCTGAGTACCCAGGTTTAGAGGTGGAGTTTGAGATATCCAGTCGCTCCCATTAGTCTCTAAGAGGCAGACGTGACGATGCCAGCTGTAGACATGGTATTGAGATTAAAGACTTAGGAACATGGGCATGCTTCTACATCTTGTATAGTGAGATCGTAGCTTACTACGATACTTCCACATGTTGTGGTACACCTCATGTGGGTCCTGAGGCATAATAAATGTATTTAAAATAATATAAATAGTTAGGTTATCATTTTATTGCATTCAATATCTGTACTACTACCATGCTCAGTGAATTATAGTTTTTAAACTGCCATGCTTACATGATTGCATTTAAGTTCTATTACTTGTAAACATCATAAATGTCTTGGTTACTTGTTGATTCTCTACTCACTAAGCCAATATCTCACCAACCTACTGAATAATTTTTCAGGTAAAGCATTAGCTCTTCCTGAGGAGACAGAAGCTAACTTTTATCAATAGTAGCACATAGGTCTTGAAGAAGAGTAGTTAGAATAGTTAGAGGGTCTGTTATCCTTTCTCTGGATCCTGGGATTGAAAGAGTGAAAAATGAGAGAAGTTTGAAATGTAATGGACATGACGTATATTAAGTGTGAAACTCTTACTTCTATGTAATAGACAAGTTATGTTGTATCTTTTTTTTATGTTTAATCGAGACTTATCATTTAGAAAGTGATATTACAATATATTTTAGAGAAAGAAAAAAATATTACAGATTTTTCACCAAAATTATGCCCTAATCTCATTAGTAATGGTAATCGTGGGATGTGGGTGTATCAAAAGATGATGCCAAGATTGATGAGGTTGCTTCATCAAGGATGAAAGAAGTGACTGCTATTAATTACCCTAGAACAGTAGCAATAGCTAAAGCAGTGGCAGTAGCACAACATGATAGAGGGAGAATGGTTGTCGCTACAAAAGCTTAATAATGGCGATAAGGTTGATGGATATTATTTCCATCAAAGTCACAGGATGCCACTAAGATGGATACCCTATACTAGGACAAAAAATTCAACGAGTGAAAGAGGTGGTTGGAATGTGTGCACTGGATTACCAGGTCACTGTTTAGAGTTCAAGTGGTGAGGTTTTGTTTAGGTTTTATCTAATCGAGATACCAATTGAAATGTGAAGCCTAAGAAAGCACATATGTGGACCACATGCTTCCTAATCAGTCCATGTTCAAAATTGTTGCCACATAGTCATATGCTGAGTTGAAGAGGACTCACACACAACAAATGCAACTGCATTGCCTATAGTTCAGAACATTGTAATTAGCAAATCATTGTCAAAATAATAACAAACCATCAATAACAAGGTTTTTTTTGAAAGAGGGACGGGAAGCCCTATGATTGGGGCTCCCGGTTACTACTATTAACTGATCAAATCAAGGTTTACAAGAGACTGCAAATTCAAAGGGAAATGTTGCGAAAAGGAAAACCTAGCTACATGACCCCGACGAGCCAAGTTGGACACCTCGTGGGCGACCCTATTACATCTATGATTAACATAAAGAAAGATACAGAAAGAAAACTGAAATTTAAACTCTTTGACATCTTCAGCAATAGCTCCTAAGTAATCCCTTTTCATCTTCTTGCTTGTGCATGCATGGACGGCCTCCAGTAAATCTATTTCTACTTCAATGTCGTCGTGTCCTTTCTCCTTTGCCCACTGCAATGCAGCTCTTACTGCTAACATTTCCGAGATGGCGATGCCCGTCCCTGAGTTTACCTTCTCCCCCGTAACCCCCACCAACCTACCCGCATCATCCCTAGCAGCCAAACCAATTCCCACCCCCCATCTTCCCCCACAGACCCATCTACGCTAATCTTCAATCTGCTCTGCGTTGGCCCCATCCAGCCGCAACACCCACTGGCTGCTCTCACAACGATGCCTCCCCCATCACCTCCCTACTGGGCACTAGCGTCCCGCCCATCACACAATGGAGTGTCGTTGCCCCCGTCACTCCCTCTCCCCACCCCGTCTCCGGCATCTCGTCCATGTTGTTCCGCATGCCTCGACCCCTCTCCTGGCAGTGCGTCAGTCGCCCCTGCACGCTGCTGCTACATGGTTGCTCCATGCCCTTCCTCTCCCTCCATCTTGCTATGACAATGTACTCCCCTTCGCAGCATCGACAAGGCACCCCTCAACATGTAGCCACTCTTGACGTCTCTGTTTTGGAACATCCTTATGCATCTAGTCCTCCACTCTGTCCACATGCCAACGACTAAATATTCCGTTTATTGCATGGAGCTCCTGTCTAGCGCAACCCCCACAAATGAGGTGATGTCCTCATCCCTAGCATCATCCACCCCGGATTGCACTCCTCACGATGTCTGCTCCCATACTTCCACATCATTGGGGCAACGAAATAGCATGTGAGATATTGTCTCCTTCTCGGATCCACACAACATGCATGTACCATCCTCCAAGAAGTGCCTATCATAGAGGTGCCCCCTTGTTGCTAAGCATCCCGTACATGCCCTCCACAGAAAGTGGGCTATTTTTGGACTCCATCCCGCATGCCATATTCTTTTCCATATATCATTACCTTGTCGCTGCACAAAATTCCTCGAGTCCTCTTTTCCGAGTATACCCAACCAGTAGGCTGAACGTACCGAAAACTCTCCTTCCTTTGAAGGCCACCATATTAAACTGTCCCGAGGTCTCTGCAAGATGAGTTGGGTACGTTCACTCCAAAATAACACTGATGACCTATATTTGACATAACTTGAATGAAATTTGACTAAGTAAAATTTAACTTGCACCAACCTATTCTAAAGAAGATCCAATTACATCTCACTTCCATTATTTTGAAATACTTTGTTTTAATGAGATAAAAAATTCAAATTGGAAAAGAAAAAAAAAACCTAACGAGTCCAGATCCGACCTACATCATAGCTAATTTGAGGCAAATTGATTTAACCTCAACTAAATTACCCTCATGATTTTAACCAAAAGTGTCTTAACATTATCTCAATCAAACATGAATAAGTTAATTTTCCCTTAAAATGACTAAAGAAGGTACCAAAAGGTCCTAACTCCTAACTTTCCTAGGGTTCTCAAGGCATATAGGCCTTGAGGTGAGGCATTCCTTAAGGCACCTCAGGGTGTGTGTCTCAGACCAATAAGTTGAGGCATGTGCCTCATTTTCACCATGGTGTATCAAGGCAATGTAGCATTGGGTGTTGTTAAGGCTCTAGCCCCCATTTGATACACAAAATTGGTTTTTTCTTCTTGAATTATACCCCAATAGGGAACAAATCCAACCCCAAAAGAAATCAAAATGAAATTTTGTTTCTACATATAATAAACTATTATCTCCACTACTAGCAACCCAACAAAACAGTTCTTTTTTTATACTTCTCTCAATGCCTTACGGTTCCTCTAGGAAGTAGAGTAGGGAGGGGGACTTCTACTCCTTCCCTCTCCATCTCTGATAAACTCCATTGTGGTTGATCTTGTGTTGTTTTAGGGATTTCATTATAAGTCGTTTTATCTGTATTGTTTTTGGTGGTACAAAAAATCAATGAGGCATTGCTCCTTGGGTCATTTCTAAGAGATCTAAAAAATACCAAGGTGTTAAGGAGAAGATTGGTTGCCTCTCTAAGCAATTATAATCGTATATCTGATGTTGTCAAGGTGGTTAGTTGGTGGATCTCAACCAAGGGGTGTCGTAGCCTGCCTAGGCGGGCACCAAGGCTTTTTTGGGATTTTTTTATCCATTTTTAGCTACAGAATAATATTTTTGTACATATGATACTACATTCACTTGTGTAATTATTTCTCCATTAATGTAGTTATGATCCTTCATGGAATTGATAATTATAGGAGGATCAGGGGGAAGCAAATTAAGAGGAGAAAGAAAAAGGAAATGACAGCAGAGTGAAGATAAGTAGGAATTTAGGAGAAATAATACTAAATGATAGAAGTATTGCAAGAGGAAGTCAGAAAAAGAAACACAACAATAGTAGTAGACATGGAAGAGGAAGTAAAAAAATATAGTTAATAGAAGTAGTAGTTGGAACTGTGGGATAATGAACTGTACTGGAGGAAGAAAAGGTTCAAAATAATAAATGGAAACATGCAAACAACAATAGCAGTGAGAGGAGATTTATGAGTAAGAAATGAAGAAAAGAAGAAAATAGAGAGGATATTTTACATGATAACTATAGGAGGAATAGGAGGAAAAGGATTAGGACGAGAAAGAAAAAGAAGGAGAAAGAAAAGCATAACTGACAATAGCAGCAACATGAGATGCATGGGCGATGTAGGGGAAGGTATAAGAGTTCTAAAAGAATAAATGAAAACATGCTTATAATAGTAGCCATAAGAATAGATTTAAGTGGAAGAAGTCAGAAAAATAAGAAAAAAATACAAATAGTAGTAGTAAATGTGGGAACATGAGACTTAGGATAAATCTAAAATAAGTACATGCACACAATAGTAGAATGGGAGACGGTAGAATGAATAACTTACTAAAGTTAAGACAAAGGAGAAGTAAGATTTACGAAAAGAAAATACAAGAGAAAGATTAAAAATAGAAAAGAAAAAGCATCACAAATATGAGATATAGAAGAATGTTTTTAAAAAAGTCAACAAACAACACTATGGGGACTTACATGTATGTAGTAATTGGACTACAAGCACTCAGGCTACTCGTCTTGACCATTTAGGAAAGTGCCTAACTGCCTAGTCCACCTAACTTAGCTATGACCCCATAGGCACCAAGGTTTGGGGGACCCATGTAACACCTAGGGTGCCAAAGCACACATAGGCGACACCTAGGTGCCCACCTTAATAACTATGCACATATCTATACAAAACATATGAATACTCACTATTTTCTCAAAAATTTTAGACCTTAATTGCTTCTTATATGTATACACATATTTATTTTCTTGTATTGTTTGATATTTTATAGAAATTTACATTTCATATATGCCAAGGATAAAACCCAAAATGCTAGAAATGATATTGGATGGAAGTACTACAAAGAAGTAAGATATGATGGAAATGGATTTGCATATGTCCAATGCAAATCATAAGGGAAGAAAATATAATAGTAGGGAGGTTAAAGGATCTTTTAGGTAAAACCCAAAAGAAATTCTTGAGAGAAAGTTCCCTTGGTAAGTAGGAGGTGTAAAAAAAGGATTTATGTATGTCAAGTGCAAATTTTGTGGGAAAAACTGTAGGACAAATTGGGAGGTTGAAGGACCATTAAGGTAAAACCTAAAAGAATGTTGGTTGTTAAGATGAATTTCCCTTGGTGCTACTTGATGGAGCTTCCACTTATGTGGAGTTGCGTGCACCACTAAAAATCCTAGAGATAGTTAGTCTCTAAGTTTAACCTTTCGTATGCTAAAATAAGATCTCCACCGACGTATGCTAAGATATGTGGAAGTCTTATCGTAGTATAGTTAAGGGTCGAATCCATGAGACATCAGTCTTACTAAGAGTTTAATAAGATGGAAAACATTATAATCCTACTTATCCACTTAAAAGTTGATATTTAGATCAAAGAGTTGATTTGATGGTTAAGCTAATGTGCGTAGAAAGAAAAGAAAGTAAACTTAAGGTTGTAAACAATATTTAGAAACCACTACGATGTGATCGGGTTTCACCACCACTACACATGGATCAAAACATACATCACAAAAACTTGGCTTGCAAAGAAAAGAGTCTAAACAGTTAGTATCTTTCTAGACTTAGCTTCTTTTTAGATAACTAACTATGAGAAATGTGGAAGTGTTGCAATGCCAGCCATCCCCAGACGAATGGTCACTTACTTTGCATCACTTCCCTCACAAAGTGTGTGCCTCGACCTGCCAACATTGTACTTTCATACGTCAACTGATTCCATTTCATAGTATGAAAGTACAACAATGGAGGTGAGTTTACTCCACTCCTTGAAAAATGCTCCTAGATACCAAACCAAATGTATGGTGACTACATACAATCTGGAACCAACAAATAGTCGATACTCGAATCTAGAAGTACAAACATAGACAATTTGCACTAACAGATAAAAGATAACACAAGTTGGTGATCAAGCAACTAGCATTCATTAAATGATTAATGTCGAACTGGAAAGATAGTGTTTTTCTATTGCAAACTCAAGAATTTCAATGTATGAAATGAAAACATGGGCAACGGGGCTACTCCCCGCACCCGAGTGGAAGAGAGTAATCACTCATGCCAAGAACAAAGAAGGAGGCGAAAAGAGAGAGAGAAAGCATCTTCTCCACGTAAAAGGGAGGAAGGTCGACCCCTTAGAGGAGAGAGAAACTATCTTCACGCTGTGTGGTTGTCTTGATGAAGAAACCTACACTTCCCACCTTCTTATGTTGATGAGAGAGGAAGTAGCTTGAAGATGGAGTATGGATCTTGAACCGGCAACCTTTGGGCGAAGGATGAAGGTGGAACAATTCTGGAGGGATTGGGGCAGCTTCTGGACGTCCAAGAAATTGATACCAAATGAGGACCCCTTAGGTCCTATTTATAGGATTTCAAAGAATTCCAAATGGTCTCGGGATCGTTTTGGGTGTTTAACAGTTTGGAGACCGTTTGCTCTTATTCGGTCATGGGACCGTTTGAGTTCATTTGATCTTGGGACATTTGGATCCATTCGGTCTTGGGACCGTTTGGGTCCATTCGGTCTTGGGACCGTGTGGAATTCATTCGGTCTCCAAACCGTTTGCCTTTATTCGGTCCCAAGACCGTTTGAGTTCATTCGGTCTTGGGACCGTTTGGACTTCATTCGGTCTCTAGACCGTTTGCTTGTATTCGGTCTCAAGACCATTTGAGTTCATTCGGACTTGGGACCATTTGGACTTCATTCGGTCTCCAGACCGTTTTCCTTTATTCAGTCTCGGGACCGTTTGAGTTCATTTGGTTTTGGGACCGTATGGACTTCATTTGGTCTCCAGACCATTTGTCTTTATTCGGTCTCAAGACTACATGGAAACCATTCGGTCTTGGGACCATGTGAGTTCATTCGGTCTTGGGACCGTGTGGACTTCATTCGATCTCCAGACCGTTTGGACTTCATTCAGTCTTGGGACCATTTGAGTTTATTCGGTCTTGGGACCGTGTGGACTTCATTCGATCTCCAGACCATTTGGACTTCATTCGGTCTTGGGACCATTTGAGTTCATTCGGTCTTGGGACCATGTGGACTTCATTCGGTCTTCAGACTATTTGCCCCTTTTGCAATTGTTTAGGTTTTTCTGTAAGAAGGAGATAAATGTTAGTTTAATGGTGAATTCATAATAACGCAGAAAGTTAAGGAATATATCTAATTTATCTAAGAAAGAGTATAGAAAATTAAGAAAAACTAGTTAGATAGCATCACAAAAATGGGAGGTTATCACCCCCCTAACTTAGAGTCTAGCTTGTCCTCAAACTGGATAGAGCTAAGGCACGTAGTGGCGAGGTGATTTTATTTAGTGAAGATTTCCATACTCTTGCTTCAATTCTAAACCAAAGATCTCCTAGAGTTATATCAGGATTTCCTCTTGCATTAACTCTTTTGGGTGAGAGTTGCGTGGATCTGAGGTTTCTTCTGTATCGCGTAACTCGCACTGGGACCACCTTTTCCTTGATCACATTTCGTGCATGTTTTCATCTTTAAGCAATTTTATACTTCTTTGAAAATCCTACCGAAAGCTAAGATAGGTATGAGGGTTTGGCTAAAGGCTGTTGTGTAACTCCCCCTTTTGGTGGGGGAGGGTTTATCTAAACTTTTAGGATCTCACTACCAGGCGCGGCACATCTGCCTTTGTGAGGGCAGCTAAATGTATCGGCTGGGGGAGTCCTTTATCAGTTTTTTCATATACTTGGATACCTTAGGATCTCACTACCGGGCGCGACACATCTGTCTTTGTGAGGGAAGCTGAATGTACCAGCTGGGCGAGATCTTTATTGGTTCTTCGTATAAGTCCTTATGCATGGCACAACTCTCATGTTTTTATTCAACACTTAGGCTTTTATTCATATGCTCACAAGCTTAGGATTTGGGTATTTAGGATTTTATTTTGGGATGCCAAGCCTCTTTTTGAAAAGAAGAAAATTGTTTCTAAGGACTTCCTAACATGCACTTATTACAGTTTCGTACTTGGTGGTCCGCTTGCGAGGTTCCTTGATTTGGATTTCACTTGGTTCCCTGCCATTCCTGAGAATGTTTAGCTTGTGTTGGTCGAGATGTTAACTTGTGGAGAGTCTGATGCAGAATTGAAGCAAATGCATAAGAATCGAATATGAAAGTGATTTATTAACTTGCCATTACATGCATAAATTCTACATATGTAAGTAAGGATTACTTTGTCTCTAACTTAGCTAGGGGTGTTCCTTTTCCAAAATGAGAGTTGTTTTATATGCAAGAGTTATTCTATCAAACAAATTACTGAAAAATCTAAGTGTCGAAGGAAAGGAAAAATATGTACAGAAGAACATGGGTGAAATAAGGAATAAAGAGAAAAAGGGGTTTGAATATGATACCTCGCCCTTGCCCAGTGTACCCCCCAACTTATCATCCACTCTGTCCTCAGAGTGTCAAGGTGATAGGTTGAGAAGTACATGGGCAAGGGTATCATGGTTATGTTAATCCCTTGTTTTCTCCATACGATTGTAGGAGAGTAGCAGAAAACTTTCCTCGTAAAGCGTGATAATCCACGTCCTTCATGTCATCCACCTATTTACCGAGGACAATAAGGGTGTACATCCAGTAAAGGACGTGGAAACCACATTCTTTAGATTCTCTGATCTGCTAGGGACATCTGTGGCTGCAGGCTAGGTGCTGAAAATGTTCTTTTTCGTACGCCTTTGTGTGTTTGCCCAGGAGATCATGTAGTCGTTCAACACATTCCTTCGCCACTTCCTCCGTGGGCATCTTTGCAGTAACAACATACTTTTTTTGGTTTCGATTAAAATGGTTGTTGGAACTATTGTAGATGATCATTATTCCTTCATGTAGGTTTGTTGACAGTAGCATCCAATGGTCGGAGTGAAGAAAGGGAAGCATAATGAATTTCAGAGTTGTATGTTGAAGGTATGAAATTAGTGCCTCCATGGTTCCGAAGTTCTTCGACCCTAATAGATCATCCTTCATGTATGCTGACACCATATAAACCGTAGGGTGGTTCCGTGCTAGAAAAAATTAGTACGTAGTTATTACATTCACAGATAAAGAACCTTTAACTTGTACGGTTTCACAGAGAGAATCTTCCATTACCAAAATATCTCTGTCCCAGAAGACCAGCTCATCATTCTCTACGTATAGTCGAGACATGATGAGTCTGGGTTCGTTGTCAGAGAGGCTCTTGCATGCACTAAGGTCGAAATTTGGAAATGTTGGTTCTATAACAGATAGGGGCACCATTGGATGGAATGTTCAGTTGACAATGGCCCCTGTTATCAAATCGATGTCCCCTTTGTCTGCTGCCAAATCGAAAGCATCAGGGTCCCACTGGCGTTGTTCTGGGATGTTGGTGGTTTGATGTTGCTATTTCTCCAATTATTTTAAAATTGTCATGTATGGACACTTTGTGGACGTTGGATAGCAGATAAGAGATACCAAGGTATGCCATCCTGTGCCATTGTCAGATCCTTAAAGAATCGTCTGTCGCAGATGAGTTCCATGGCATAACGTCCTTGTAAAGAGGGCATATCCTCTGTTGTTAATTCCGTAAATGGGAGTTGTCAATTTAGTGTTTCTGTGTGTCTTATTGAACAGAAAGCACAATCCCCAGAACCCTCAATTGTTTGGACAGGAAGATTGACGATTCAGAACCAGGGTTGATTCCAACCATGTCTAAGCGATGGGCAAGCTGCCCATATTATTTTGAGAAGCCAGAAAGGAATGCATCATGCTTCCCCGACATCTAACACTGAAAAGTTGATTTGTCCGGGTTTTAGTTCACTGGCACAAAAGTTGTACACCTTTGCATCACGTGACTCAATGTTGACAATCATGAGCAACCAATGTCTGGAAATTTGAAAAGGCATGGTTATGTAGCGTGCCCTCCTTGCTAGACCATCCTACAACCGCTTTACGAACTTTGCCTGTAAGTCCTTGTGTAGCAGAGATAGGGATAGGGTAGGTGAAGCGTTGAAAACAAGCTGCGCTTTCTTGGAGCTTTGGAATTCTTCTATAGCATTGGCAAGTAGGATGCGAAAGTGGGCCATCGTCACCGCCGATTGTGGTCGAAGGGGAATATGGAAATCTTCATGGGTCAACTTGCACTTTGTCTTTGTATTTCTATATATGGTGTCCCCCCATTCTTAGCATCATCTAAAATAGTGTTAAGGATAAAGATGTCATGAACGTATAGTGTAGAGATGGCCGCCATGTCTAGATCTTTCATCAGATAAGGTAGAGGTGGCAGTGGGGGCAGGTCCTGTGGAGGGAGTGGAGTCTGCGCACTATCTTCTAAGAATGAAGGTAGCGCTTCATCTTTGTCTGAGTCATAACTAGAGTCGAGTCTATCATCTGTGTCTAGACTCACTCTATCCGGTTCTTCCTATTCTAGGGGGAGGTTTGTAGATTGTTGAATTGCTGTTGTAGCTGGGCTTATGTTAGTTTCCATGATACATTGTTGAAATTTAGGAAAAGAGGCTTCTTTAGAAGCTTCCCTTAGTGCTCCCATGGCTGAGAAATTAAAAAATAGATCCCCGTATGACATTGTGACATTGTCGTTGTTATTGGGGGACTTGGGATCTTTGGTTCCTTCTTCTTGGTGGCTTCTATCTTGTCCTATTTTTGTGGGGTCTGCCCCTTGGCTTGTGCCCTCCCCATCATTGCCTGGGTCGTCGGGTTGATCGTCTAAGGAGGAGCTGTCATTTTTGGAGTCAACCGAGGAGTCAGAGTCCTCATCATTGTCTTCACTGGCATCATCATCGTCATCTGCCACCTTTTCTTTTGTCTTCGTGATTGACTTCTTCTTGCACTGTCGATGGATTGCTTGCAGCTCTTCATGTGCCACTTGCACATGCTCATGGGTTTCGAGCAGTGCGTCGTGGCTGTCTTTAAGATCCAAATATCGTGCTTCGGTGGAGTGGAGTCGTGCAAACAGATTGATTGTTTGTGTGCGAAGGTCATTAAGTTCTTTGTTGGAGTTCTCCTCCTGGCGGAGGATGAGTTGTAGAAGGTTGTTATTGATGTCGTCCAACTGCGTGATTTGAGAAGTTTGCTGCTGCTGAAGCTCGCAGAGGGTCTCAGGAAAAGGTTGAATTTGTGTAGAGACCATGTTGACTTGCTGGGCCAACGCTTCTTGCTGGCCTTTCATCTTGAGCACCAATTCCGGCAGGGTTTGGAAGCAGCTCTTCATGCGGTTGACTTGCTGAGCCGATGCTTCCTGCTGTTGTTGGATGCTTGCGATGATGCCTCGCAAGGCGTTGTTCTGCTCATCTATCTTGGAGACCTGTGAAGTGATTTCCTACACACAAGAAAAAATAGATGATAATATGTTATAAGGATCAGTGAGGAGGTTTTGAATGTCATCAAATTACTGTCTGAATTCCTCACCGACGTTAGAGAAGGGGACCCCAGAGATGGAAGGGTGAGGTGGTTGGGGTCGGGGTGGAAGGGTGGTAGTGCCTTGTGAGAGAGACACTATTGATGGGCCCGGGAATTGCATGGTGATTGTTGATGGAGTCACTTGAGATATCGAGGTGGTGGAAGATGGGGTGGTGGATGGAAATGGTGGTGACATCCCGGGTGAGAAGGGACAAAATTGAAGTGATGAGGGGAAAGAAATTGAAGTGAAGGTGAGGTCGGGTGTTGAGGTGTAGAAAGGATTGCCCGAAGGAAAGAAGAATGAGGCGGAGTATGCAGGTGAAGTTGTGGATGTGGATGAGGAAATTATGGTTGGCGTTGTTGTGGAGAATGGTGGAAGAGTGATGGATTGTGGAATGGTAGAGGGTGGTGGTGTGGTGGCCGATGGGTGGAGGATGGTAGTGGTTATAGAGGTGAGCCCAATATCTAGATCGAAGATGAAGGTTTCTGGTGTTTCAGTGTTGTATGGTGGCTCTGCCTCTGGGTTTATCTTTGATGTGGGCATTTCTAATTGCTGTTGTTTTTGTATACACACCTTTGAAGGTCGTGTTACTTGAATTTTATTCGGCCTTGCTGCGGGGGCAATGATACTATGTTCAGTTTGTCCTATTTTTGCCTACTTCTCTTTTGCTTTAACCGAGGCTATGAGGTTGGCAAGCTCTTCTTCAGTGAAGAGTATCATATCTTTGTCATAGTCCTCCAGTTCTGGAAGAGGTAGCAGAGTTCTGGAAGCTTTGACAGTAGGGCAGAAAATGTAGTGGAGTTTAGCATCCTTCTCCTTTATAATGTATGGATTTTTTAAACTATGTTCATTTGTAAGGATGTCGCCCTTTATCGTGGTGCACCTGGGTAGCGGTCTGTCCATTTTGAGAAATTTCAAGATTGATGTGATATGACCACCCATGCAAATTTCTTTCCCAAGGGCATAAACTACATGCTTATGAATCAGTTGCCGGCCCATATTGACCGACTGCCATGTGAGAATGGACCATAAGATAAAGAGATCAGAGATAAAGACGTTCCCACTCTCATTCCTGGGGAAAAGGGCGCCAGCGATGATCTTGTGCAGTGTATGCACCATACCAAAATGAATGTTAGAGGCCTTATAAGTTTTTGTCTCATAAGTTGGAATCCGCGTTAAGGATTTCCAGAAGTTGTGTCTGTTGAACTGGGAGTTGTCCATGCTGAAAAATCACTAGAGGGGGGTGAATAGGATTTTATGGATATTTTATAAATAATTCAACCAAAGCAAGCAACCAAAAAAATATTGGACAAGGGGACAAGGATTTAGAGTGGCTCCAACCTTAGAAAATACTAAGGCAGTCAATGCACTACCCGGTTGCTTACCCAACTGGGATTTTGAAAGTATTTAATTTTATTATCTCGCAAGGATGTTACATAAAATTACAACACTTTCACCAAACCCTTCGGACAACCTTCACCTAGAAGTAGTCTCACCAACCTCGAAGCAACCTTCCTTGAAGTAACCTCAAGCTCCCCCTTGAAGTAGCCTTCCTCTTAAAGTAGCTTCCCGTTGAGACAACCTTCTTGAAGTAGTCCAAAGTCCACCTTATCCACTGAGAAGACCCTTCTCCACCTGAGAAGTTAAACCGTCTCCAATCCGTAGCCTCCAACCCTAGGAGTAGCAATGAGAGTACAAAGGATTTAAAAGAACAAGAAGGAAAAATAGAAATTACAATACCGTTGTAGCACAAGGCTTGATTTCCTATATCAAGCATTTTGATCTCCTAAACAATGTATATGGAAGTGTTGGTCCAGTGGGTAGGATATGCTACCCTATAGGACACAAATTTGGAGCAATGGAAATGTATAGCCAATGTTGGAGTTGCTCAATTGCTCACTAGAATGAATAGCCAATTGCAAGTATTATGCTCAAGTGTTGCACAAGTGTATTTTGGGTGTCCTATGGCTTGTCCTATTTATAGGAATGGCCTATGGATGCTTAAGGACGTTCTAGACACTTTCTAGGGGGTTCTTAGTGCTTAACTAGCTGTTAGATAACTATTAGTTGCTTTAACAATGGCTAGTTAATTAACTCTGAAAAGTGCAGACAGAACTCATCTCGGTCGAAGAATTGTCGACCGAGAGTCCTTCTCAGTCGAGGACTTGTTGACCGAGGGACTGTCTGGAGCAAGTGTATATAACATTCTAATCCAACTCCCAACTACCTTGTATGTTGTGTCTAACGGTTACCTGGGTCATTCTCGGTCATAGAGTTTGTCGATCGAGAGTGTCTCGGTCTAGATATTTGTCGACCGAGAGTGTCTCTGTTTCAATGTTTTAAACTAATTACTAAGTGGGTGTATGAGTGTGTAGTTGTGACACTATTGTAGGGGATGACCTATCTAAGTGTTGTGATTGACTAGGGAAGATCTAACGCTTGTTTTACATGATGTCTAAGTACTTGTACATTATATATCTTGTACAAGTGTTTACATTTGATTACAATCATGAAATTAAGGAATTTTGAAGCATATAGATCTTGCAAAGGTTTGTCATCCACCTTGTTCCTGCAACACTCTAGTAATGCGTTAGATTCATAAGAATGAAATGTTTATCATCATCGAAACAAAGGGATTATAATAATGTCTAATATAGCCAACAATCTCCCCCTTTTTGAAGATGACAAACATTTCCTAAATATAAAATAAGGACATATAAATCATATGAGTTTCATACCTGAAGTTTACCTTTTGTAACCATTCTCTTGTTTTGCATGTGTTTACTGGCCCGGGTTTTATGAAACTCAATTTACTTTATGTTTTTCAGTTTATATTATTTCTCCACCTTTGTCATTTCAAAAAGATATCTAAGAAAATCATTTTGTATGACTTTTATTTTTCCCCCTTAATTTTATTCTATGCTCCCCCTAACTAAGATATTCGGTTTTTAAAAATAGGGATTAATATAAATGTAAACCATTTATTGTCGAATTTAGTCACAATTTGTTTCTCAATCATTTGCAATGGATGTTAAGCCTTGAAATGATATGAGATCCTTTTAGATCTATGGCATATGTATTTTGATTTCTCATCCATTTTACACAGGATGTTAAGCCCTGAAAATGATATGAGGATCTTTTAAGCTTATAGTAGAGTACATGAAAAGTATCTCTAACCAAATGCACGGGATGTTAAACCCTGATTTTTTTAGAGAATTCGATTGAGAACAAGATATATCACATTCATGAAATTTATATTCCTTTATTTTCATAACCAAGATTAAAAATACTAAGGTCATAACTTGTTTCATCTTTTCTTTATGACGTTCTCAAAATTTTGTAAGCTCCTTCTTAATCTTATATTCAAGATAGTTTTTGTGAGCTCCCCATTAATCTTATAATCAAGATGTTTTAAGGATTCTAAGGTCACAATAAATATTAGATCATAAAAAGTTATGCACTAAAAATTTTGTTTTCAATATACTAAGATTAAGTGCAGTAAAATGATGTACAAATAAGCATTTTGTCAAGCTTATTTTAGGTCGACCTTGACTTCGACCATAGAGCCCCTTGGTCAAACTTAATTTCAACCAAGAGGCAATTTTTTTTGCAGATTTCCAATTTGGACATTTATATGTGAAGTATAATTTCTTCAAATTTTCAATTTTAAAAATGCATTTGTGCCATAAATTTTATGTAAAATGGCATCTTCATATGAGCTCAATCAAAATAATTACAAACAATATCCATTCATGGTTTGTATATATATATCAAAGATTATTTCAAACCAGTGGCACAATGATTATGATAGAACAGTAGAAGCATAGAATACAATAATTATGATCATTTAAACCAAATTTCAATACACATGGTTCCTATATAGATAAACTAAGGAATAATTCATGTGACTGATAGAATAGTAAAATAAACATGGTTCAAGTATTTCCCAATACCTTCATTCAACAATTCATGATGCAAAAGATCAATATGTCCCAAAAAAATGGTCTCCAAGAATTGTGATTCTCGATTAAATCAATTTTTATTATTGCTGAATTGATAGAAAATAAGAAACAACAAAACATATTTTCCAGACTCTTTCTCGGTTGAACAATTTGTCGACTGAATTATTTTTGGTTGAAGTATCTCTCGACCGAGAATGTGTTGGATAAATTGGACATTATGATAAATCCCTTTGTTTCGATGATGACAAACATTTCATTCTTGTTGATCTAACGTGCTACTTGAGTGTGCAAGATTAAGGTGGATGACAAAGTAACTAGGGAAAATCCAAAGAGCTTACATATTTATATTTCCATGCAATGTAATCACTGTTGTAAAAACTTGTACAAATATATAATGTACAAGTACTTAGATTGCATGTAAATCAAGCGTTGGATCTTCCTAGCTAATCACCACACTTAGATAGGTCATCCCCTTCAAATAGGATCACATATGTACACTCATACACATGCTTAGTGGTTAATTAAAAGATTGAAAACAGAGTCAATCTCGGTCGACCACACTCCTCGACCGAGACACTCTCGGTCGACAAACTCCTCGACCGAGAATGACCCAAGTAGTCGTTAGACACAGCTGACAAAGTAGTTGGCAGTTGCAAATGAACGTTGATCCAGAGAGCCTGTCGGTCGACAAAACTTCGACCGAGTAGGTGTCTCGGTCGACCATTTGTCGACCGAGATGGTCTCTGACAGCAACTGCAGAATAAAGTAACTAGCCGTTACTAATGCACTTAACTTATATCTAACGGCTAGTTAAGCACTTAGAAGCCCCTAGAAGTTGTCTAGAACGTCCTTAAGTATTCATAGGCCACTCCTATAAATAGGACATGCCTTAGGACACCAAAAAACATCTAGATATACTTGTGCTATACTTGAGCTTGTATACTCACTTGCAATCTGTTTTAGAGCAATAGAGCAAATTCTACACTTGCCATTCATTCCTATTGCTCCCATTTCGTGTCCTATAGGCTAGTATCTCCTATCCACTACAATTACATTGTCATACACATTGGTTAGGAGATCTACACGCTTGATATAGGCAAATCAAGCCTTGGGCTTAAAGGATAAGTTGTAATTTCCTTTTTCCTTCTTGTTCCTTTGTATCTTTTGTACTCTCCTTGCTACTCCTAGGGTTGGAGGCTGCGGATTGGAGAGGGTTGACTTCTCAGGTGGAGAAGGGGACTTCAAGATACTTCAAGAAGGCTATCGCAAGGGAAGCTACTTCAGAAGGCTGGTGCAACGGGAGTTGGTGCATCTACTTCAAGGGAAGGCTGCTTCAAGGTTGGCGATTACTTCTAGGTGAAGGCTGCTTGAAGGGTTTGGGAAAAGAAATTGTATTTTATGTAAAGTCCTTGCGAGGTAATAAAATAAATTTCTTTTCAAATCCCGGTTGGGTAAGCAACCGGGTAGTGGACTGACGACTATAGTATTTGCTATAGTTGGAACCACTCTAAACCCTGTGTCTCCTTGTCCAATATTTTCATTGTGGTTGTTTGAGTTTAAATTATTATTAAAAACTTTATAAAACTCTATTCACCCCCCCTCTAGTAGTTTTCAATTGGTATCAGAGCAGGCTTCAAGGAACCCTAACAAGGTCTTGAAGAAATGGGTGATGGAGTGCTCAACAACCTCAACATTGAAGGGACACTTGTTGCTAGGCCTCCACCGTTCGATGGAACAAACTACCAATATTGGAAGAGGAGGATGCAATTCTACTTCCAAGGAATCAACTGGGAGTTATGGAGAATAGTGTCTACTCCATATGTGCTTCCTCAAAACAAATTTGCGGAATGGGATGCAAATACGGTATAACTAGCCCAAATGAATGCAAAAGCTGTAAGTATTTTATATTGTTCTATTTCAGTAGGAGAATTTAATAGAATATCAAATTTTGATACAGCTTATGACATTTGGCATAAACTATCTATAACCTATGAGGGTACAGCCCAAGTTAGAAATTCCAAAGTTAGCATGCTTAAAACAAAGTTTGAACATTTTCGTATGGATCCTAATGAGTCTATTAGTGAAATGTTTTCAAAATTCTCTACTATTGTTAATGGTTTAATTGCCCTAGGAAAACCTGTTCTTGAGGAAGATCAGGTATCAAAAATTCTTCGATCACTTCCTCCGAAATACAAGCCAAAGGTGACAGCCATTGCAGAAGCAAATGACCTCACTCGACTCAAAATGGAGCAACTCATTGGCAATTTAGAAGCTCATGAGGCAGATCTAGAAGAGGAAGAAAGAAGAGAACATGAATGTCAACATGGGAAAAAGAAGGACATTGCATTCAAAGCTTCAACTAGAGACAATCATGACACAAGTGAAGATGATAGTGAAGAAGAAACTCTCGTTGTAAATGGTAAGAAATATAAAAGTTTTAAAACTAATAAAACTTCTAGTATTTCTTCTTCCAGGTGCTTCGAATGTGGTAAGAAAGGACATATGAAAAGTGATTGTCCAACACTCAAGAAAGGGAAGAAATCATCTCACAAAAAGAAAGAAAGAGCATATCGAGCTGCATGGGATGATTCAAGTGATGATAGCGATGATGAAGAAGCAGAATGCCTCATTGCTACAACAAATGAAGACGAAGAAGAGGTAAGTCTTTATGATCTACCAAAAGAAGATATAATTGCTAGTCTTCAAGATACTCATCAGAAATATATTGAGTGCAAGAAGAAACTTAAGAAAGCAAATAAAGATTTAAATGCTAAACTTCTTGCTCTTGTATCCGAAAATGAAAATCTCAAAAAGGAAAATGAAGATTATGCTCTTAAGTTAAAATCGGTAGAAGCTAATTGCAATCTTCTTTCCTTAGAAAAGTCAAATTTACAAACTCAAGTGAATGATCTTCAGAAACAACCTATTCTATGTTCACATTTAGATTATGATGAGGTTGTCAAAGAAAGAAACTTTCTAGTATCCAATTTAGATCAGGCAAAGAAAGATATTGCTAAGTTACAAAGAAATGTAAATGAGTTAAGAGGAAATGACATACTTGAAAATATTCTGAAAATTTCCTCTAGCTATAATGGAAGAAGAGGATTAGGATACGATCCAAAGAGAATTAAACCCAAAAGAGTCCAAGCATCCAAGACTAAGATTATGTTTGTACCTAGGAACACAACTCCTAGAAATGAAGTTGACTCTATCAGCTGTCATTATTGCATGCGTCTTGGACATTATTCATTTTCATGCCCATCTAAGAAAAAGAAAGATGAGTTAGCTTGGATTCCTAAAACTTAGTAGCTTAAAAATAAATTGTTGAGATTTGACCTAAACTGATTCTTGATATCATAATGTCTTATCTCAACACAATTGAGCTCTACTTTGTATATTTCTTTTTGCTTGAAATCGATTTCTGAACACTTTTCAGACACTTGGTCGGTCGAGGTATTGTCGACCGAGTGAATCTCGGTCGAGAAGCTGTCGACCGAGCATGTCACTGCTTTTCAGAATGCTATAAAATTGCTGAATTCTGTTGAAATTGATCAAAACTGTTGTCTATTTGTGGTCAATGACT
Organism: Alisma plantago-aquatica; assembly: GCA_963693085.1. Classification (NCBI taxonomy): domain Eukaryota; kingdom Viridiplantae; phylum Streptophyta; class Magnoliopsida; order Alismatales; family Alismataceae; genus Alisma; species Alisma plantago-aquatica. Next base: position 438,597,680 of record OY856413.1, read on the forward strand.
GTACAAATAAAGCATAAATTATGGAAATCATTCTTGAAAGATTATGTGAAATTAATTTGGTTAAAAACCAAAATTATGCTTAGTTTAAAGAAAATTTCTGTTTTATCATTACATGCTTTTAATTGTTCTATCATTACATTAGCAAGCAAAAGGACTTATTGGTGATTTATATCTTAGAAATGCTTGCAAAAAGAACAGTGTTTTCAATTGATATTTTTAAAAGATTTGAAATATTCATTATGCTTTCATGTTTAGTATCACTTAAACATGCATCAAAATTGATATGAATGCTTAATTGGAAATCTACAATTTTTGCCTCTTGGTTAAAACAAAATTTAGCCAAGGGGCGCTATGGTCGTAGTCAAGGGCGACCTAAAATAAGCTTTGACAAAATGCTTATTTGGACATCATTTTATTGCACTTAATCTTAGTATACTTTTAATAAAGGTCAAAATCAAAATTTAAAATTATTTGTGACCTTAGAAGCATCAAACTGCTTAAATTGTAAGATTAAGGGGGAGCTCATAACAACAAATTGGTTTAATTGATTAAGAAGCTTAGAAAAACATTGTAAACATCATTTGAAGATTGTTATGACCTTAGTATTTTCACTCCTGATTCTGAAGCAATCTATGAATTTCATAAAAATGATATATCTTGTACTTAAAGGAACTCTCTGAACAAATCAGGGCATAACATCCCTTACATTTGGTTGGAGACATTTTTATGTACTCTAAGATTAAAGGATTCTCATTTAATTTAGGACTTAACATCCCTTGATAGATGAGAAATAAATATACATTCATCATAAGCTTAAGGGAATCTCATATCATTTCAAGGCTTAACATCCTTTGCAAGTGATTGAGAAACAAATTGTGGATAAATTAGACATAAATCCATGTTCCTAATAGGATATCTATTTAAGGGGGAGATTAATATAAAATTAAGGGGGAGAAGAAATAAAATGTTTAAACCTGGATATCTTTTTGAAATGACAAAGGGGGAGAAAGAATATAAAATCAAAAATATAAATATAAATGAGTTTCATCTTGATGGCCAACACTCACTTGTAAAACAAGAATGTCTACAAAAGGTAATCTTCAGGTATGAAACTCACATGCTTTATATTTTCTTATTTCATATTTTAGGAAATGTTTGTCATCTTCAAAAAGGGGGAGATTGTTGGATAAATTGGACATTATGATAAATCCCTTTGTTTCGATGATGACAAACATTTCATTCTTGTTGATCTAACGTGCTACTTGAGTGTGCAGGATTAAGGTGGATGACAAAGTAACTAGGGAAAATCCAAAGAGCTTACATATTTATATTTCCATGCAATGTAATCACTGTTGTAAAAACTTGTACAAATATATAATGTACAAGTACTTAGATTGCATGTAAATCAAGCGTTGGATCTTCCTAGCTAATCACCACACTTAGATAGGTCATCCCTTCAAATAGGATCACATATGTACACTCATACACATGCTTAGTGGTTAATTAAAAGATTGAAAACAGAGTCAATCTCGGTCGACCACACTCCTCGACCGAGACACTCTCGGTCGACAAACTCCTCGACCGAGAATGACCCAAGTAGTCGTTAGACACAGCTGACAAAGTAGTTGGCAGTTGCAAATGAACGTTGATCCAGAGAGCCTGTCGGTCGACAAAACTTCGACCGAGTAGGTGTCTCGGTCGACCATTTGTCGACCGAGATGGTCTTTGACAGCAACTGCAGAATAAAGTAACTAGCCGTTACTAATGCACTTAACTTATATCTAACGGCTAGTTAAGCACTTAGAAGCCCCTAGAAGTTGTCTAGAACGTCCTTAAGTATTCATAGGCCACTCCTATAAATAGGACATGCCTTAGGACACCAAAAAACATCTAGATATACTTGTGCTATACTTGAGCTTGTATACTCACTTGCAATCTGTTTTAGAGCAATAGAGCAAATTCTACACTTGCCATTCATTCCTATTGCTCCCATTTCGTGTCCTATAGGCTAGTATCTCCTATCCACTACAATCACATTGTCATACACATTGGTTAGGAGATCTACACGCTTGATATAGGAAAATCAAGCCTTGGGCTTAAAGGATAAGTTGTAATTTCCTTTTTCCTTCTTGTTCCTTTGTATCTTTTGTACTCTCCTTGCTACTCCTAGGGTTGGAGGCTGCGGATTGGAGAGGGTTGACTTCTCAGGTGGAGAAGGGGACTTCAAGCTACTTCAAGAAGGCTATCGCAAGGGAAGCTACTTCAGAAGGCTGGTGCAACGGGAGTTGGTGCATCTACTTCAAGGGAAGGCTGCTTCAAGGTTGGCGATTACTTCTAGGTGAAGGCTGCTTGAAGGGTTTGGGAAAAGAAATTGTATTTTATGTAAAGTCCTTGCGAGGTAATAAAATAAATTTCTTTTCAAATCCCGGTTGGGTAAGCAACCGGGTAGTGGACTGACGGCTATAGTATTTGCTATAGTTGGAACCACTCTAAACCCTGTGTCTCCTTGTCCAATATTTTCATTGTGGTTGTTTGAGTTTAAATTATTATTAAAAACTTTATAAAACTCTATTCACCCCCCCTCTAGTAGTTTTCAGAATGTTTCTGTAGATTTTATTCAGCAATATGTATGTTCTAGTTTATGTTATTCAATTTGAGATGGATATAAGGTTACTCAATTTAAGATTATTGATCATATCTCAAACTTAATTAGTGCATATACATGTAGGTGTCACAATGATATTTATTCTTTTGATTTTCTTAGAACACATTATTTTCATCATTCTAATGAAAATTTTAAGATAGACTATTTATGCTTAATCATCGTTTTCAAGAAAGTAGCAATTGAAATTTGATAACATTTGAATTTTCAAAGAAAGCATAATCAATTTCAATTTGCATACAGATCAGAATTTCACAAGTTTTGGTTTGCATCAAGTTTAATAAGGATGTTATTAACATATATGTAATGATGCAAACTACTAAATTGTCTTCAAGATATTTGACTTAATTTTCCAATCAAGTATGTCTACTTGCAGTAAGAGTATAGATTTCAGTATCATTTTTCTTTGCAAGCAGCAATTTTAGTAAAATCGATCCTTTTCTCTTGTATACCTGATAATTTAATCACGAAAAGTATTTTGTTTTGATGATCATATATTCTTCCTTTTGATTTGAATCATTGAAATATTTTAAGGTACAAGAATATATAAAGTTCATTATATGCTTAAGTTGATTGTGATTTAAGTGTCTTTTATTGTAAATAGTTTTCCCAGAGTTTTACTCGGTCGAGAAAGTTCTCGACCGACATTGTCTCGGTTGATAATTTCTCGACCAAAATTGTTATTGTTTTTGTACTGTTTTCAATAATTGTTTCCAAATATAACATAGATCACTTCCAATTCAATTATGCAATTTAAAAACTCAGTTTGGTTGAGATAAAACATATGAATATCAAGGTAACATTTAGATCAAATCTCAACTAATTATATTTAGGTCTTTATGTTTTGAGGACTCTAATTGAGGCAAAATTTTAAAAATGTGTTTCTGCATATTTGTTTAAAAATGTATATTTTCAAGTTAAATATTTTAATTACTTGAATCAATTTGTTATCTCATTATGTTAAGTTGAGATAGACATAGAGATATAGAACTTGAGTCTTTGGTCATATCTCAACTTAATTTTGTTCATTTAGTTTGGGGGTTTTGGAACCCACACCAACTCAACATCCTTTTTCTTGTAGGGACATGAGAAAGAATAATGTCCAAGACGCAAACAATAATGGAAACATATAGAATCAACCTCATATCTCTTTCTATGATTTTGTTCTAGGTTGTTCTTGGGTACATATGTATATTTGCCTTTAGGTACATACATAGGTTGATTTTCTAGCACTTGTGTCTTTCTCCAACTAGGTTTTTGGTAAGATTTTCATTTAGGATTATAATCTAGTCCTCTCCTTCCAATCTGACGATAAGAATCATTTAATTTTTTATCAAGGCTATCATTATTACTCAAACTACTACTTTTTGTTGCAGCCTAACAATCTCATCCATTATCTTATTGATGTCTAACTTTGCTTGATCTAGATTAGATAACAAAGAATCTCTTTCTTTCACAATAATATCATAATCTAGATGTGTACACAAAACAGGTTGTTTTTGAAGATCATTTACTTGAGTTTGCAAGTTTAACTTTTCTAGAGAAAGAAGATTGCAATTTGCTTCTACAGATTTTATCTTAATATCATGATCTTCAATAACCTTTTTGAGATCTTCATTTTTAGATGTGAGAGAAAGAAGTTTAGCATGTAACTCATCATTTGCTTTGTTAGATTTCTTTAATTTCTTCTTGCACTCAATATACTTAGTATGTGTCTCTTCAAGACTAGCAATTAGCTCTTCTCTAGGTAAATAAAAAAGGCTTACCTCTTCTTCTTCTTCTTCACTTATTGTAGCAATAAGGCATTCTTTATGCACATCTTCCTTTTTGACCTCCATGGATAGCTAGGTGTAGTGTGCCTTGTTCCTAAGCACCAATTGCAACTTGTTGAAGATTGGTCCATGCTTTTCTTTTGCTTGCGGTTGTATACACCACCACCCTTCATTCTTCAAGACTTGATTAGAGATCCTTGAAGCCTGCTCTGATACCAATTGAAAAACCACTAGAGGGGGGGGTGAGTAGGGTTTTATGGATATTTTATAAATAATTCAACCAAAGAAAGCAACCACAAAAATATTGGACAAGGGGACAAGGATTTAGAGTGGTTCCAACCTTAGCAAAAACTAAGGAAGTCAATCCACTACCCAGTTGCTTACCCAATCAGGATTTTGAAAGTATTTAATTTTATTACCTCGCAAGGATGTTACATAAAATTACAACACTTTCACCAAACCCTTCAGACAACCTTCACCTAGACGTAGTCTCACCAACCTCGAAGCAGCCTTCCTTGAAGTAACCTCAAGCTCCCCCTTGAAGTATCCTTCCTCTGAAAGTAGCTTCCCGTTGAGACAACCTTCTTGAAGTAGTCCAAATTCCACCTTCTCCACCTGAGAAGTCAAACCCTCTCCAATCCATAGACTCCAACCCTAGGAGTAGCAAGGAGAGTAGAAAGGATATAAAAGAACAAGAAGGAAAAATAAAAATTACAATACCGTTGTAGCACAAGGCTTGATTTCCTATATCAAGCATTTTGATCTCCTAACCAATGTATATGGAAGTGTTGGTGTAGTGGGTAGGAGATGCTAGCCTATAGGACACGAATTTGGAGCAATGGAAATGTATAGCCAATGTTGGAGTTTCTCAATTGCTCACTAGAATGAATAGCCAATTGCAAGTATTATGCTCAAGTGTTGCACAAGTGTACTTTGGGTGTCCTATGGCTTGTCCTATTTATAGGAATGGCATATGGATGCTTAAGGACGTTCTAGACACTTTCTAGGGGGTTCTTAGTGCTTAACTAGCCGTTAGGTAACCATTAGTTACTTTAACAATGGCTAGTTAATTAACTCTGAAAAGTGCAGACAGAACTCATCTCGGTCGAAGAATTGTCGACCGAGAGTCCTTCTCGGTCCAGGACTTGTCGACCGAGGGACTGTCTGGAGCAAGTGTATATAACGTTCTAATCCAACTCCCAACTATCTTGTCTACTGTGTCTAACGGTTACCTGGGTCATTCTCGGTCAAAGAGTTTGTCGACCGAGAGTGTCTCGGTCGAGAATTTTGTCGACCGAGAGTGTCTCTATTTCAATGTTTTGAACTAATTACTAAGTGTGTGTATGAGTGTGCAGTTGTGACACTATTGTAGGGGATGACCTATCTAAGTGTTGTGATTGACTAGGGAAGATCTAACGCTTGATTTACATGATTTCTAAGTACTTGTACATTATATATCTTGTACGAGTGTTTACATTTGATTACAATCATGAAATTAAGGAATTTTGAAGCATATAGATCTTCCAAAGGTTTGCCATCCACCTTGTTCCTGCAACACTCAAGTAGCGTGTTAGATTCACAGGAATGAAATGTTTGTCATCATCGAAACAAAGGGATTATAATAATGTCTAATTTAGCCAACAATCCAAGCCTACAACTTTAGCCTTCTTCAGCTGATCCTGGTTTTTGATGAAGATATCATTCAACATGTTTTCAGTTAAGACCACTTTGCTTCCAAAAAGTGAGGTGACCAACCTGTGATCATCTCCGTCTTTCCAGTGATCCTTTATGTCCATGATTTATATTTTAAGTTATGTGAAGATCTCTACCGTGGGCTCAATATAAGAGGTTTCTGCCACAAAATAGAGTTTTGAAAGATTCGTGTTGTCTAGCAAGGCGAGAACTATGTCATAAATCCCCATTTTCTTTAGTATGTGAGCAGACATACTTTGTTGGGCGCAACACCTTATCACCAGTTGGGAGGTTTTGGATGTATAGGTCAGTTGGTGCAGGTTCTGTGGTGGTGGTAGCGGGAAAGGTGACAACAGGGGTATAATGTCCTGTTAAAATCTATTCCCTTGTGGTAGAGGGTTGAACTTGCTTCCTTACCCTTTTCTTTGATGGTTGTCCCTTGGTGTCTTCTTCAGTCTGTCTTTTGCCTTTGGACTTAAGAACTGGGGATTTGTCCTCGGAGTTTGGTGCGTACTCTGAACCTTCGTTACTGGAAGAAATCTCCTCCACTTCTTCAAAAGGGTCTTCGGCTAGGCACATGTTGATTCGGTCAATTTCATTCATGACTTTAATCAAGTCAACTTTTGGTGGGACCTTTCAGGTCTATTGGTAAGTGTCCATGATGTGCTGGAGATTTGCACGATCCTCCAGTAGTTGCTCCCTTGTCCAGAAGGGAACATCAACAGTTCCTGTGGCTTGTTTTGCAGGTGATGCCATTCTATACTCAAAAAGTTATATATGTTAATAAAAGAAAAATGTTGAAAGAATTGCAATATTGGAAAATGAAATTGTTTTCAGGGTGAACTCATTTTTTCTAGGACTGGATTGGCACCAAATGATTTCAAGTCCAATAAGTTTCAGGACCGTATGGCTCCGAACGGTTTCAAGACCGTACGGCTCCGAACAGATTCAAGACTGTATGGCTCCGAACAGTTTCAAGACCGTATGTCTCCAAATGGTTTCAAGACCATATGGCTCTAAACAGTTTCACAATCGTTTGGGCCGAAACTACAAGGAAGATGAAATGGCAAACAGATGGCAAAAGAAGAGAAAACGACGTTGTCGATGAAGGTGTTAATGGCGGTAATAGCGGTGGCAATAATTGGGAAGTTTGTTCGTGGTAGAAATGGCGGAAATGATGTCGGCATCAGTGGGAACTGTGGCCGCTGTAGCAGCCTTCTACCTTGCTGCTTAGGCAATGATGTTGGAGGTGAAGGATGCGTCACAGTGGTGGTATCTTCAGGGGAGCGAACGGAGCAAGTTGAAATGAACTGGAGACGAGAGGAAGAGGACAGCGATCGCGAGAGTAGAGAGTCAGAGCGAATAGAATAGGGTTTCACGTGTGAGCAAATTCTCAGGAAGTGAAGGAAAGAAAAAGGGAGGGAGTCGAGTGATATTTATAGAAAAAGGAGCGACACTACAAATTCTCAAGGGAAAACAATTTCGAGACCGTATGGAGTCCAAATGGTTTCGAGACCGTATGGCTCCAAATGATTTCGAGATCGTATGAAGTCTAAACAGTTTCACGACCATATGGATTCCAAATGATTTCGAGACCGTATGGCTCCAAACAGTTTCTAGACTGTGAGGATATAAACAGTTTTGAGACCGTATGGATCCAAACGGTTTCAAAACTGTTAGGACAGAAAAAATATTTTGGTTTTTATATTTTTATGTTTGTTTTGGATGTTAAGTAAATTATTATATTTTCTGGATAAAGGTGAAGGGCCTAAGAAAAAATAGAAAATTGCCAAAACTAAATAAAATAAAGGTGATACTCAGTTCTTGGCCTAGGTAGCGCCTGGGTTTTACGTCACTGGCTCGATGAAGTTCTGACTTGGTTAGATTGATGTGGCAGGATCATTAATCTCAATGGTTTGTCTTGGGATTTTGTCTACTGGGGTATAATATTTCTTTAATTTGTGGCCATTAACAATTCTCTCCCCTCCATTGTCATCAATAATAATGATTGCTCCGGTCAGGTAGATATGCTTGATGGTGAATGGCCCAGACCACTTTGTGCGAAGTTTCTCAGGGAACATCTTAAGTCTAGAGTTGAAAAGAAGGACTTTATATCTGACGATGATGTCTTTCCTTTTTAGATGTCTATCGTGCCACATCTTAGTTTGTTCCTTGTAGATCCTTGCACTTTACTAGGCATTCATTCATAATTCCTCAAGTTCTTGTAATTGCATTTGTCTATACTCGCCAGTGCTTTTGAAATCAAAATTTAATTGGTTGATGGCCCACCAAGCTTTGTGTCCAGTTCAACTGGAAGATGAAATGATTTCCCATATACCAAACAAAACAAGGTCGTTCCTATTGGTGTTTTATAAGTAGTGCGGTATGCCCAGAGGGCATTAGGGAGCTTAGTGGACCAATCTGTGCGATGTATGTTGACCATTTTTTCAAGAATGGCTTTTAGTTGTCTATTTGAAACTTTGAGTTGGCCACTTGTCTGTGGATGGTAAGGTGTGGCGACCTTATGTTTGAAACCAAATTTTCTTAGGAGGGCTTCGAAACTTCGTTCTAAAAAATGAGATCCTCCATCTTATATGATTGTTCGGGGGATTCCGAATCTAGGCAAGATGATATCCTTGAACATTTTGATAACTTGTTTGGAATGGCAAGAGACAATGGGTATAGCGTCTACCCATTTTGAAACATAGTCCACAACAACCAGTATATATGAGAATCCATAAGATGAGGGGAAAGGTCCCATTTAGTCTATTCCCCATACATCAAAAAGCTCGATTTCTTGCCACAAGGTAAGAGGCATTTCATTTCATTTCATTTCGATATACTCTCAGAAAGTTGATATTTATTGCAGAATCGGATGAAATTATGGGCGTCATTTGCTATCATTAGCCAAAAGAAACAAGATTGAAGAACTTTGAGAGATGTTTTCCTTGAACTCATGTGCCCCCCAGTAGGGCCAAAATGACAACGTTCTAGGATAGGGATAATTTCTTCTTCTGGTAGGCAACGACGGAAAAGTCCGTCCGCACATAGACAGAAAAGATATGGTTCAACCCAGAAGTATTGCTTAACATCATGAAGGAATGTTCTTTTATTGTGGTGAGAGGTGGTAGGATGGATAATTCATTTAGCCAGATAGTTCACTATATTAGCATACCAGGGAAATTCGGTGGTAACTTTCATAAGCTGGTCGTCGGGCATGGGTTCTCGGATAGGTATATTTTCATCCTCCTGAGACTCGATGTGACTTAGATAATCAGCGACGATATTTTCCACCTTGCTCTTGTCCTTTATTTCTAAGTCAAATTCTTGAAGCATCAATACCCAGCGGATGAGTCTGGGTTTTGCATCTTGTTTCTGAATTAAGTATCTGATGGCTGAGAGGTCCGTGTATACTATGACTTTCGATCTAATAAGATAGGACAAAATTTCTCAAAGGCATAGATGACGAACAAGAATTCTTTTTCAGTAGTAGTATAATTCTTTTGCGCCTGATCTAGCGTTTTTGATGCATCATATATCACATGGGGCTTTTTGTCTATTCTCTGCCCTAGCACTGCTCCTATAGCATAGTCACTAGCGTCACACAAGATCTCGAAAGGTTGTGATATGTCAGGTGCCCTCATAATAGGTGTAGAGATTAGAGCATTCTTTAAGGTTGTGAAGCTATGTCAGCATTCATGGTCAAAATTGAAATCAACATCCTTGGTTAGTAAGTAGGTCATGGGTTTTGCTATGTTTGAGAAATCTTTAATAAATTTTCGATAGAATCTAGCATGACCTAGAAATGCTTGAACTCCCCTTATGTCCTTTGGCGGTGACATCTTTGAGATGACATCGATCTTTTCTTTTTCTACTTCAATTCCTCTTTCACTTACTCGATGTCTGAGGACAACACCTTCAGCTACCATAAAGTGGCACTTTTCCCAATTCAGGATAAGGTTTGTTCCCTCGCATCTTTGTAAAACTTTCCTGAGGTTGAGTAGACAATTTTCGAAAGAATCTCCGCAAATTGAAAAATTGTCCATAAATATTTCCATTATGGACTCAGTTAAACCTGCGAAAATTGTTGACATACACCTTTGGAAGATTGCTGGTGCGTTACACAACCCAAAAGGCATCCTTCTAAAAACGTAGGTTCCGAAGGGACAAGTAAAGGTTGTTTTTTCTTGGTCTTCCGAGTGTATTGGAATTTGATAGAACCTAGAATAACCATCGAGGTAGCAGAAAAGCTTTTGGTGGGCCAAGCATTCGAGGACTTCGTCAAGGAAAGGTAGAGGGAAGTGGTCTTTTCTTGTTGCTTTGTTTAGTTTTTTGTAATCGATACACATCCTCCATCCTATAATAGTCCTAGTGGGTACTAGCTCATTTTTATCATTTAGAATGATAGTGGTCCCCCCTTTTTGGGAACCACTTGGACCGGACTAACCCATTGAGAGTCAGAAATTGGATAAATGATACCAGATTTTAGGAGTTTAAGAACTTCAAGGCGAACCACCTCCTTGAGATTTGGGTTTAATTTTCTCTGGAGTTCCCGTGAAGGTTTAAACTCTTCTACCATGGGTAATCTATGCATGAACAAGGATAGATTTATTCCCGTTAGGTCAGTCATCTTGTACACAATGACTTTCTTGTGCTTTATTAATTCAATAAGTAGTCTTTCTTCTTGGTCGTCTACTAAAGTGGAACTAATAATGACCAGACATAATTTTTCTTCATCAAGGAAGGCATGCTTGAGCCCAAATGGTAGATCTTTCATCTCAGGTATCTTGGGTACTTCTGTGGTTTCCATAGCGGTGACATATTTCAACTCCTTGAAGGTAGCATTAGGGGTTTCTTCAGCTTGTTCAAGGTATTGCAAACTTTGCTGAACTAGTTCGTTGGTTGAGAATTCAGCTTCTGGATTTGTTAAAAAGTTTTCCAAATCATCAGACGGTTCGAAGGGTTCTCACTTTAACTGAGACATTTTATCGATTGCTTTGAGAAGGAAAACTTCTTCGTGGATACTAGGGCCTTTTAAACTGCCAAAGACTCTGAATTAAAAAGCTTCCTTTCCTAGTCTTAAGGTAATGGTGCCGAATTCAACATCGATTAGCGCTCTGGCTGTACCAAGGAAAGGTCTGCCAAATATTATTGGATACCTCAGGTCTTCTTTTATATCCATAATGACAAAGTCACAGGTAACATACGAGTCTTTCCCTACTCTTACTGGGATATCTTCAATAATTCCCAATGGTGTAGTGATGGTAGAATCGGCCAATTGAATTGCCATTGATGTGGGTAGCAAATCAATAAAACCCAATCTTTTACACATGGAAGAAGTTATAATGGATATGCTTGCCCCCAAATCGGCTAATCCTTTCTTGTAAGAGGTATTCCCGATAGAACATTGGAAGCCAAAAGATCCAGGGTCCTTCTGTTTCTTTGGTATGTTATTAAGAATGATGTCAGAAGTAGTTTGAGATAATTTGATAGTCTCATGTTCTTCAGTCATATATTTCTTTGATAGTAAAGTCTTCAAGTATTTTTACCAAGCTGGGACTTCAGAAAGAGCATTGAGAAACATAATATCGACATATAGCTTCTTCATAGCTTCCTTGAATTTCTGTAATCTAGTATCTAGTTTAGTTTCCCTCAATCTACCTGGGTAGGGTATCCTAGGCTTATATGGTGGGACTTATGGTTCCTTGATAACTTTCTCTTTTTCCTTTTCCTTCCCATCTTCTACAGATTGATTTGTGCTAGCAATTGGGTTGACTTCAGTTATATCTTCATCTTCTTGAATGATTTTCATGGCTTCATTAAGGACACGACCCGGCCTTATGGTGATGGCTTTCAATTGCTCTTGTTTGGATTGATTGTGTCAGGGGTTTATCTCTGGTTGACCAGAAAAAGTACCTACCAGAAGTTTTAGTTGAGCTGCGATTTGTGCTAACTGAGTTTCAACAACTTTTTGTTGGGCTTGCTGGTTGCAAGCATGGTTTGTTGCGATTGCAACATTTGTCTTATCAATGACAGTTCATCTATCAGTGGAGACAGATTATTTTTTGGTGGATTTCGTTGATATTGTTGTGGTTGCTACTGCTGAGGCACGATGGATAGTTGGGGTTGTTGAACTTGTGGTTGTTGCAGTTGTGGATGCAACAGAGGGTAATATGTAGAAGAATTTCTTGGGTAGACAAGCCTTTGAGGTCGACCCCTATAATTTCCTTGATTTCAATTGTAATTGCTTTGAAATCTAGGTGGTAATCTATTGGAAGACCCACCTTGCGTCTGATGCTACGGGTTGGCAGTTCCCACATGATTCCCATATTGGAAACCAAGATGATTCCCTAGTTGATCTGGATTATAATATACTTGACCTGGTATGGAGTGGATAGAATTCACTTGCTCTGGTAGCTGATCCTCGGGATGTTCAATAATTGACTCATATTGTAGTTGTGGTGGTTGTAGATCCATCATTACATTGTATAAGAGACCACATGATAATGTAGGATGATCGGATGCATGACATGCCTCACAAGTCACGGTAGCTGCCTTGACCTGTTAGGGTCTCTTCTTTTCTCTGAGTGTTGTCTCAACGACTTGTTTCTTGTGAGAGATAGTTTTTAGGGCTTCAGCGATGGCTTTCATTTCCATTGATTCTTCAGCCTTACAAACCTTTAGAATTCCCCCGGTAGATGACCTTCCCCAATTAGATTGGTTCTCGGCCCCAAGTGTAACAATCCTCCAGGCATCTTCGTACTTTTTTTCCATGAAATTCCCCCATATGAGGAATCCAAAAATTTCTTAATATCATCACTTACTCCTCTATAGAATGTCTCTATCAGTTGGTTTTGAGAGACTCCATGATGTGGACATTTCCTCAAAAGTTCCTTAAATCTCTCCCATGATTCTGCCAATGATTCCCCAGGGAGTTGAGATAAGTGATTAATTTGTCCCCTAATATCATAAGTCAAAGAGGGTGGAAAAAACTTTTCTAGAAACTTTTCTTCCAAAGGAGCCCAGGTGGTGATTGGCTCCCCATCTAGTGCGTTATACCAGCTCAATGCCCTTCCAGACAAAGTGAAGTGAAATAGGTGTAGCATGATTGCGTCGAAAGGAACTCCGACATGTTGTACTAGCCGACAAAGAGACTTGATTCGCTTTAGGTGATCCATGCAGTCATCCCCATCACCTCCAGAAAATGAAATGCCTTGCATAATCTGGATCCATTGCGTGTGAATCTCAAAGTTAGGAACATTGATGAGTGGGGGTTTAAATGGATGATTATCTTCGAAATTCTTAGGAATGGCATAATCCCAAAGTTGCTTATTTCACAACACCATCTGAGCAGCGGCCGTGGTGGCTTCATTTTCAACTTGAATGCGGGCCTGTTATTCAGCTCGGACCTCAGCTTGAATTTGAGCACGTGTGTCATCAATAAGTTGTGCTCTTTGAGCTACTATGGCCGTGTTGACTCTTTCCATGACCAAAGCGGCTTGGCGTTGTTCGTCAACCAGTTTTCTGGCTCATTGGCGGTTGAGGCAGATGCGTCGGTGGAAGCTTCGTTCTACCTCAGAGTCGTACTCTGGTTCAGGGGAGAATCTGATGTTTGTGCAAAGGTTGCATACACATTTTCTACCTGAGTAGAAGAAGAAATACACTTTAGGTAATGCGGAGAATTGATGAAATAAAGATGATATGAATTATGGTTAAAGAAAAGTGTAATATCCTAATCAGCTAGAAAGGTAACAAGTAAAATTAAAACGTTCTGTTGTTCCCTACATATATGCCAATTTTAGATGGAGCTTCCACTTACGTGGAGTTGTGTGCACCACTAAAAATCCTAGAGATAGTTAATCTCTAAGTTTATCCTTTCATATGCTGAAATAAGATCTCCACCCATGTATGCTAAGATACATGGAAGTCTTATTGTAGTATAGTTAAGGGTTGAATCCATGAGACAACGGTCTTGTTAAGAGTTTAACAAGATGGAAAATGTTATAATCCTACTTATCAACTTAAAAGTTGATATTTAGATCAAAGAGTTGATTTGATGGTTAAGCAAATGTACTGAGAAAGAAAAGAAAGTAAACATAAGGTTGTAAACAATATTTAGAAACCACTAGGATGTGATCGGGTTTCACCACCACTATGCATGGATAAAAACATACATCACAAAAACTTGGCTTGGAAAGAAAAGAGTATAAATAGTTAGTATCTTTGTAGACTTAGCTTCCTTTTGGATAACTAACTACGAGAAACGTGGAAGTGTTGCACTGCCAGCCATCCCCAGACAAATGGTCACTTACTTTGCATCACTTCCCTCGCAAAGTGTGTTCCTTGACCTGCCAAGGTTGTACTTTCATACATCAACTGATTCCATTTCATAGTATGAAAATACAACAATGGAGGTGAGTTTACTCCACTCCTTGAGAAACACTCCTTGATACCGAACCAAATGCATGGTGACTACATACAATATGGAACCAACAAACAGTCGATACTCGAATCTAGAAGTACAAACATAGACAATTTGCACTAACAAATAAAAGATAACACAAGTTGGTGATCAAGAAACTAGTATTCATTAAATGATTGATGTCGAACTAGAAAGATAGTGTTTTTCTATTGCAAACTCAAGAATTATAATGTATGCAATGAAAATATGGGCAACGGGGCTACTCCCCGCACCCTAGTGTAACAGACTACTCGCTCATGGAAAGAACAAAGAAGGAGGTGGGAAGAGAAAGAGAAAGCATCATCTCCACGTAGGAGGTAGGAAGGTCGAACCCTTAGAGGAGAGAACAACTATCTTCACGTCGTGTGGTTGTCTTAATGAAGAAACCTCCACTTCCCACCTTCTTATGTTGATGAAAGAGGAAGTAGCTTGAAGATGGAGTATGGATCTTGAACTGGCAGCCTTTGGGAAAAGGATGAAGGTGGAACAACTCTGGAGTGATTGGGACATCCTCTATACGTCCAAGAAATTGATACCAAATGAGGACCCCATAGGTCCTATTTATAGGCTTTCAAAGAATCCCAAACGGTCTTGGGATTGTTTTGGGTCTTTAACGGTTTGGAGACCATTTGATTTTATTCAGTCTCATGACCGTTTGAGTTCATTCGGTCTTGGGACCATTTGGATCCATTCGGTCTTGGGACCGTTTGGGTCCATTCGGTCTTGGGACCGTGTGGACTTCATTCGGTCTCCAGACCGTTTGCCTTCATTCGGTCTCAGGACTGTTTGAGTTCATTCGTTCTTGGGACCGTTTTGACTTCATTCGGTCTCCAGACCGTTTGCCTTTATTCGGTCTCGGGACCATTTGAGTTCATTCGGTCTTGGGACCGTTTGAACTTCATTCGGTCTCCAGAGAGTTTGCCTTTATTCAGTCTTGGGACCGTTTGAGTTCATTCGGTCTTGGGACCGTATGGACTTCATTCGGTCTCCAGACCGTTTGCCTTTATTCGGTCTCGGGGCCGCTTGGACTTCATTCGGTCTTAGGATCGTGTGAGTTCATTCGGTCTTGGGACCATATGGACTTCATTCAGTCTCCAGACCGTTTAGACTTCATTCGGTCTTGGGACCATTTGAGTTTATTCGGTCTTCAGACTGTGTGGACTTCATTCAGTCTCCAGACCGTTTGGACTGCATTCGGTCTTGGGACCGTTTGAGTTCATTCGGTCTTGGGACCGTGTGGACTTCATTCGGGCTTCAGACCGTTTGCCCCTTTTGTAATTTTTTTAGGTTTTTCTTTAAGAAGAAGAAGATAAATGTTAGTTTAATGGTGAATTCATAATAACGCAGAAAGTTAAGGAATATATCTAATTTATCTAAGAAAGAGTATGGAAAATTAAGAAAAACTAGTAAGATAACATCATAAAAATGGGAGGTTATCACTAATGCAAAATGAAGCTTTAGAAGAAGGGGTCCAACATATGGTTAAACTTGAATTTGAAATCATCAGATGTAAGATCACAATCACCAAAGTAAAAGTGATCCTATCCTTGGAGAGTTCTAAAGCTCCTACAAAACCCCTATGGGCATGATGGGTTCATCTTCACCATCTTCACTCCTAGTAGGGGGAACAAGTTGTGTTGAGGATTCCTTGGTTGTGGAGAACCTTGGATCCTTATCAGACCCAAACCTAATGAGGGATAACCTCCAAGTAGTTGTTTTGTCTCTGTTTTGGCATGTTTTCAATAGTTCATGATAAATCAATAGAAGAATATTTTGTGTCCCAAATAAGTTTACTAAATAACATTAGATAAAAATAGTCATATTTAAATTTGTGGTTATCTAATTTTCTATGCTAATATGAAATAAATGAAATAAATCCATGCAATTCATCAAATCATAGAGGGATATGATAGATTATAACTAGATTTTACTATCTTAATATAAATGTTTAATGATAGAAAAAAAATTGCAAGTCCAAAAAGAAAACTAGATCTTTGAAATTTTAGTGTAAAAGTGATATTTTGTGATTCACCTCAACAGAGCCATTGGTTCTTCTGAGACACCAATCCCTTATGGTAGCTACTTAAAAAATCCATTTGCAACTAGAATCCGAGAACCACAATGAGTAGACAAGAAACAAAAGTGAAGGTAACAATAAACTAAACAAGATCTTGTCAAATGGTTGAAGTTTTAAATAATAAGAACCATAAGTTTAAATAAAAATAAATCTGGAGTACTATATTAGGAAAAAAAGAATTCACACAACCCTTTATTCAGTAAGACAAAGCTCCGATCAATGTTAGGCTCCACATACTGACTAAGATGCCCTCCATGCAATCTTCCATAGTGTTGTCTTTTCTCACCACTACCCATCTTTCAATCAAATAAAAGATAAATTAAATCACCCAAAATTTCCAGTAGTAGTAGTGCATTTGATTTGTGGAGTTACAACTAACTAATTTATAAGGAAATATTTGATTGACATCATGGAGATGAACATAAAAGGAGATATGAGATTTCTAAAACAATATAACATATACAAGATACCACTATTTTGTTTAAAGATTCAACTTTCCAAAATTGAGTGAGGCAAATGTATGGCATACTAACTACAAATAAGAATTCACATGAGCTAATGTAAAATCTCTGACATACAACTTAAGATCAGAATTGATTTATCAAAATTAGTGGAAAGAGTACTCCAAAAATATAGAACAAATTATACTAAGAAATTAAGCAAAAAAATGCACATCTTTAACTATAAACTACCCAAGTTTTTTTTTTATATATGGGTAATATGTAGTCAAGTAAAGTAGTATTAAATATAAAAATAACATAGTAGGAAAGGACTACAAGCACAAAAGTTGGTACATAGAGAAAACAAGTGTTTGTGTTGAACATTTAAACGATGCAACTCGAGGTGAAGATGCTCTATGAGCCAAGTCAAAGATATAGGGAAGGAAGTGGCAAGCCAATTCCAAAACTTCCTAAAACTTGTTGAATCATTCCTTGGTTGCAACACTTGATAGATCCACTTGAATATAACAATATCCTTCCCCATGCGAAGTAACACTCAGTTAGGTATGCAACACAGGGGGGAAAGGCAAGTCAAAATAAAGGCACACAACATAAGAGTTTTCAAAGGAAACCATTGAATTGTCACCCATAGAAACATCAAGTGAAGGGTAGAACAAAACAATGATAGGGTTACTCACCTTGTAGGTCATTTGTCACTATAGTTTACTTGGTCAAAAGAAGATGTCAAGGAAGAGGACAAGGAATATTGTGTTGTCTCATGGAACGAATACGATGAGGCCCGAAAGTGGGCCAACTGGTACGGTCCTACCTGGGATCAATGTAAACCTTCCTCAACACTGAAGAATGGACATTGTAGTGGTTGTTCACCATCTTAGAATGTTTTTGGGTGTCTATATTTAGGCATCTACCATTACCTATTGCCCAGGGTACATCACTCCTTTTTTTGTCTACTCTCCATTGGACCATGCCATATTTCCCCAATATCTAGATATGTTATTACCGCTTTTTGTACATAGTTTAAATTCTGATCTAAAGTATCTAATCTCTTTTTGTATGGAGCAATTAATTCTATACTGATTTGAATGACAATTTGAATGATATAATGTTCGATTTTTTTTGCTGTTGCTGGTTGAACAAATACTTCTATGTCAATTTTAACGACAATTTGGAAAAAAATGTCATGTAAGTATATTGAAATTATGTTTTCTACCATCTTTGGTTGGACAAAGTAAAATATATGTTAGATTCCTTATATAATTATCTTTTCTACCGTAGATTATGATGCTTAATTTTAATTAGTATAATAATGTTATATCGACAAACTTGTTTTCATTGTTCTATAATCACTACTACAGAAACAACATTCAATGTCGCTTTTCTAGGCGTCAGTTATTTAACAAAACTGATGCCTATATTATTCAACGTCAGATATTTAGGAATCCAGACATCTATATTCGAAGACCAGCCAGACACGTGTACCGCTTTGTAGTCGGTGTCGGCTAGGTAAAACAAACTGACGCCTAAAATCGCCTACGAAATCCAATTTTCAAGCGAAAATTTTTCCCCCCAAAATATCACATACAACATCGATTTTTTAACTACTAACTGACGCCGATATAAGATGGAAATTTGTGCAAAAAGTTCCAATTTAGGCGTCGGTTATCCTTTGAGAACCGACGCTAATAATCGTTCCCGCCAAATAATTTAGGGCAAGGATTGTCTAATTGGACGTCGATTTTTTAATATCAACCGACGCTTAAGGGTACATGGCGTCATTTTTACAGATAACCGACAATGTTGACAAACTTAATAGACTCATATGACCCAGCTCTTCCCCTTCCTTCCTGTTTCATCGTAATAGTTTGTTGTGATCGTCGCTCGCCTAAAATCGCCTGACGATGGCCCGACGACCCCCGCTGCTGCTCGCCGCCGCTGCTGCTGGTGCGGCTCTACTCGCCGCCGCTGCCGCCACATCCTCTTTCTCTTGCTGTCTCCGCCACTGCTACTCACCGGTTTGCTCTTCTCTTCTCCTGGTGCCATTGCTTCTTGCCACTCTGGTCTTCGCCTGCTCGCCGCCACTGCTGCCTCCGGTCGCCGCCGCTCTTCTCCACACTAGCTCCAGGTAGCCCTAGCCTCTTTTCTTCCTTCTCCGTAGCTTTCCTTCTCCATAGCTCCTTACCAACAGTAAGCACGGCCGTGGCTGTGTTGGCCTACCAGGGTCGTGATGTCCAGCACGGCCATGGTAGGCCAACACATCCACGACCGTGCTTGCTGTTGGTAAGGATATGAACAAATCTTTATGTAATGCTTTATGTAAATCCTAGGATACGAACTAATCTTTTGCTTGCATATATTTGTGTTTCTAATCCTAATGTTTGACCTAATTCAGTAAATTTTGATGCATGTTGAAATAAGATTTAAACTTGTCCATTCTAGCATCCTAATTTGATTTGATTAAACCCTAACATGGATGAAACCCTAACATCAATTGTAATGAAACCCTAACAGAACATGTCTTTGGCGTCAGTTGTTTATTCCCTTTTATATATAATGTGTTTGTTGGCCTAGAAACCCATCCAAGATTTACTCATTAGTAGTAAATCTTGGATAGTCCCCGGTTTGGGACTGTTCTTGAACACCTAATCTCACTTAGGATGTAAGTGTATAACGTGTATTGGGTTTTCAAGAAAATTTTGGCATCATTTCCCCCATGTTCTCTAAGTACATATGTACTTAGAGAACAACGAGGAAATGCTGTCAAAATTTTCTTGAAAACCCAATACACATTATACACCTACTAGTGAGATTAGGTGTTCAAGGATGGGATAGGTGGTACACATTTATTATATATCAGAATGACATCACATGTGTTTATGCCCTGAATTTCACTACAACAGAACATGTCTTTGGCATTAGTTATTTATGCGCTTTTGTATATAATGTGTTTGTTGGCCTAGAAACCCATCCAAGATTTACTCATTAGGAGTAAATCTTGGATAGTCCCCGATTTGGGACTGTTCTTGAACACCTAATCTCACTTAGGATGTAAGTGTATAATGTGTATTGGGTTTTCGACAAAATTTCAGTAGCATTTTACCATTTGTTCTCTAAGTACATATGTACTTAGAGAACAACAGGGAAATGCTGCCGAAAATTTCTTGAAAACCCAATACACATTATACACTTACTAGTGAGATTAGGTGTTCAAGGATGGGATAGGTGGTACACATTTATTATATATCAGAATGACATTTATTATATATCAGAATGACATCATATTTATTATATATCAGAATGACATCACATTTATTATAATTGATAAAAGATCACAATTTTAGAGGCATGCATGTTTAAATTTTTTTATTGAAGCTAAATGTTTGCTTTTTTAATATCAGTATCATTTTCAGATTTGATGTTTCATTATCTTCTAGTTAATACAAATGCTAAATGTTTGCCTTTTTAATGACATTTTCAGATGGCTGACCATGATGATCATGATGTCCATGATGAGCATGAAGTCCATGATGAGCTTGTTGTCCATGATGAGCATGGCGAGGATACCAATGTAAGTTCTAAAAACATATCCTATATTTCTATAAAATTCATTATATTCTAGTTATGTCATATATCCTATATTTCTATATTGGGCTAATTCAGTGTGTTTATTTTTGTCAAATTTTAGGTTGATGATGCACATGTACCCACTGAAGCACTGGAGGAACTTGATGCGCATCACCAAACACTTAACAAGAAAAGGGGCATCACTCTATTGAAGAAGTTAATAGATCTAAGTGGCAGTGGATCTAGATTGGTTGTAGAGTTTGATAATGGAGGATATGCAATTGGAGTGAACCGCAATAATTTTGTAAACTATCTTGGGGTTGTCACTCAAAGCCATTGTGGTGTTAAGTATGATAATTGGCATAAAGTTCCTCAGGCGAAGAAAAACTTGATTTGGAAGGATTTATGTGTGAGTTATTATTATTTGCAATTCTATTTTGTAGATTACAAATTCTATTATTTGCAATTCTATTTTTGGATACTAGTTAATAACAATTCTATTTTACAGAATCTATTTGCATTGGATGAGAAGCTGCATCGTAAAAGCGTGATGCAATGGGCTGGAAATATTCTAAGGAACTATAGGACAAATCTCAATAGAGAATACATAAAAAATGGTGATAAGAAGAAGAAGTCAGCCCTTGAACAGTGGAACTTCTTGGAAAAAGAAGATTGGGACACGTTTGTTGCTTCATGAAAATCTGAAGAATTCAAGGTATTAGGCGTCACTCCCAATTTAATTAATATGCGTTGTATTCACCTATTCAAGATTAACATTTAGTGCTACTAACCAAATCATTAATGTGCATACTAACTAGGCCCTCTGTGAGGCGCAAAAAGCAAGGCGTACACTGAATGTGCATGACCACACTATGGGTCCAAAGGGCTATGCAAGCATTTGCCAAAGACTACAGGCGCAGTCTACTGCTACTCAGGAGTCCTCTACTACATGTGCCACACCCATGCCTCGCCATGATGTCTGGATAGCTGGGAGGCAAAATAAGAAGGGTGAAATAAAGAAGCCCGTAACTGCTTAGGCGACTGCAAAAATGGTAAAATACAACTCTTAGAGCAATCGTTTGAATATTGATTATTTGTGGTGTTAACTTACCAATTTCTATTGATGGTGATTAGCGGGAGCTGCACGAGTAGAGGAAACAAGGCACGTTCATCCCTTAGGGCATAAGGGATGAATTGATAGTTGCTCTGGGTAACCCAGAGCATCCTGGACGTGTTAGGGGTGCAGGCGCTGGTGTGGGCATCAAAGCATTCTTTGGGCCATCCCAGCGCAAACCCAGAGTGGGACTTTCACAAGAAGAGGTAACCTATTCTTTTTTTAGAATGTTACTACAAAAGAGAATTCATTAAAAAGATGATAATGTTTCTTTTATCCATGTATAGGAGAATAAGAGAGTCGAGGATATAGTTGCTAAGAAGGTCAATGATATAGTTGCTAAGAAAGTCAAGGAAGAAATGGTGCAGTGGCAGGCATCTCAGGCTTCCAATCAGCCTATGTCGACCCACTCTTCTCCTGATGCATAGATTGAGAGTAATCCTGTAGACCCACCGCCTAACACATTTGTTGTAAGTATTGTTTATGACATTGTAGCTAGTCTTTTGAAGATGATATGTTTTCAAGATGATATGTATATATGTATAATATTCTTTACGTAAATTTGTAGGCGTTGAAGCCATGCTGCTTAAGAATACAAGACTATGTTGTTGCAGAGGCGCAAGCTTACCTGTCCCTTCCTGGGGCAACGTTTCACGGGACTCCAATGCTACAGGGCTACGTTCGTGTGAGCCCGATACGTGTATTACCCGATTGGAGGGATGCTACATTGCCATATGCCAACTTGGATATTGATACACTTGCTGAGGTAGAAGGTGGGGTGATATTGTGGCCCAAAGAAGATGTCATCTGCACTACTGAAATTGTAAGATAAATTTACATTACTTTAAATTGTTAATGTGTATATATGGGGTCAATTGATCTAAAATTATATATACAGGTTAAAAAGAAGACACCCGGAGCACCTAGGCCTCCACCTCCACTTCCTACATTACCAACTTGGGTTCCAACTGACTTAAAATACCCGTTAGGTTCTGCTTGTAGGGGAACGACATGTTGGCTATGAGCACATAATATACATTGCCCTATAATTGTTTCTTTAGAAGCGAATTATGCAAGTCAATCATATGAAAGCTCTTTATTTATACAAGATATTATTGAGCTGTTTATATATGATTGGTTGAATACATCAATGATAGAGACATGGATAAGATGAGATCTTGTTTATACATCCATATACCTTGTGTAAGATCTGGTGA
Organism: Alisma plantago-aquatica; assembly: GCA_963693085.1. Taxonomy (NCBI): domain Eukaryota; kingdom Viridiplantae; phylum Streptophyta; class Magnoliopsida; order Alismatales; family Alismataceae; genus Alisma; species Alisma plantago-aquatica. The sequence continues at coordinate 438,620,697 of OY856413.1, forward strand.
TCTGGTTTCTTATATATTAATACATACATAATACATGTTTTGCAGCTAAATAGTCAAAAATCAATGCAAACAATTTGCATTTGATCATGTGGGATTTTTGATTCCATCATTGATTAGTATGGTAGCTAAAGACCCTGATAGTGTTTAACAATACTGTATAGATGCTTTTACAATTTTCGGTCAGCAAAAGAAGACGATAATAATAGATCCATTCAATGTCAAGTAAGTTTACTTTACTTATTATTTGGACTTAAAAAAATTACATTGTTATTGTGGATTTTGAGTTATTAATTTTTAACTTTTTTACCTCTAGCGGTAGGCATTGGGAGTTACTAGTTATTCTCCCCAGGACGTTCACTGTTTATTATCTAGATCCTGTGGGGAGTACATTGAATACTAAAATTGGACACGTAATGAGATTTCCATTATTCTCGTGAGAAATATTTCATTTTTATATCCGTTAACATCTGATGTTACATTACTATTTAATTATGCAATTTACTATGTTACATTAACATGTAGGTGTTTATATGCATTCAAAAATGCTGGAGAAAAGGTCCCAAGGAAAAAGAACCAACCAATAATTTGGGAAAACGTAAAAGTAAGTCCCCGACTCCAATGTATATATTATGTATATGAACTGTGCTTAGTTGTATTTTTTAATATTTGGTATGTTTCAATTTATAGTGCGCTACACAAGACAACGACTGGGCATGCACATACTATGTGATGCGATTTATGCAGATGATTATCCAATATGCCGCATTGGACATCGATACCATACATGAGGTATTATATATAGTCTCATTAGTTAGTATGAAATATATCAATCTTATTTTTATATTATTACTTATATATATACATCATTCTCTTTGCAGGTGTTTAAAACTGACCACACTATAGGTAAACACTTAAAAGATGTACGTCCTCCATATATGATGGAAGTATTAAATGAAATAAGAGAAGAATGGGCAAGAGCCATACAAACAGTGGCGATTGTAAGATATAATTGGGATGCTGATAGCGATGTTGAATGATATTTCATAAATGAGTATTTCTGAATGTTTATACATGTCTGAATGTTTCTACATGTATTTGAATGTTTCTACATGTGTGAATGTGAGAATTGAATTGATGTCTGAATGTATCTACTTGTGTGAAAAGTATATTTGTTGATTTTACAGGTTTGTGGCCTGTTTGTAGGCTGATATTAATGGATGTCGTAAACCTGTAGTTTAGAAAACTGAACTGTAGGTTCTCATCCTGCTGACCAGCCACAGCAGGCCTGCAAACTGATAAGAAAAATAAAAATAAAACATAGGCGTTGGTTATTAATAGAACACCGTCATCAAAGGCTTACAACGTCATTTATTGGATAAAACTGCCGCCTAATATGACAAATAACCTGACCGTGCAGGAAAGCACAGCCGTGGTGGAAAAAGCATCAAGTATTAGTACAAAACCGACGCCTATAGTACTAAACACGGCCGTGGCATATGGGAATATGGCGTCGGGTTTTTAGTTGCAAACCGACGTAGAAAGTGTCCTAGATGGTGCCCTTTTTATGGTGCGAGCCCTTTTGGCATCAGTTATAAAACCTTCGCCGAAGAGTTCGACCTTTAGCGGTGCCCACATAGGTGTCGCTTGAGAACCATAACTAAAAGGGTTAAACAACCGACGCCAAAGACATGTTCTGTAGTAGTGAATTGTCATCATGCTATAGATACCATGATACAACAAGTGGAAGATCAAGTCGATAGAGGAAGTAGTCGACTGGTCCAAAATTGGATGTGATGGTGATGGGATCCCCATTGACGCCACTAGTTCATCTTAATCTACTCAAAATAAACATAGAATTGTTGATCATAGTTCTTTCTCCCTATAGTAGGGTGGATATTGATGTATGGATCTTGGCATCCATCATGAGCTGTTGCATGGTGCGAAAGGCATCCAAGGATGCTTTAGGTAGAAGAATCTCACCTTTGTTCCACAATGAAGCCGAGGTAGAATTTGATTGATATAGGTCATTGATGTGGATAATGTCACATTGCAAATTCATTAAGAATGGAATTCATAGAGTTCACCAAAACTAACTTGCAATAATGCCATCTATAAGAGGACAAGTCTTATTGTAGTATAGTTGAGGATCAAATCCTAAGGGATAACTTGTTTAAGAATTATATGCTCTAAGTAACTTAGTAAGAACTAGTATTTATCACAAAAGTTCTGATTAGTTTGTGTAACTAAGGTTGCAAAAATAAAAAGAGTTAGATTAAGGTTTTAGTAATCAATGGATGGCAACACTAGGGTGGAACTAGGTTTCATGGCCACTATTCAAATTAGCACATTCATTCAAATCCAATAATGTATGAAAATATAAGTGGAGTTATGCAATTTTACCCTTTCAGCATTAGAAACTTGCATGAGTAGATATCGTTGTAAGCTCAATGTTCAGTACTTACAGATCTTATATCCACTACTCCAGAGACCTCTCGTCATAAGTTCTCATAAAGGAATCAACCAAAGGTAATCAATATTGAAATCATAAATGTTGATGTTATGTAGAATAAGATTATAATAAATCATGTAATATGGGTGATCAATCCGCAAGACATTTGATAAACAATTAGTTATGAATTTAATGAGTTTGTACAAGAGTTGGAACATGAATGAAATTACAAGAAATAGGTAGTGGGGCTAATCCCCACACCTGAGTGAAAAGGCTATTCCCTAAACATGGTAAGATTAATATCACTATAAGAGGAAGAGGACTTTATCATGGTCATGATGGTAGAAATATTGGATCAATGTGGTGTGTGATAGAAGGCTTGCTTCCTTCTTTCTCATTGAGGTATTAAGCCTGACTTGCAATAGAAGTACGGGGATGAACAATGACTCAGTGAAGAGATTGATCACCTTGGAGAAGGAGGTTGACGTCTTTGGAGTTATGGAGGTCGATGGAGAGAGACAAGTCTACATGTAAGGACCCTGACCTGAGTTATGAGGTAACCCTATTTGTTTTGGCTAATAAAGATGCTTAGAACATTAATAAAATCCTCTAAGGTGTTTTGTTATCATGAGACACACTTATGTTTCAAGTTTGGTCCTGATTGAATGTTGTTTGAGCAATGTTCCCTGGTTTTGGACCAAAGTGCAATTTACCTAAAATGAGGGTTATATTGCAAAATGTCACATGTTGAACATGCCTCATGTGGTTTAGAATTATTATAGAGAGAATGATGCAAGGTGGTGTCTTGTGGAAAGCCTAAATTCCAAGTTTGAACTTGTTTGAATAGTGTTGGCGACTTGTGCACCAATTTTGGTACAAATTGTAATTTACCCAAAATGTAGGGTGGATATGCAAAGTATCACCTCTAGAGTGTCCCTACATCCTCTATGTATCATTTAGAGGAGCAATAATGAATCAAACACTATGTTTCAATAAATTATGAGTGATGGTAATCTTAGTGATGAAATGAACAAGAAAAGGGTTGAGTATGAAACCTTAACTTGAGTTGTATCAAGATGAAAAGCTTATATATCAGTGCCTATCGGACGAGGAGCCAAAGGAGGAGTCTCATATCATTTTGCGGACTCTTGGACAAGGCCATGTCATGCAAAGCACCTCAAGGAGGTGAGGTGTGTCAGGTTACAACTTCCTTAGTAAAGTTATATCGGGTTGTGAATAAAGTGATGATTTAGTTGATATATTTTATTCACAGGGATATGTAATGGAAGAAAGTTCATCCCTAGGTTATCCTAAACTTTTTTTCATGTCAAGATAAATTTTGATGAATTCATGTACACGTGTCACCCATGCATGGACACGTGGCACCTACTAGCTCAAATTGATGACACCTCATTTTTACACTCATTCATGAACAACAAGTATATATACCCCTATTGTCACCCCTTAGTGGAATTTTTCAGATCTTACCACACTCCTTCCCTAAGGTATCGTGCATAGGATCCCTTATCATGCAGGGTTGATGTGGTATTGTGCATGGGCCTTGGGTATCGCCCATAGCGAGATCATATCGCCCAAGTAGGGTGATATCATCCAAGAAGGGTGTTATCAGCCATAGTGAAGTGTTTTTGGCCACAAGTGAGGGGGATATCGGCCACAAGTGGTGGAATATCATTCAAGGGTTGTGAGGTATCGTGCAAAGGTGCAAGAGCAAGAAGGATCTCAATATTTAACAATAAGGTGAGGTAATGATCATCTTCAACCTTTGATTGAAGCATGATTATATGGTTTTGATCTTCCTTTCTTTTCTTCTTCACCAATTGCTTATCCATGGTGATTCTTTGCATATAGAGGAGTTTTGAAAGTCATCTGCAACCTTAGGAACGTGGATCTTTGGAGCTTGGAGCTTTGAAGTTGTTCTTAAGGTAGGTTATATAACTTGAACTCTATCATGTTATTATTCATCACCAAAATTGCTATACTTAATGAATTACTTTTAATTCCGAAATTTTCTAAAATTGTTGATGAAATTATGAGTTCTAGTAGTTGCTTAGACCTATTTCCATGAACTATAACTTTTAGAATGGAGGGCTAGAGCTTGAATGAGATGGTATCACTTTGTAAAAAGTGATATCAAGTTGAAATATATATACAAGTAGCTCTAACCTAATATGGGTATGGCTTGCATGATATGCTTGCACAAGATGCTTACACGATATGCTTGCACGATAGGAAGTGAAGTATAGACTCCATGAATGATACAAGGTTAAATGTATAGTTGTAAATTGATATGAAACCCTAATTTGGGTAACCCGATATGAGTAAAGAATATAAAGTGCTATCGCATGATATGATCATATAATATATCATTGGAACTGGGTATAATGAATACACACATCTGGTGCACGATAGGAATATTTAAGTAAACCCTATTGCACAATATGAGGTATGGATTCAAGAGTAAGATGTAACCTGATATGGCAGCCTGATACACAATCCTAGATGGCATGTAACCCGTCATGGCCAACCCTAGTTGATGACTAGACCGACATGATGATGAGATGATACCTATTAAACATCATGGGCGATACATACATGTACCATGTGCCCGTCACGACCAACCCTAACCCGACATGGGTGTTATAACCAAACATGGGATGGTCTAGCCTGACATGGCTTGGTACCTTTTACTCCTATCGACTTGTGTAATGGGTTGAGAAGAGTTAACCAATTGTTTAACCAATTACTCATCCTTAAGATAGGATGGTACCCTTAAAGGAGGAAATGAGATGAATATATTGGGTTGAGCCTGATATGGCAAATCCTAACCATCACGGCAAACCCTAGATGGTGAGCTACCCGATATGGTGATTGAATGCACCTCTAGCCTGACATAGTGATGGTTTAAAAGCTCATGCATGAAATGACTAACACATAAAAACACCTCCAGCCCGATATGGATGGTGTTCATATTCCTCTAGCCCTATATGGTGAGTGCTCATACACCTCCAACACGATATGGTGGTGTCTATACACCTACAACCCAATATGGTGAATGTATGCACGCCTCCAACTTGAGACACTTTGTAAAGGTGAGGGCTAAACACTCTTAGGAGTGATGAGTATTATACCAAGCAATGTTGTGGCTAATACCTTGATAGGTGAACCACCTAAAGTGGTTGATAATGGTCAATCCTATATAAGCAATGTCTTAACCTGAGATGAGTCCATATCACTTGATGATAGATGGATAATTCAAGTTATGGCTAACACACCACATAATAAATATGATGAGTTAGTGCGTAAAGTATTAGGATGGGAAATACCCTAATACAAGATAACGGATGAACTAAAGTAAGTTAAAATTGATGAGGGAAGTGATACATCAAGACATGATAAATATCACATCCAGCACCTCAAGGTTGATACACTTTGATGCACCTTAAATCCAATACACTTGGATGAGTAACACATGAAGTGTGTCATGTCAATTGTCACATTGAGATGTAATGCACTTTGATAAGTGTAGGCTAACATGCCTTGAGAAGGGTTAAGCCAAGTTAATAAAGTATGATGTAATCATATTATGGTAAGGAGGAGTGAGAAACTCATACCTTGTGTTGATAATCATTTAATGATAAATGATGAGAATAAATAAGTATGATTGAATACTTATGATATCAATGTATGCTTCTAGATGTGTGGAACAATGAGTTAGGGTTTGAATTAATAATATGAACTTGAAACCCTATTTGGTTATAAAGGGAAACCCTAACCCTAATAATGGGAAAGTTGTATTTCTCTTATTACATAAGCCTTGTGAGCCATATGAAGAAGTTGTTGCCAAGTGAGAGGTGACAAGATATGTAATGGCCTTGTGAGCGATGAGATTAAGTTGTTTCCTAGTAAGAGGTGACAAGATATGTAATGGCCTTGTGAGCCATATGAATAAGTTGTTTTCTAGTGAGAGGTTACAAGATGTGTAATGGCCTTGTGAGCCATACGAATAAGTTGTTTCCTAGTGAGAGGTCACTAGATATGTAATGGCCTTGTGAGCCAAGTGAATAAGTTGTTGCCTAAGTGAGAGGTGACAAGATGTGTAATGACCTTGTGATCCATGTGAATACTTGTAAAACAAGTGAAATGAATACCTTGGTCTGAGGACCTAGAGTTAATAGTTACCTAATAAGTGGTAACAATATTCAGTGATGATCTAAGGGTTTGAATACCCAAATCTATAATCATGATGATGATAATGTTAAGGGATGAGAATTCCCAATAATGAGATAAGAGATTGAGATCCTAAATGTTATGTGTGTTTTAAAGGTTTAAAAAGTACTTGATAGATGTATTACGCTTGTTCTTTGTAGCATTTGTCATAATAATTCATGTTTTAAAACTTGACTGACGCTAAAAGAATATGGTAATGTACTTCATTAATCAAGTGGAATCTTATCATGTAGTGCCCTGACCATAGATCCATCAACGTCATAATTTGCTGAATTGTGAAACGGGTTGCTCCGCGGCATAACCAAGAGACCGCATATTTTTGAATATGCGGGGGTTATGGTCAAAAATATCTGTATGCCCCGAATGAGGGATTTATGGTAGATAAACATGAAATCTCTCAATCCTTCATTATTGGTTGGGTTCGATGTAGATAAAAACAAAATCTATCGACCCTTCCTCAGGTTTGATGGTAGATAAACATGAGATCTCTCAATCCTGACGTGAGTGCACCTGCCCCTGCAACTCTATAGCAAAGTTCCAATATACCCTAGAAAGCTATTTATCAGTGACATAAGATGTCCTGCCTGTGGTCTTGTACTAACCAAGACAAGGGAGGTCTTGGCAGTGGGCTCTGTCATTGACCATGTATGGTACTGATTTTGACTTCGCAGTGATCGGTTGGAGTATGAGTGGTATACCTCATCTCCTCTGGGGATAAGTGTGATTGTAAAATGTAATCAGCCATGTAGCATATCTGCTTAAGGATCGAATATGGGAAACATTGATTGATGCGTACTTCAGTTATACATATTAGTTGATAGATGTTATTTATGCTCTTTACATTCCTTGCAATGCAGATAGATGATTTATAACTCTACCATGGGTAGATTCAATGTTCTCCTTAAGAAAGGAGATTACTTCATTCCATTTATACAGTGAATTATCCTGCCTATTAATATATAAAGAATCTGCTCAGTTTATAAATACTTAATCTATGATAATAATATGGTCAACAGAGAGTTTTATCTCTCGTTGGGACAATTGTCTCTCCCTGTAGGATCCACATTTTTTTTAGGTGGACATGCATGAGGTGGAGAAGATCTTTCTGCATAGGAGGAACAACAGCTGAGGTAGCAGTGACAGCTCAGGTTGAGCCTACTGTTTGTCGTGTCTTGTAGATAGAAGTCCTATGTGTCGTCTTTGTACTCTCAGGTCCTTGGAGTAGGTTCGTATTGGTTTCATGAATGATCTGAGATTTTGGCTTGAATGCCTCGATGTTTTATGTTGCTCCAGTATGTGTTTTGATAGAGAAACTATTATATGTTGTCCTCAAGATGAGATGTTGTACAATGTAATCATGATATGTATGAGTTTTGGATCTTTCAGTAAGAGTTTTCTAGAAAAGGATCTCCTTGCAAAACATATTTAAATTTTAGTGATTTTTGTTAATCTACTTATTATGTTTATTCCGCTTAATTAGTAATGATTTGTTTGTCGGTTTGGTGACTGTCATTTCAGGTTTTGGTATTAGGGCTTAAGGTTCGCTGAATCTACAGAGACATAGGACCAAGGTGTTAAGTTTGTTTTAGTGTCCTCCAATATACCCTATAGTGACTTATGCTTGTGTAGAAGAAAGGGTGAAGTTTAAAAATGACTGGAGAACATGAGGGACACATTGCTGAGGGAAATGTTGTTGCACCAGGAAAGGGTGCAAGGGCTCAGGCAAGAAAAGAATGAGTGCCTGAGAATTCCTATCATGATCCAATTGGGATAGAGAATCCTACTTTTTATGCTCTTGATGGGCAGGTTAGGACAAAATTGATGCATATAGTAAACTAGATACTAGCATTACAACTGAGGTTACTAGTCCTCAATATAGAAACTTTGTTCTTTGAAAGGGTTCCTAAAAGACATAGCCATGTTGGAACAGTGGGAAAATGTGGGAAAGATTAACATATGGTGAGAAGGTAGACTCTGCCATAAGTTTAAACAGATAGTATATTTGTGATGGCAGTACCCAAGAAGGGGCAATAAGCTGAGAATTAAGGAAATGTCATTACAATTGTAGAGAATTTTCCTAGTACACCAGGGCAGTAGTCAATAAGTAAAAGAAAAGGTCCTAACTTTCCACTTGTAAGAACCCATGGCTTAGTCTTTACATCGGTAATAAGACTAATAAGACCATGGTACGAGGACAAGACATGTTATAGGTATGGACATGTTGAGCATACTAAACCCTTTTGTTCAAAAAGAAGTAAGGAAATGACTCAACAACCGAGGAGGACTCAGTAGGGCTTACGAAAGTTACAACCCAATAACATAAAAAGGAAAAAGCAACAACATGAAACAACTAGACTCTATTTGTTGAGTCAACCTGAAGCGGTAAATGACCGCGAGGGGTAACAGTAGATAGAGCTTTTTAATTTTGATATGCCTTATCTCATAATCATAAGAAGGATTGATTTTATGGATTTCCCTATTGATTGTCCTATAAGGACATAGGGAAGAAATGATGAGAACTAGATTTTGTTCAGTATTCTTTTAAATGTTCTATAATTGCTCTTATCTGTGCGAAAGAGGATGAGATATAGAAGTGATTCCTAAAGAAAATCTAGGAATGTTAAGTTTTGTGTTTGTGAAGATACGAAAAGTAAGGAATATAATAGTACACAAAGTGCATACTACCAAATCTTAGTACTTGTATACCCTGGCCATGTATTCAACTATTGAAGATAAGGTGAGTATGGAACTCTTAGATTGTTATCTTTCTGATTACCCTAATCAAGTAATCATTTTGAGACAATCTAGTGAGTATAATGAAATTGGAAATATGGTATGGACATGTGTATCACATCCTAAGTGCAATAAAATGGAATCGGAGATGATCTCGGATGAATCTATGTGTATGAGGAAGTAAAAAGTATAATCCTCATGATAAAGAGAATGAGGACAAGGGAAATGATTCCTTTCTGATAAAGCCTGTGTGGATAGTAAAGATATTTTCAATAATGTGAAAATGGGAAATGTGATAAAATCACAAAATGTTCACAAACATGTTAGACAATAACAAAGAAAGGAGTGATGGCATGTAATCAACCTTATCAGTCCTATATTGATGGCAAGGAACCTAGGATGAAACAAGAGTAAGTGACTCATGAAAAGTTGAAAGTTCATGCAATAATCTGAGGAGATGATAATCTCTTCTCTTTGATAAACAACCATGGGTCATGATGGGGTAATAAGAGGAATATGTTTCTTTCTGTTCTTTCCTTTTAGGGACATGTCAATCAAGTGGGTCTTATGACACTTGATGTGCATGAGTCAAAAAAGTCCAATTGATGGATACTTAGAAAAGTATCAGTTCGTCTTGTACTTTAGTTCCAAGATAAAGATATGTGTCACAAGTAATGTACCAGGATGAAAGAAAGATCCTTTTATATGTGTTTCTTTGGTAATAACAACAGAGAGACGGAAATGATGAGGGTCTGATGTGTTTTGAACATATGTGACAAATACCAAGATAAGGAATTTTGGTATCCAAGAAGTGTCAGGTGGTATGAGAAAATGAGAACATGACTCCAGATAAGATGATTAATGTTTGGTTACCTAGAAGGGCCAACTTTGAGATCAGTCTAGTTACATACTATAGTATGGACAACATATGTTAGGGGTTTATGCTCTGCATAAACATAACATCGATAAGAATGTACTAATTGAAGGAACAATTGTAAAATCATTGTGGGAAAAGCTTATCAAGCTAAAAATAATTCCTTAGAATACCCATATCTAGATATGTTAAGGCAACTTATACATAACATCTAAAGATACCTCTTTGATAAGCTCTTAATTGATAAGTAACTTTCCCTTATGACAATATAATTGTTACAACCCCAACTTTTCGGTTCATTTCGTGAGAAATGCAATTTCTCATATTAAAGATATTGGAACAAATAATCATATAATTTGTTTTGATTAAATGAGTTTCGTTTACAATAGCCTTGTTGGTTGTTTTGTGGGCTTTATTGGCTATTTGGCCCAATAACGAGGAAAAGATAAAAGGAACTCCATTATCATTAAGAAATAGAGAAAAGAAAATTGTAGAAACCTCTAGAAGGCAAAAGAATTTAATCCAAAGGTGGATTTCGTGCCTCTTGGGTTCCTTGGGTCTGAAGGAGTCCAAAGTTGCAAAGATAATGCAAAAAGAAAAGAAAAGATCAATTAAGTATTTCTTTATTAAGAAAGAAATGGAAAACAATGATAAAATGTGGAAAATAAGTGGAAAGAGGTATAATTGAGTTATCCTTGGTGGATTTTTGCATACAAAGGATTCCTAATGTTAAATGGAATGCCATTGAGGAAAATAAAAACAAAGATAAAGAGAAATCCTCAAAAAGAGATATTTTAATAAGAAATAAACAAGATAATGAGAAATAATGAATATAGATGCATCTAGAAGGATAATAAGTATCCTTAAAAAGGAAATTTGAAATCTTAGAGTTTCTTGGGGTCCAAGGATCCCCAATGGAGAAGAAAGAAAGAGAAAATACCAATAATGCAAAATAAGAGGATAATGTGATACATTATTAATGAATTTTGTGATATTGATAAAAAAGGAAGTATTTTCTACTAAAAGAAAATAGAATTTGTGCCAATGGGATAAAAGGCAAGTACAAAAGAGAATAAAAGAGGTGATTTTCGAAATCCTAATATCTAAAGAATAAAGAATATTAAAGGAATAATGAAGAGAGAGAAGATTATTTCTTAATTAAGGGAAATTGTTTCCTATTAGGAAAGGGACTTGTTTACTCTTGAATGAACATCTTGGGGGCATGGATATCCTCCCCTATATAAGGGGTAGAGCCCAGGGTCGAGTTCAAGGGAGTTCCACATATCCCTCTCTTCTCCTTCTTCAACCTTGCATACATTCTAACCCTAATCGGAGGGGGGTGGTGCGATCCCAGATGCAACAAGAGTAGTATGAGGAGTTTGCGAAGCTCCTATGTTGTCAGAGAGAGACTTGGCGATCATCTGTTTGGCTCTTTTCATCTGCACGACGCCTGCAGGTGGGCTGAAAATTGACCCGATTGCAAACCTACTAGGGCTTTCTTCTAGCCGTCTTGGCTACATTTTGGAAGTGCCTCAAGGATGCCACGGTGTAGCAGATCTGGGTCAAAATGGACAACCACCCCTGAGCCTTGAGAATGGAAAGGCAGATCCACATTGCGCTACAGGTCGGCGCAGCTAGGGCGTCCGGAGGAAGAAGATGACACGAGCGACATTTGACTATTTTGCCCCTCCGCGGGCTGGAGCGCCAATAACTTAAGTAAGGGCAGAATCGTAAATATTTTATGTTTCCAATTGAGCAACGTTGCATGGGAATAGGGCGATGTAACAGCTTCCGATTGGCCCAAGAAAGATTTTATTGCAAAATTCATAACTAAATAATGGTTGCTCGGATTGATACATATAATATATGTATTTTTCTCAGAAAAACGAGGGGAATGCTTTAAAAATAGTTTGGGTAGCTAATTCGTTTTTCAATTCGCAAAGTAATGGAAGTTATCAACTTTAATACTTTAATGATTAAGAAACCCTATTTTGAGATAATTAATGTATTTAGTACGGTTTAATAGATGAATAAAGTTGATATTAACTTGTTAATTGTAAAAAGGTACATTAAGAACAAAAAGGATGAACCTTGCACATAATTGGTTTAATTGAGAATTTCATGCGCATAAATATGCTTTAATGGGCCTTGAAACCCTAATATTAGTAAATGTGACTCTTAATGGCTTTAATTATTCAAAATCATGCATAAAACTAAGATATGATGATTCTAAGATATTTCAAGTATAAAAGTTTCTAATTGTGGATAATTACTGTTAATGTAGTAATTAAGGTTTTCTAATGGATAAAGGTAGAATTAATGACAAATAGAGTTCATATTTGAATTGGACTAAAATACACTATGAGTTGATGATAAATAAGCATAATGATCTTGCCATGGATCAAAAGGATAAAAATGGTAGCTTTAATGTAAAAGAGGCTTAATGGACTTAATTGATGGTTAATTATGCTTTTTCTGATATCAGGGTTATATGTTGTTAAAAGATAACCTTCGTATCTTTCATGAAGAATAGATGAGATAATTTGGGTTTGTGAGTAATTGTTTAAAAATAGTAAGAGATGAAGGGAAACCCTAATTGTAATGGAAACCCTAAAAGTGGTTTAGAAACCCTAGGAAGCGAGCTAGGTTTAATAGATCTTGATGGCATGATTAATAATAGGAAATTGTATGCATATTTTAGGATCTCATAATGTGCTTGCTTGCCTATTTGGATTTCTTGATTGGATTATTCTATCTCAAATTAGCCTGACAGGTATGTGGTTATGCTTATGGTTAATCGCTTTAGTTTCATGGCGATTCCCGGTTGTTTTATCAGTTTCATGAAAATAACTGCTTGGATGACTTTTATTTCATGCAACTATAAGGTGACTATGATTATCCCCATAAGTATGTATACATGACTGGCTCAGATCCTGGTCCTCCTCTGTGGCTTTGATAATGATGAAAAGGGTAACCTGGTAAAGGGTCTACTTATTAAGTGGGACCATCATGTTATTAAGAGTTAGGGATTGGGCTACCTTTGGGTAGTGCCATGCGACCATTTACCACACGATGAGTTAGGGATTGGGCTACCTATGGGTAGTGTTGTATGACTCAACCCTAGATATTGATCTACCTGTTAGGTAGGATCATGTGTGGTTTAATGGGGATCTTCCATGAGGAAGGTAGCATCCAGGTCCACTACAGGGACAACACAGAGGCTAGGGTATGTATGGATTGAGCAGTTGTGTTGAAAACGTAAAGTTGTTTGTTAAAACATATTTAAATGCAATATGTTGTTACAGTTAATTGCACGATTATTATTTCCCCCACATACCAACATAATTCATTTATGCTGATCGACATTTTGTTTGTCAGCATTTTAGGTACAAGTGAAAAGAACCAACAATAATGTGTCATATGTGGAATTAAATGAAAATTAAAGTACAAAGGAGGATTATTTAGAATAGACTCTGGATGTGGATAGAAGTAGATGTCCACATTTTTGAAAAAGGTTTGCGAAGTTAATTTTTTTTATTACAGCCTTTCAGTTTAGTTTAGTTTAGTAGAATTTGATAATTATTATAGATTATTTGTCGAACCTTTGATTCAAAAATTGGGATAATGGCTCTGACCTCTTAGTCTCCCTTAATTGCGCGTTACTGGGGGGAGGGGTCGTTACATTTGGTATCAGAGCATAGGTTCCTCATTTAATCTTTAATAATTATTAAATTTTACAAACTCTGTAGAATCTAAGGGAGTTATTAGAGGAATTTTCGAAAGACAAAGGTGTCTAGAAAAGGATCACGTCTGGGGGCTGGCAAGATTTTCCTCCACACCGCTAGTTGGAATATGAGGACTCCCAAATTAGTGTGACTGCCTGGCCAATGTCTCAGGATTGGACTCGAAATAAGATACCTTTAGGACTCTCTCATCTTGTTCATCCCTTCTCAACTCAAATGTTGTTAAGGATTATAAGGATTAGGGTTTTTTCTCACTTTTCCTCACCCTCTTGAGGTATGGGTAAGGTTGATAATGCTTAAGGAATCCTCCACCAAATTAATAAAAAGCATGTAAATAAGATGTCATGGACATAAGCTTAATAGATTAAGCGTAAAAGAATAGATACATGCTTAGGTCATATGACATAAGTTGTCATGCCCTCAGGAGAGACATGAGGCTAGACCTTCTTTTCAAGAGGATAAGTAAAGAGAGTTAGTCTTGGAGGTAGAGATCTCCATTAAAAGTAGAGACCTGACGTATCCTCTAAGGGTGATGCTAACCCTAACCATAAGTGGTGAGATGACATGATGAGTTCCATGTCTTGGTAGACTGGGTGTTTGGATGGACATGCCTTTGGGATGCCATATGAGCCATGAGAGGTTGGATGACCTAGTACCTTTGGCGACCCAACCCTGGGAGGGGTCATGCATGTTAGAGTGAAGGATAGCTCCTTCATTGATGAGTTTAGAGAAGAACCTATGGAAACCCCATGAGCTTATATGGGCATGGCATAGTAGGCACCCATAGTACGTTAGTCATGCTAAAACCCTAGCCAAGGGAGTATGTTGGAAAACTGATGATATAAGCATAAGGGGCTAGGGATAACCTTGAGCAAACATAAGTTGGAACATAGGCTTCACCATGTAAGGGTATACTTGTAGGCTTGATCCATATTCATGGAGAGAGGACCATTAGTATAAGGTTGGTTGTAGAGTTATCTCTAGAGAGAGAGAGCAGGACCCAAGCAAGAAGGTCAGAAGCCTAGACTCCAAGATATGTGGAAAAGTAGGGAGCTGAGGATGATGCAACCTAAGTTGATGATAGTGGATGCCTCATGCTTGATCCCTGGAGGCTGATGATTTCTTGGTTGCCTTTAGGGGAACCAAACCTTAGGGAGAAGATAAGGCTTCTGGTACTTATGTTCCTATAGTATAGGTGTTTACCTTCTGAGTTAGGAAGAAGAGTTTCTTAGACCCTAAAGAGGTTTAGTAACCGGTTGTGAGGCCTTGTACCTTGTTGGTTGTCCTGGAGGAGGACTCAACTTTGAAGTGTTGCTCGAGTAGAAGGATGACATGAAGTGCATGTCATGCCTTATACATGCTTGATATATGGTTAAGAGGTTGAGTATGCAGTTGGACACCTAAAAGTGAACCTAGGGTTCCTAGACCTAAGAGGGGAAGTGGTGTACCTGATGCTCATGATGAGATTTGAGTTTCTTTAGATTCGAGCTTGGTACTCTTCACGGATAGAGGAAAGAGTTAAGGTATGTTTGATGAACCCCTCATAACTAAGTTGATGACATGGGAAGGTATGATCTTAATCCAACATTGAGGAAAGAGAACAAGTATGACCTAGCATGGTTTAGTAGGTGTCCTGCTTGGGCCTTAGTAGCTTGCTAGGGTTATGCACGCTCATGTGGATGTAAACCCTAGACATAAGGAAGTTTGTGACCTTGTTGTCAAGAGTTTTAGTTTCCTCCCATCTTGGGAGAGGGACCCTTTGGTAGGGTGTATACCATTTTTGTGGGTTTTATGGAAACCTAAAGAGGTCTCATAGGATCTTGAGAAGATAAGTGAAAAGTAAATGGTATGAGGATGAACCTGTAGACCAATAGATAACCATCTCTAAGTGCATGTGGATGTAACTGGTATGGGGCCTGATCAAGGTAGGCAGGTTTCCATCACCCCTATGAAAAGATGAAAGTCATCCCATGAATGCAGAGAGAGAGATGATGAAGGCTTGGGTAAGGTTCTAAGTTGAACATGTACTATGATAGAATCCTATGTCCATCCTAGGATTAGGTAGGGATAAGACCGATGGAAGTAGGAGTTTCCTAATTCCCTAGTTGCACATGAGCATAGGGTCAGGAGGTAACAACTATCATTGTCTGAGGGCCATGGGTTAGGAGATTGATCACCTTCATGAACTCATGGGACCCAAAGGGCGGATGAGTAGGGCACTCTCTGGATGCATAAGGGAAGAGGGATGACCCCAAAAGTGATGACACCCTATAGACCTAGAGGAGATGACCAAGGAATATGTGTGGACCCAAGTAAGTTCGAGACCAGTTTTCAATGGAAGTAACTTTGATATTGAGATGTTTGTGATGTACAGACATATGTGGCACGTTTCAACTTAGATTTAAAGGTGTACTGGTAAGGTGGGGTGTGCCATCTCTACTCTTGGAATAGGAAGAACTCTGTATTTGGACTGCAGCCAAATGCTTATTTCCTCTTGTTATGGGAGTGAGAGATAGGACAATACGCATGCCATACACTAAGGATAAGGATGATGTGAGTTGGAACGTTGCTATGAGGTATGAGGACAGAGATGATAACATACCCTGGTGGAGTGAATGATGCATGGATGGTTTACAAACACTAAGAGAATAAGGTAGTCATCATATGAGGATGTTTTTATCATGAGATATGAGTCATACAAGGTTGAGTTTGAAAAACCAAGAGAATAAGCTCAGAGTTTTTTGATGAAGATAGACTTAGAGCTGAGATGAGATAATAAGTGGAATACATGGAGGTGTTTGTCTTCAATGTTACCTAACACCTAAGGATGTGAAGTGGTAATGGATGCTCTGGATGAGATACAACTGCCTAGTTTAGATGGAGGCTAGATGAGGTTGGTAGGGTAATCCCCAGTTGGAAAAAGAGATAAGTTTGGCTAACACTCAGATGCAATAATATTGGTTGATCAAGTTAATGGTTGTTTGTTAGCCATACTAGGTCTTATCATGAAAAAAGGATGGTTGTAGAACCTTAGATGCACTTCTCTGAAAAGGAAGGCGATGAAACCTCGGTTAGAGTAGTTTGGGGTTTCTGGGGAATCGATCTTAAGGAATCACGACAATACAAGAGATCATGATTTAAGATCACCATATACCATGTTACTACCATGATAATAAGAGATAGTAGTGCTTGAGATTCTTAAGATGAAGTTGCATGTTACTTGTCACCATGCAAGCCAGGAGGTGAAGGACGAACACCAGTAACCCAGTGTAGTAATATAGAGGATAAAGAGTCCTCGAAAGGGAATGGGAGTTGATCACTATGGATGTTGTGGTAAGTCTCCCCTTGACCAAGGAAAGGTCAAAATGCAAAATGGTTTATGGTAGATCACCTTACCTATTTGACATGAGAAAGAAAGATTACTGTCAAGAGACAGATCCGGTTGAACTACTTTTGAGAGAGATGGTTCAACTACACCATGATGTGAGTTCAAAAGTTCTTAAGTATAACCTAAAGATACACTTCCATAAGGTAGAATTAGATACATAAAGAACTCGATGTTAGTACAATTTATCACCCAAGCTAATGGTTAGTACGATCCAGACTAGAGGGTCTGATTTGAGCATGTGTGCTCATTCAAGGTGATACATAGAGACAATTCTTTGTAAGATGTGATGATAACCACCATAGCCTGTATCAGGATGTAAAGAAGCTCTGCAAGGTAGGTTGTGTCATTCACTACTTCATTAAGATGATGTTGGTGAGGGGACCTCGCGAAGGTCAATAAAGGACCATAGTGTACGCAAATAAAGTCACTTTGATCATGCAATGGCTGAAAGGAGCCCAAGAATGACATGAGTTGTAAGCTGATGCAAAGTAGACTGACATGTAGTTCACTGTGGGGGAATATGTGACATGAAAATCCAACCCCTCTAAGTTATTGCTAAGAGAGCTGAGTCCCCGATGCATGGGTTCTTTTGACATGGTTTGGTCGACAAGGTTAAGTTTGCCCTTACCCCTTAGGATAATGTGATGTGTGATGAGTTCCATGTGTCCAATTTAGAGCACTATGTGAGGTACCCAGACCATGTGCAGACCAAATGAACCTAGTGAGCCCCAAGGGTGGCTAAAATGACCTGAGTCACCTATGAGGTTGATAAATGCCAAGGTGAAAGAACTTAGAGAAAGGAGTATGTGATGATAAAGGTTCTTTAGAAGTGCCATGGATAGGGAAAAGCCACATAGGGGCCAATGATGGACATAGAAAAGTCTTATCCTGAATTGTTTGTTTGCTTGATGGAATTTTGAGGACAAAATTCCTACAAGAGGGGAAGGATGTTACAACCCCAACTTTTGGGTTCATTTGGTGAGAAATTTAATTTCTCATATTAAAGATATTGGGACAACTATTGATATAATTTGTTTTGAATAAATGAGTTTCGTTTACAATAGCCTTTTTGGTTGTTTTGCGGCCTTTATTGGCTATTGGGCCCAATAACGAGGAAAAGACAAAAGGAACTCCATTATTATTAAAAAAGGGAGAAAAGAAAAATGTAGAAACCTCTAGAAGGCACAAGAATTTAATCCAAAGGTGGATTTCGTGCCTCTTGGGTTCCTTGGGTCCCAAGGAGTCCAAAGTTGCAAAGATAATACAAAAAGAAAAGAAAAGATCAATTAAGTATTTCTTTATTAAGAAAGAAATTGAAAAAATGATAAAATGTGGAAAATAAGTGGAAAGAGGTATAATTGAGTTATCCTTGGTGGAGTTTCACATCCAAAGGATTCCTAATGTTAAATGGAATGCCAATGAGGAAAATAAAAAGAAAGATAAAGAGAAATCCTCAAAAAGAGATATTTTAATAAGAAATAAACAAGATAATGAGAAATAATGAATATAGATGCATCTAGAAGGATAATAAGTATCCTTGAAAAGGAATTTCGAAATCTTAGAGTTTCTTGGGGTCCAAGGATCCCCAATGGAGAAGAAAGAAAGAGAAAATACCAATAATGCAAAATAAGATGATAATGTGATACATTATTAATGAAATTTGTTATATTGGTAAAAAACGAAGTATTTTCTACTAAAAGAAAATATAATTTGTGCCAATGGGATAAAAGGAAAGTACAAAAGAGAATAAAAGAGGTGATTTTCGAAATCCTAATATCTAAAGAATAAAGATTATTAAAGGAATAATGAAGAGAGAGAAGATTGCTTCTTAATTAAGGGAAATTGTTTCCTATTAGGAAAGGGACTTGTTTCCTCTTGAATGAATGTCTTGGGGGCGTGGATATCCTCCCCTATATAAGGGGTAGAGACTAGGGTCGAGTTCAAGGGAGTTCCACATATCCATCTCTTCTCCTTCTTCAACCTTGCATCCGTTCTAACCCTAACCGGAGGGGGTGGTGTGATCCCAGAAGTAATGAGACTAGTACTTGGATTTTGCGACGCTCCTACGTCGTCGGAGAGAGACTTGGTGATAATCTATTTGGCTCTTTTTATCTGCACGACGCCTGCAGGTGGGCTGCAAATCGACCCGGTTGCAGACCTACTAGGGCTTGCTTCCAGCCATCTTGGCCAAATTTTTGAAATACCTCAAGGGTGCCAGGGTGTAGTAGAGCTGGAGCAGCCACGGACGACCACCCCTGAGCCCTGAGGAGGGAAGGGCGGACCCACGTCGCGCTAGAGGTCGGCGCAGCTAGGGCGTCGGGAGGAAGAAGTTGGCACAGGCGGTGTTTGACTGTTTTGCCCCTACGCGGACTGGAGTGCCAATAACTTAAGTAAGGGTAGAATCGTAAATTTGTTATGTTTCCAATTGAGCAACGTTGCATGAGAATAGGGTGACGTGGAAGCTTCCGATTGGCCCAAGTAAGATTTTATTGCAAAATTCATAACTAAATAATGGTTGCTCGGATTGATACATATAATATATGTATTTTGCTCAGAAAAATGAGAGGAATGCATTACAAATAGTTTGAGGAGCTAATTCCTTTTTGAATTCGAAAAGTAATGGAAGTTATCAACTTTAATGATTAAGAAACCCTATTTTTAGATAATTAATGTATTTAGTAGGGTTTAATAGATGAATAAAGTTGATTTTAACTTGTTAATTGTAAAAAGGTACATTAAGAACAAAAAGGATGCACTTTGCATGTAATTGGTTTAATTGAGAGTTTCATGTGCATAAATATGCTTTAATGGGCCTTAAAACCCTAATATTAGTAAATGTGACTCTTAATGGCTTTAACTATTCAAAATCGTGAATAAAACTAAGATATGACGATTCTAAGATATTTTAGGTATAAAAGTTCCTAATTGTAGATAAATACCCTTAATGTAGTAATTAGGGTTTTCTAATGGATAAAGGTAGAATTAATGACAAATAGAGTTCATATCTGAATTGGACCACAATAAACTATGAGTTGATGATAAATAAGCATAATGATCTTGCCATGGATCAAAAGGATAAAAATGGTAGTTGTAACATAAAAGAGGCTTAATGTACGTAATTGATGGTTAATTATGCTTTTTCTGATATCAGGGTTATATGTTGTTAAAAGATAACCTTAGTATCTTTCATGAAGAATATATGAGATAATTAGGGTTTGTGAGTAATTGTTTAAAAATAGTAAGAGATGAAGGGAAACCCTAATTGCAATAAAAACCTTAAAAGTGAACTAGAAACCCTAGGAAGCGAGCTAGGTTTAATAGATCTTGATGGCATGATTAATAATAGGAAATTGTATCCATATTTCAGGATATCATAATGTGCTTGCTTGCCTATTTGGATTTCTTGATTGGATTATTCTATCTCAAATCAGCCTGACAGGTATGTGGTTACACTTATGGTTAATTGCTTTAGTTTCACGACGATTCCCTTTTGTTTTATCGGTTTCCAGAAAATAACTGCTTGGATGACTTTTATTTCATGCAACTATAAAGTGACTATAATTATCACCATAAGTATGTATACATGACTGGCTCAGATCATGGTCCTCCTATGTGGCTTTGCGAATGATGAAAAGGGTAACCTGGTAAAGGGTCCACTTGTTAAGTGGGACCATCAGGTTATTAAGAGTTAGGGATTGGGCTACCTATCAGGTTTCTAAAGGGTTTTGCATGTCAAGATAAATGTTTATGCATTCATGTACACATGTCACCCATGCATGGACACGTGGCTCCTACTAGCTCAAATTGATGACACCTCATTTTTACACTCGTTCATGAATAACAAGTGTATATACCCCTAGTTTCACCCCTTAGTATAATTTTTCACATCATACCACCCTCCTTCCCTAAGGTATCATGCATAGGATCCATTTATCGTGCATGAGTTATGTGGTATCATGCATGGGCCTTGGGTATCGCCCACAGCAAGATCATATCGCCCAGGTAGGGTGATATCAGCCAAGAAGGGTGATATCGACCATAGTGAAGTGTTTTTCTCCACAAGTGAGGGGGATATCAGCCACAAGTGGTGGCATATCGTGAAAGGGTTTTGAGGTATCATGCAAAGGTGCTAGAGCAAGAAGGCTCTCAATACTTAACCCTAAGGTGAGGTCATGATCATCTTCAACCTTGAATTGAAGCATGATTTTAGGGTTTTGATCTTCTTTTCTTTTCTTCTTCACCAATTGCTTATCCATGGTGATTCTTTGCATATAGAGGAGTTGTGAAAGTCATATTCAACCTTAGGAACGTGGATCTTTGGAGATTGGAGCTTTGAAGTTGATCTTAAGGTGGGTTGTATAACTTGAACTCTATCATGTTATTATTCATCACCTAAATTGCTATACTTAATGAATTACTTTTAATTCCGAAATGTTTTGAAATAGTTGATGAAATTATGAGTTCTAGTAGTTGCTTAGACCTATTGCCAGGAACTATAACTGTTAGAACGGAGGGATAGAGCTTGGAGGAGATGGTATCACTTTGTAAAAAGTGATATCGGGTTTAAGTATATATACAAGTAGCTCTAACACAATATGGGTATGGCTTGCACGATATGCTTGCACAAGATGCTTGTAGAAGATGCTTGCACAGTATGCTTGCACGATATGCTTGAAGAAGATGATTGCACGATATGCTTGCACGATAGGAAGTCAAGTATAGACTCCATGCATGATGCAAGGTTAAATGTATACTTATAAATTGATATGAAACCCTAATTGGGTAACCCAATATGAGTAAAGAATGGCAAGTGTTATCACACGATATGATCATATAATATATCATTGGAACTGGGTATCATGAAGTACACACATCTGGTGCATGATATGAATAATTAAGTAAAACCTATTGTACAATATGAGGTATGGATTCAAGAGTAAGATGTAACCTGATATGGTAGCCCGATACACAACCCTAGATGGCATGTAACCCGTAATGGCCAACCCTAATTGATGTCTAGCCCGACATGATGATGAGATGATACCTCTTAAACATCATAGGCGATACATACATGTACCATGTGCCCATCATGACCAACCCTAACCCGACATGGGTGTTATAACCCAACATGGGATGGTGTAGCCCGGCATGGCTTGGTACCTTTTACTCCTATCGACTTGTGTAATGTGTTGAGAAGAGTTTAACCAATTGTTTAACCTATTACTCATCCTTAAGATAGGATGGTATCCTTGAAGGAGGAAATGAGATGAATATATTAGGTTGAGCCATATATGGAAAAGCCTAACCCGTCACGGCCAACCCTAGATGGTGAGATACCTGATATGGTGATTGAATGCACCTCTAGCCCGACATTGTGATGCTTTAATACCTCATGCATGACATGAGTAACACATACAAAAACCTCCAGCTTGATATGGATGGTGTTCATAATCCTCTAGCCCAATATGGTGAGTGCTCATACACCTCCAACCCGATATGGTGGTGTCTATACACCTACAACCCAATATGGTGAATGTATGCACACCTCCAACTTGGGACACTTTGTAAAGGTGAGGGCTAAACACTCTTAGGAGTGATGAGTAGTATACAAAGCAATGGTGTGGATAATACCTTGATAGGTGAAACACCTTAAGTGATTGATAATGGTCAATCCTATATCAACAATGTCTTAACCTGAGATGAGTCCATATCACTTGATGATAAATGGATAATTCAAGTTATGTCTAAACACACCACAGAATAAATATGATGAGTTAGTGCATAAAGTATTAGGATGGAAAATACCCTAGTACAAGATAATTGATGAACTAAAGTAAGTTAAAATTGATGAGGGAAGTGATACATCGAGACATGATAAGTATCACATCCAACACCTCAAGGTTGATACACTTTGATGCACCTAAAATCCAATATACTTGGATGAGTAACACATGAAGTGTGTCATCTCAATTGTCACATTGAGATATAATGCACCTTGATAAGTGTAGGCTAACATGCCTTGAGAAGGGTTAAGCCAAGTTAATAAAGTATGACATAATCATATTCTGGTAAGGAGGAGTGAGAAACTCATACCTTGTGTTGATAATCATTTAATGATAAATGATGAGAATAAATAAGTATGATTGAATATGTATGATATCAATGTATGCTCCTAGATGTGTGGAGAAATGAGTTAGGGTTTGAATTAATAATATGAACTTGAAACCCTATTCGGCTATAAAGGGAAACCCTAACCCTAATAATGGGAATGTTGTATTTCTCTTATTACATAAGCCTTGTGAGCCATATGAAGAAGTTGTTGCCTAGTGAGAGGTGACAAGATATGTAATGGCCTTGTACGCCATGAGAATAAGTTGTTTCCTAGTGAGAGGTGACATGATATGTAATGGCCTTGTGAGCCATATGAATAAGTTGTTGCCTAGTGAGAGGTGACAAGATGTGTAATGCCCTTGTGAGCCATATGAATAAGTTGTTGCCTAGTGAGAGGTGACAAGATATGTAATGGCCTTGTGAGCCATGTGGATAAGTTGTTTCCTAAGTTAGAGGAGACAGGATGTGAAATGGCCTTGTGAGCCATGTGAATACTTGTACAACAAGTGAAATGAATACCTTAGTCTGAGGACCTAGAGTTAATAGTTACCTAATAAGTGGTAACAGTATTCAATGATGATTGAAGGGTTTGAATACCCAAATCTATAATCATGATGATGATAATGTTAAGGGATGAGAATTCCCAGTAATGAGATAAGAGATTCTGATCCTAAATGTTATATGTGTTCTAAAGGTTTGAAAAGTACTTGATAGATGTATTACGCTAGTTCTTTGTAGCATTTTTCATAATAATTCATGTTTGAAAACTTGACTGATGCTAAAAGAATATGGTAATGTACTTAATTAATCAAGTGGAATCTTATCATGTAGTGCCCTGACCATAGATCCATCAACGTCAGAATTTACTAAATGGTGAAATGGGTTGCTCCACGACATAACCCAGAGGGAAAATATCCGTACACCCTGAATGAGGGATTGATGGTAGATAAACACAAAATATCTCAATCCTTCATTATTGGTTGGGTTCGATGTAGGTAAACAAAAAATATATCTACCCTTCCTCAGGTTTGATGGTAGATAAACACGAGATCTCTCAATCCTGATGAGAGAGCAACTTCCCCTACAACTCTATAGAGAAGTTGCCAATATATTCTACAAAATAGGCAGTAGAAACAAAAATTTTACTACCATATTCCCCATAAACCTAATGGATCGCGTCAACAACTATGTCAGGGAAAGGATGGTTTCAAGGATATAGCTGGACTTGGAGAAAGTCCAGGAACATGCCCTCATCATTGTAGTTTTGTATCACTCTTAGTTGCATTTAGACTCATCTACAACCTCTCCTGGTCTCAACCACAGACAACAAACTCTAACAACATCTACAACAGCTCCTCCATGGATTGTAGGCTGATGTTGCCCTCATAGTGATGCAAAATGGCCACCTCACATATATGAAAGTCCATACGAATCACCTAGAACTCCATTCGTCTTGCTAGAACATACAGGAAGGAGTTTTTCCTCCCGTTGCAATATTAGTCACCAACATGCTCTCCCACAATTTTTCTCCCTTGCTATCCCTCCCTTTATTGGGTAATACTTGCTCAAGTTCTCTCAGTTAGCACAACTAGAGAAGACAAACAAATGTCATAGGCAATTGATGTGTCGAAGAAGACCTCGATGCCACTCTATTTGTAGGAGGGGTTAGGGTCTGGGTTCCCAATTTGTATGGGAGTGGGAGGGACTAAAATTTCCATGAATTAATTGCCCTATGAAAAGTGAACCAGTTGGTTCACTGGTGAACCGATCGGATGGCTCAATGATCCATTCAATTAAATCAGTGAGGCAATTGTTTCACATGTTTCCCAATTAATGTCCAACATTAATTCCTTCTACTGATCAATATGAACAAGTGAAGCGATCAACTATTCTCACAAATTGGGGAAATCACCAGAAGCTTCAGTTGGCATGATCAATCCAATCAATTCACCAGGTAAACCGGTAGTCTCACCAACCTCAGTTGATTGATTCACCTAGTGAGCTGATCGTATGGTGTCCTATCTCATGCAAAATTCAACTATTTCAATTTCCAATTAACCTGAAACCCTAACCAGTCAGTCCAACACTTAAACTTGATGGTTCTGAGTCTAGTCAATTAATTAGTTGTTAAATTAAATACCTCAACATCTTTAGTAACCAACTTAAACATCATCCATGGATAAACAACTCTTCTAGTTCATATGTGTGTGACCTTATAGGTCCCCTATCACATTGGTTGTGAATGTCCATAACTAGTTCATGACATCACAAGCAAAGAGTGGTGCCTAGTCACACATCAGTGCTACCCAAGTGAATGGAAAGTTGGAGACTTCAACCTACAATCTGTGTATGGTTTTGTTGTGTTTGTATAGTTCCTTTGTCACTGATATCCAGATTGAATTCAAGGCATGGAGTATCTATCCTCTTCAACATTCAATCTTATTACTTGAACTAGAGTTGACTTTTTGAGATATATGTAAGCTCAATATCACATATTGACTCAATCTTTCTAATCAAGAGACTAAGGATATCATACTCCTATAGGAAGGAAAAATCCCATCTATATCACTCAAAGCTAATCCCCATGTGTCACAATCACCCAATCAGCACCGTTGTTGCAACTCTTATTCATGATTACGTTTGATGATGTCAAAGTGTACAGAATGACATGTGATGAGTGTAGTGACTTCAGGTCTAAGAACCACAATTGTTACAACCTCAAATTTTGCATGTGAAATGTAATAATTTTGTGAATATGGACTTAATTAAAAAGGTGGTATGCTTTGTTTTGAAAAATGGATTTCTTTGCAAATATTCCTTTGGATAGGAATTTCGTGATTCCTATTATTAGATTAATCCATTAATAAATATAAAAGAGAAGAAAAGAAGAAAAGTCCAAATAAAAACAAAAGACACAAGATAATGAATATTAAGCAAAGTGATAATGAGAGAATACTTAGAAATATACATAAAGTGGCATTAATGGTCACAATTGAATAGATTTCATGTACCATAGCCTTTTTGGTTGCTCGTGAGATTTATTGGCTATTGAGCCCAATTATAAGAAAAAGAAAAATAAAAGAAAAAGGAATTTATCTAATAAGTAAGGAAGGGATAAAGAAAGAAGAGAAATAAACAAAGGAATATTTTCCCAAGATAGGATTTCATGCCTTTAAGGTTCCTTGATGTCCAAGGAATCCAAGATAATAATTTTATAGCAAAGGAAAGAGAAAATAGGTGAGAGATATTCATAATTGAGTAATATATTGCACCTAAAGAAAAGGAACGTTTTCTTTTAGATAATGAGTCCAAACTAGGCATGGTGATAGATTAAGTCATTAATAAGATTCCCTCAAAATTTGGGATAAAAAGTATAAACAGTTTGAGAGATATGAATATTGTATGTTTTCCTAAAGTAAGAGAGATAAATTAAATATCATAATTCACTTTTAATTCATGTTCTATTATGGGGTCCGACAGCCGTTGGATTTGGATCCAACAGTGGTTGTACCACACCTAATGTAAGGAAAGGAGGAACAAACTGACATAATTTCGGGACTAGATCCCTTGCTAATCAATAATCGAACATCCATGTGACTGTTCCCATTACAATTAGGATCCCGTTCCGAGTAGAATGAGCCTGAATTTGGATAGTTTTGGAAAGCGATTTGAGGTTTCTCCAATGTCCAGATGGACTCGGACTCCATGACTACGAACCTATGAGCCACACCTATAAAAGGGGCTTTTCCCCCCCTCACGATGGACGGATAGGTGCAAAGCAACCATGTGTGTAGAGGACATGATAGGCTAGTTCTGTGGTCCCTTCACATCTTCTAATCTCCCGTTCCTCATTTTTTGGCTGTTCTATTCTAGACCATGGAGCAATGGTAGTGGACCACCAACCACTAGTGATCTTGGTCTATAGTGACATCTCATCAGGCATGTGAGGACGGTGAGCCAGGGACTCGCGTCGGGAGCAAGTTAGGGCGCTCAGCCTATCTGGATCGTGTTGGAGTCTCGCCGGTTGCGAGTGCTCTGCTCACCCTACGGCAACAGAGCTCCATAGTGGGATGAGCCGTGAAGGGGATGAGAAGATGGGGGGGTACCAGGTTCCACTATCGGTGGCTGGTGGGAGGGAGGCGAACTCCCATCCCGGTCCGTAGAAACCTACAAGACTTCAAGAAGGAGCAGAAGGTTGCTGCGCAAGAGTTCTTTTCTTCCGATGAATCAGGGGCAGGAGTCTGTTGCGAGTAGCATGAAGGACATGAAAGGGATTGGATCTGGGTCCTCGGGTAGATGGACCCTGGAAAAGATCCGTGAGAAAAAGGATGGATCACAAAGAAAAGAAATAAAAAGACACGTGGCGCTCTTCCATTGGCCTAAAAGGTATATTCTTCACAAATTCGTAATTAATTATCTGTAGATTCGATGATAGAAAGTAATACATCAAAATTGATAAGAAAAACATGAAGAATACAATAAAAATATAATTGAAACCTGATATTGCTCACAATTTAAAAAGTACACCAAGTTATCACCTTTGATATATTAAATTATGGTAAAACCCTAATTTGATATGGAACTCAGATTTAATGACTCTTTTGTGTTAATTTGGTTTGGAACCCTAATTCTGAGAAATATTAACCTATTAAGAGTAGAAGGGAGAGTTAATTTTGAAAAAGGTAGTTTCATGCTTGTTTTAGGGTTTATGTACATGATTATGTTTAGAAACCCTAATTTGGGAAAATATGAGTTTTAATGAGTTAAATCTGAAAATATAATTATAGAACTGAGTTTTCATGGTTCTAAGCTATTTTGAGTATAAAAGTTCCTAATTGTGGATAAATTCCCTTAATTTGGTAATTAGGGTTTTCTAGTGGATAAAAGGTAGAATTAATGATAAATAACGTTCATATTTGAATACACCGATATAAACTACGAATTGAGGATAAATGAGCATAATGACTTTGTCATGGACTAAAAGGATAAAAATGGTAGCTTTAATGTAAAAGAGGCTTAATGGACGTAATTGATGATTAATTGAGCTTTAATCTAAAATTAAGGCTATGTGTGTTAAAAGGTAACCTTAATAACTTTTGTGAAGGATAGATGAGAAAATTAGGGTTTAAAAGAGTAAGGTGAAGTAAAACCCTAATTGCAAAGTAAACCCTAAAAAGAGGTAGAAATCCTAAAAAGGAATAGAGACCCGAAGTAGCGAGATCGTTTGGATAGATTTTGATAAAAGGAATTGAATGTGATTTCAGGATTTTTGTACTTGCTTGATTGGATGTCTTGATTGATTGGATTATCCTATCTCGAATCATCCTAACAGGTATGTGGTTAATTATGAATAATCGCCTTAGTTTCCCGTGGGTTTTTCCGAATGGTTAATTACATTGAATGCAAATTATCAGTTGGATGTTCATACTTGCAAACTATAAAGTCACTATGACTATCACATTAATAATAGAAGTATGGATTCTCGCACTTACTTGCCACCCTGATGGATGATGCCAAAGGTCAGGCCCAGATGGGTAGACGAATGCACACCTTGAGTGGTGACCCCAGGCACCAAGCTCGGGAATGAGAAGGTGGCCTATGATATTGCATGACTAGAGGGCACCATGAGTGGTGACCCCAGGCACCAAGCTCGGGATTGAGAAGGTGGCCTTAAGTCATTAGCAAAGGAAACCCTAAGGTGGGTATGCCAGGGTTAGGGCAAAAGCGGTGGAGAATGTCATACTGAAAAGTGTAAATTGGCTTGTTAATTAACTTGATTGTGATAATTAGATTGTTATCCTTATGTGCAAACTTTTAGTTGTCCCCACATACCAGCATATTTCGATATAGTGACCGACGTTTCATTTGTCGACGTTTTTGGTACAACCCTGAAATGAACAAACAGTAAAGTGACACATTGTGAAAACAAAACATAAAGTGCAAGGAGGATTAAATAGAGAAGATTCAAGCTTGGATAGATGTAGATATCCCAATTATGAAAAAGGTATGCAAAGTTTTATTTTATACCAGTTTCCAGTTTAGTTGGTAAAATTTATTAATTGTTATTGATTATTTGTTGAACCTTTGATCCTGTTAATTGAATAACGACTCTGACCTTCGGGTCTCCCTTAATTGGGGGTTACCGGGAGGCGGGGTCATTACAATTGGTATCAGAGCAAAGGTTCCTCACTTAATCTTTAATAATTATTAAATTTTACAAATTATGTCGAATCCAAGGGAGTTATTAGAGGATTGTCTAAAAGATTGAGGTGTCTAGAAAAGGATCACGTCCAGGGGCTGGCAATATTTTCCTGTGCACCGCTAGTCGGAATACGAGGACTCCCGGATTGTGTGACTGTCTGGTAGATGTCTTAGGATATGACTCGAAATTAGATAACTTTAGGACTCTCTCATCTTGTTCATCCCTTCTCAACTCAAATTCTGTTAAGGACCGTAAGGATTAGGATTTTCTCTCTTCTCCTCACCCTCTCGAGGTATGGGTAAGGTTGATAAGGATTAAGGAGTCCTCCACCAAATTAATAAAAAGTATGTAAATAAGATGTCATGGACATAAGCTTAATAGAATAAGCGTAAAGGAATAGATTCATGTTTAGGTCGTATGACACGAATTGTCTTTGCCCTTAGGAGAGACCTGAGGATAGACCTCCTTGGCAGGAGTATGGGTAGAGAGAATTAGTCTTGGAGGTAGAGAGCTCCATTAAAAGTAGAGACCTGGTACATCCTTTGAGGATGATGTTAACCCTAACCCTAAGTGAAGGTTAGAGAGAGATCACATGATGGGTTAGATGTCTTGGTAGATCAGATGTTTGGATAAACATGCCTTGGATGCCATAGGAGCCATGAGAAGTTGATGATCGAGTATCTTTAGCAACCCAACCCTAGGAAGGGTCGTGCAGGTTTGAGAGAAGAATACCTCCTTCATGGTTGAGGTTAGAGAAGAACCTATAGAAACCTTATAGGTTGTTGCAAGTAGAATATAGCTTGCACCCAGAGTACGTCAGTAGATGGTGGTAGGTTGAAACCATGGCCAGTATGCATGATAAGAATAAGGGGATATGGATCATCACGAGAAAACATAAGTTTGAGCATAGGCTTCACCCGCGTGGAGGTATGCCTGCGAGCTTTATCCTTCATGAAGAGATGACCTCTAGTAGTATGGTTGGATGTGGAGTTAGCTCTAGTGAGAGAAAGTGGGACACCAATAGGAAGGTTGGAAGCTTAGATTCCAAGACATGAGGAACATAGTTGAGGACGATGCAACCTAAGTGGATGATAGTGGTCGCCTCATGCATGATCCATGGAGGTCAATGATATCTTGGTGGCCTTTAGAGGAACCAAACCCTAAAGAGAGGATGATGTTTCTGGTACTTGTGTGCCTATGGTATAAGTATTACCTACTGAGATGAGATGAAGAGTGCCTTAGACCATGAGGTTGTTTAAGTAACCAGTTGTGAGGTTTTATACCAAGTTGGTTGTCCTTGAGTAGGACTCAACTCTGAGGTGCTACTTATATAAAAGGATCATGGAAATACATGACACACCTTGGATATGCTTGATTCATGGTTAAGAGATGGAGCATGCAGTTGGACACCCAAAGGTGAACCTAGGGTTCCTAGGCCTATGAGGGGAAGCAAGGTGCCCAATGCTCATGATGAGATTTGAGTCTCTATAGTTTCGAGCATGGTACTCCTCATGTGCAAGGGTAAAAGAAACCCCTTAAGTTAAGGGTATGTTTGATGAACCCCTCACAACTAAGTTGGTCGAATGTTGAGGATGAGAACAAGTGTGACCTAGCATGGTTTAGTAGGTACGCTTGTGCCTTAGTAGTTGTTGGATTAAGCATACTCATATGGATGTAAACCCTAAGGATGTTTGTGACCTTGTTGTCATGAGTTGTAGTGTCCTCCCATCCTAGGAGAGGGACCCTTTGGTTGGGTGTTTACCAGTTTTATGGGTTTGAGGAAACCTAAGGAGGTGTCATAGTATCTTGAGAAGCCAAGTGAAGAATACATGACATGAGAATGAACCTGTAGACTTATAGATAACCATCTCTACGTGCATGTGAATATAACCAGTATGGGGCCTGGCCAAGGTAGGCATGTCGCCATGACCCCTGTGAAAGGATGAAAGACAACTCAGGAATGCAGAGAGATGATGAAGGCATGGGTAAGATTCTAAGTTGGACATGTACTATGTTAAAATCCTAAGTCTATCCTAGGTTCAGGTAGGGATAAGACCGATGGAAGTAGGAGTTGCCTAATTCCCTAGTTGCAGATGACCATAGGGTCGGGAGGTAACAACCATCATCATCTGAGGGCCATGAGTTAGGAGATTGATCACCTTCATGAACTCATGGGACCCAAAGGACAGATGAGTAGGGCACTCTCTGGATGCATAAGGGAAGAGGGATGACCCCAAAAGTGCTGGCACCCTATAGACCTAGAGGAGATGACCAAGGATGGTGCTTGGACCAAGTAAGTTCGAGACTAGTTTCCCATGGAAGTAATTTTGATACCATGATGTTTGTGATGTAAAGACATGTGTGGCACATTTCAACTCAGATTTAAAGGTGTAGTGGCAAGGTGGGATGTACCATCTCTACTCGTGGAACAGGAAGAACTCTATATTTGGACTGCAACCAAATGCTTATTTCCTCTTATTATGGGAGTGAGAGATAGGACAGTGTGCATGCCATACACCAAGGATAAAGATGATGTGAGTTGGAATTTTGCTACAAGGTATGAGGATAGAGATGATAACATACCTTGGAGGAGTGGATGATACATGGATCGCTTACAAACACTAAGAGGAATAGTGTAGTCATCTTATGAGGATGTTTTATCAAGAGCTATGTGGAATTTATAAGGTAACCAAGGTTGAGTTTGATCACTATGAGGATGAGCTCAGAGTCTCTTGATGAAGACAAATTTAGAGTTTGATATGAGATGATAAGTATAATGTGTGGAGGTGTATGTCTTCGACATTACATAACATTTAAGGATAAGGAGTGGTAATGAATGCTCTGGTTGAGATATAGCTGCCTAGTTTAGCTGGAAGCTAGAAGAAGTTGAGGTTGTTAGGATAACCTTAAGTTGAGAAAAAGAGATACGTTTGGCTAACACTCAGATATAACGAGATCTGTTGAACAAGATTAGTGGTTGTTTGGATAGCCAACCTAGTCTTTGATGCAATGAAAGGATGGTTATAGAACCTCAGATGTTCTTCTTTGGAAAGAAAAGTGATGAAACCCTGATGAGAGTGGCTTAGTGTTTCTGAGGTATTAAGCTTGAGGAATGATAACATACAAGAGATCATGGTTTTAAGATCACTAAAAACCATGATACTACAAAGATAGTAAGTGACAGTAGTACCTGAGATGCTTAAGATGAAGTTGTACGTGGTTGGTCGCCATGCAAGCCAGGAGGTGAAGGACGAACACCAGTAACCCAATGGGTTGATATAGAGGTTAAAGAGTTCTCGAGAGGGAATGGGAGTTCATCACTATGGATGGTGTGGAAGATCTCCCCTTGGCCAAGGAAGGTTAAGGTGCAATATGGGTTATGGTAGATCGCCTTACCTAGATGGCATGAAAGAAAGAAAGAATTTTTTCATGGGACAGATTCGGTTGAACTACTTAAGAGAGAAAGATGGTTCAACTACACCATGATGCGAGTTCAAAAGTTCTTGAGCATGATTAGAAGGTTTACTTCCATGCGGTGGAAGTAGGTACATGAAGAACTCATTTTTAGTACCACTTATCACCCCCTAACTAATGGTTAGTATGATCCAGACTAGAGGGTCTGATGAGAGCAAGTGTGATTGTCCAGGGTGATACAAAGAGACATTTCTTAAGATGTGATGTTAATCACCATAGCCTTTATCGGGATGCAAGAAGTTCTATAGGGAGGTTGTGTCAGTCACCACTTCATTAAGATGATGTTGGTGAAGGAGGCCTCACGATGGTCAGAAAAGAACCACATTGTGTGCAGATGAAGTCGCTTTGATCGTACAATGGATGAGAGAGAGCCCAGGGGCAACATGAGTCATGAGTTGATGCAAAGCAGACTGACATGCAGTTCACTATGGGAGAGCATTGATGTGAAATCTGACCCCACTGAGCTATAGTTGAGAAAGCTGAATCCCCGATAGATGGGTCCATTTGAGATGGATTGGTGGAGATGGTTAGGTTTATATTTACCCCGCAGGATAACATGATGTGTTACATGAGTCCGATCTAGAGCACTATGTGAGGTACCCAAGCCATGTGCTGAGCCATGAACCTATTCAGCTTTGTGAGAGGCTGAAATGTCCTGAGTCACCTACAAGGGTACGAGATACCAAGGTGAGAGAGAACTCAGATGAAAGAATACAAGATGATGAAGGTTCTAGGGAAGCACCATGGAGAGGGTAGAGCCACATGGGAGGCATGATGGACCTCAGGAAGTCTTATCCTGATTGTTTGTTTGCTTGATGGAATTTTGAGGGCAAATTCCTATAAGAGGGGAAGGATGTTACAACCTCAAATTTTGCATGTGAAATGTAATAATTTTGTGAATATGGACTTAATTAAAAAGGTGGTATGCTTTGTTTCGAAGAATGGATTTCTTTGCAAATCTTTGTTTGGATAGGAATTTCGTGATTCCTATTATTAGATTAATCCCTTAATAAATATAAAAGAGAAGAAAAGAAGAAAAGTCCAAATAAAAATAAAAGACACAAGATAATGAATATTAAGCAAAGTGATAATGAGAGAATACTTACAAATATACATAAAGTGGCATTAATGGTCACAATTGAATAGATTTAATGTACCATAGCCTTTTTGGTTGCTCGTGAGATTTATTGGCTATTGAGCCCAATTATAAGAAAAATAAAAATAAAAGAAAAAGTAATTTATCTAATAAGTAAGGAAGGGATAAAGAAAGAAGATAAATAAATAAAGGAATATTTTCCCAAGATAGGATTTCATGCCTTTAAGGTTCCTTGATGTCCAAGGAATCCACGATAATAATTTTATAGCAAAGGAAAGAGAAATTAGGTGAGAGATATTCATAATTGAGTAATGTATTGCACCTAAAGAAAAGGAATGTTTTATTTTAGATAATGAGTCCAAACTTGGCATGATGATATATTAATTCATTAATAAGATTCCCTCAAAATTTGGGATAAAAAGGATGAATGGTTTGAGAGATATGAATATTGTTCGTGTTCCTAAAGTAAGAGAGATAAATTAAATATCATAATTCACTTTTAATTCATGTTCTATTATGGGGTCCGACAGCCGTTGGATTTGGATCCAACAGTGGTTGCACCTCGCCTAATGTAAGGAAAGGAGGAACAAACTGACATAATTTTAAGACTAGATCCCTTGCTAATCAATAATCGAGCATCCATGTGACCATTACCATTACAATTAGGATCCCGTTCCGAGTAGAATGAGCCTGGATTTGGATAGTTTTGGAAAGCAATTTGAGGTTTCCCCAAAGTCCAGATGGACTCAGACTCCATGACTATGGACCTGTGAGCCACACCTATAAAAGGGGCTTTCCCCCCTCGCGATGGATGGAGAGGTGCAAAGCAACCATGTGTGTAGAGGACACGATAGGCTAGTTCTGTGGTCCCTTCACATCTTCTAATCTCCCGTTCCTCACTTTTTGGCTGTTCTGTTCTAGACCATGGAGAAATGGCAGTGGACCACCAACCACTAGTGATCTTGGTCTATGGCGACATCTCATCAGGCATGTGAGGACGGCGAGCCAGGGACTCACGTCGGGAGTTAGTTAGGGCGCTCAGCCTGTCTGGATCGTGCGGGAGTCTCGCCGGTTGTGAGTGCTCTACTCACCCTGCGGCAACAAAGCTCCATAGTGGGACGAGCCGTGAAGGGGATGAGAAGATGGGGGTACTAGGTTCCACTGGTGGTGGCTGGTGGGAGGGAGGTGAACTCCCATCGCGGTCTGTAGCGGCCTACAAGGCTCCAAGAAGGAGCAGAAGGCTTCCGCGCAAGAGCTCTGTTCTTCCGGTGAATCAGGGGCAGGAGTCCGTCGCGAGTCGCGTGAAGGAGATGACAGGGAATCGGATCTGGGTCCTTGGGTAGATGGACCCTAGATAGGATCAGTGAGAAAAAGGATGGATCGCAAAGAAAAGAAAGAAAAAGACACGTGGCTCTCTTCCATTGGCCTAAAAGGTATATTATTCACAAATTTGTAATTAATTATCTGTAGATCCGATGATAGAAAGTAATACATGAAAACTGATCAAAAAAACGTGAAGAATACAATAAAAATATAATTGCAACTTGATATTGCTCAAAATTTAAAAATTAAACCAAGTTATCACCTTTGATATATTAAATTATGGTAAAACCCTAATTTGATATGGAACTCAGATTTATTGACTCTTTTGGGTTAATTTGGTTTGGAACCCTAATTCTGAGAAATATTAACCTATTAAGAGTAGAAGGGAGAGTTAATTTTGAAAAAGGTAGTTTCATGCTTGTTTTAGGGTTTTATGTACATGATTATGTTTAAAAACCCTAATTTGGGAAAATATGAGTTTTAATGAGTTATATCCAAACATATAATTATAGAACTGCATTTTCATGGTTCTAAGCTATTTTGAGTATAAAAGTTCCTAATTGTGGATAAATTCCCTTAATTTGGTAATTAGGGTTTTCTAGTGGATAAAAGGTAGAATTAATGATAAATAACGTTCATATGTGAATAGACCATTATGAACTACGAATTGAGGATAAATGAGCATAATGACTTTGTCATGGATAAAAGGGATAAAAATGGTAGCTTTAAAGTAAAAGAGGCTTAATGGACGTAATTGATGATTAATTGAGCTTTAATCTAAAATTAAGGCTATGTGTGTTAAAAGGTAACCTTAATAACTTTTGTGAAGGATAGATGAGAAAATTAGGGTTTAAAAGAGTAAGGTGAAGTAAAACCCTAATTGCAAAGTAAACCCTAAAAAGAGGTAGAAATCCTAAAAAGGAATAGAAACCCTAAGTAGCGAGATGGTTTGGATAGATTTTGATAAAAGGAATTGAATGTGATTTCAGGATTCTTGTACTTGCTTGATTGGATGTCTTGATTGATTGGATTATCCTATCTCGAATCAACCTAACAGGTATGTAGTTAATTATGAATAACTGCCTTAATTTCCCGTGGGTTTTTCTGAATGGTTAATCGCATTGAATGCAAATTATTAGTTTGGATGTTCATACTTTCAAACTATAAATTCACTATGATTATCACATTAATAATAGAAGTATGGATTCTTGAACTTACATGCCACCCTGATGGATGATGCCAAAGGTCAAGCCCAGATGGGTAGACCAATGGACACCTTGAGTGGTGACCCCAGGCACCAAACTCGGGAATGAGAAGGTGGCCTATGATATTGTATGACTAGAGGGCACCATGAGTGGTGACCCCAGGCACCAAGCTCGGGATGGAGAAGGTGGCCTTAAGTCATTAGCAAAGGAAACCCTAAGGTGGGTATGCCAGGGTTAGGGTAAAAGTGGGGGAGAATGTCATACTAAGAAGTGTAAATTGGCTTGTTAATTAACTTGATTGTGATAATTAGATTGTTATCCTTATGTGCAAACTTTTAGTTGTCCCCACATACCAGTATTTCGATATACTGACTGACGTTTCGTTTGTCGGCGATTTAGGTACAACCCTGAAATGAACAAACAGTAAAGTGACACATTGTGAAAACAAAACATAAAGTGCAAGGAGGATTAGATAGAGTAGATTAAAGCTTGGATAGATGAAGATATCCTAGTTTTTAAAAAGGTATGCAAAGTTTTATTTTATACTAGTTTCCAGTTTAGTTGGTTAAATTTATTAATTGTTATTGATTATTTGTCGAACCGTTGATCCTTTTAATTGAATAACGGCTCTGACCTTCGGGTCTCCCTTAATTGGGGGTGACCGGGAGGTAGGGTCGTTACAACAATCACCACAAACACTATGAGAGCTAACTATGACTACCATTGCAATGGTTTCCATGTGTTACTCTCATGGTGGGTCTATCTAGTATTCTTTTCTCTAAGAAGTATCTGTGTGCTTGGTTTTATATTCCATATAATGACTAATAAGATTATGTCACTAACCAACACACACTCTAGTCTTATGTGTTATAATTGTCTATCAGCCTTCCACAATAACATTCGAATAGAGACATAATGACAATGTATACTCTTAACATTCATATGATCACATTGTTCAAGTCACGTACTTGAAGACATGCGTCATTGAGTAATATCATTCTCTAGACATTTATTATGTTACATCATTATCTCATAACTGAATAAAATAGAATAAATTGCAAGCATGCCTTATTAATAGTCAAATCGTTTACATATTATGTCATTACAATCATCATATGATTAACACACTGGGCATACATACCAACATATTTATGGAAAACTCTACCATCTACCTATAGAGATAGAGCACAAGGAGTTCTAGGTGATTAAATTCCTCAACATGGATCCTGAGCCAACTGGAAAATAAAAGAATTCTGCATATACAAGAGATTAAGGAACTGAGACTCCATGCTTATGAGAATGCTTGAATTTACAAATAAATGACAAAGGTGAGGCACCATGCCCACTTAAAAAGAAAATATGTGAGAGTGGGGGACAAATTCTTAATTTTCAGCTGAAGTATAAGGTTATTTCCTAGAAAACTTTGATAAAGTGGTGCAATCCCTTTAGAGTAATGAAAAATTATGCTTTTAGTGTGATCGAGCTATACAGTGAGAAATGAGGCACCTTCATTGTGAATGGACATAGGGTGAAAAGGTATTTCTAAGACGAAACATTCAAAAGGATATCTAAGATTCATTTCAAAGACCCACCATCACCAACACCACCAGAACAAGACTGGAGAAGATAAAAGAAAAAAATCAAGACAAAGACTACAAATTTGTGCTTTTTGGGAGGAAAACCAAGATTTTTGAACGTTTCCGCAATATCAGATTTTCATTTTCATTATTTCTAAATTTTATTTTTTGCTAATTTGTCTTCATTCTTGTTCATTTTGCTTTTGTTTTATCTCAACAATTTTAGAGTAAAAAGAATAAAATTTAGTAAATGACCTAAGAAAAGTTCAACTAGTTTTAGGACCTTTCATCTATTGGTCTATTGGAGAATCCATTGGTTGGTAAGCCAGGCTGACCATCAATCGTCACACAACTGGAATTTTGGCCTATGCCATTAGGGAAGCCATCAGTTTTCCAACATAAATCTTTGACCAACCTTCGATAGATGGTGCTAGAGCTATCATTATAAGGCTTCAGTCTATCTTCCATTGGTTCTCAAGAGACCAAATTACCTTTATAAGAGACACACAACTTTCCTTTGGTCTATAAAATGGCATGGTGATAAAACAAATGGTAGTGCATCAGCCAAAGCATCAGAAGATGCCTAATTATTCACCTTCTAAAGGTAATGCATCAGAAAAACCATTGGAGGATGCCTACTTATCCACCTATGGAAGGAAGTACTTCCAAGGACCATCACAAGATGTTAGACACAAACCAAAGGGAGAGTGGGGTCCATGACTATAGAAAGCAAAGACATTGAAAAGAAAACGTGGAGGGGATGACATTTGTACCCTCTCTAACATACACTTAGTGTAAAGGTGATTGAGTGATTCAACCAACCCTAAAGTTCCAACCTAATCCCATCAATAGATGAAACATGAAACATGTGTTCCACTACCTTTGACATTTACCATTGGAAGCTAACATTTCACTTCAAAGTACCCTCCTTGACATTGATATGTGGCAACACCTATTCAATCATTGGAATGGAAATGACATGATATCTCGCCTTCACTGGAGAGAAGAATCCCATAGTGTAGCGAAACAAAGAGGAGCTTGTAGCAATGGTTGATGACTCCATGATGACAAGCCAAAAGAATATAAGAACCTGTTGACATGCCTTTTCTCTTTTTCTACAAGTGTTCTACCTTACATTCACCCTTGTAAGCCTCACCAATGCCGATCACCATTTGTAATCCATGTCCCTTTTTTTCTCCTTTGGTTCTCGATCCGCCAACCTTCATTTGTCAAAGTTGTAGCTTTCCCTTTGGTTATAACATCAAATAAATGATGATCATTGTTTCATTCTATCGATTTTGAGTTATGTTACCTTCACAAAACATTGTTATTCCTCCATCTGAAGATGACCCCCTTTCCCTTCCTTAAAACCATCACTTTCTTCTTAATTGGGATCATCCTTTTGTTTCCACCCATTAGATGTAAAACCATCAGTTTTAGCATGCAATAATTATCATCTTCTATCTCCTGAACTTTTCCATTGAAAGACAAAACCTTAAATTTCCATCCTTGTAAGAACCCCTCTTCTTTAGAACCATCAATTTTTGAGACCTCTCTCCATCCATTAGTTTTTGAACCATAAGAAGCCAATTTCTTACATTAGTCTATTTCCATAGGTTTGCACCAATATGTCCCTTTAGATTTACTGTTCAACACTCTATTGGAATATCAATAGGATTGGTAAATCTATCTACCATTACTCTATATTTCCCTAATGTCTTTGCACAAGGTACAATTCTGTATATGTCATAATTTTTCTCAGAAAGCAAGAAATTCATATAACAAGATGCCACAACTCTCACCAGAGTTGGCCACTAGAATTAGCAAAGTTGATGCAATCAAGTAATGGTTGTAACATGAGGAGATAGTCAGAGTAGAGAAAATAAAGGATGAGGTGTCCAACTATATAGAGATACATAGAGACACCACTCTAGAGATAAGGAAAGTAATGTTCACGGAAGACAGATAGAAGTGCATCCATGAGCCAATCCCTAAGGAGTCCTCAAACTTTGTAGAATCTAAAGGGCCAAAAATGTTAGAAATATCCTCAACATACATTGGCAACCCAAGGAAAAGATAAGTGTTTCATCCCTTCCCAAAAGGAAGAAAACCAAAATCTGCAAGATTATAAAAGGAGGGGGAACATAAAGGCATGAAGACTAAAAATGGAAAAAACATAAGGACCCCAAAAGCTCAACCATATATAGTTTCCCCTTATCCAAACACAACAATAGAGGTAGAAACAACCTCATAGAAAGAAAACAACTTGATACCCAGGGATGATGCACAAAAGAAGCTCTGAGAAAAATGTTTAGTGGAAAAACCTTCAAGGAGACAAGATTTGGTTGTGAGGTAACTCTGAGAAAAATAGGAATCTATGATAGAGTGAAGGGGCACGTAGACAATGTAGGCCTCTACAAGATCTTCTTTAACAAAAATATCTCTTGTTAATAACTCACCCTATATTTGATGTCCTCTCTAAAGATACTATCAGGTCTAACTGAGGAAGCAAAAAAGTGTGGGGGAATTTTCAAACTGGAAGTACATATAGTAAAAAAGGACTGTGTTAACTAAGAAATGGTTGAATTCCATATTCACCAACACTGAGAAACAAGTTGAGTTGTCCAACAAGTTCAACGGAAATACAGAAATGCAGGGGCTCTCCACTGACAAGAGTTGGAAGAGACTCTCAAGAGAGGATGAACATATATCAGGGAAGTCGAAGGAATCCATGATGCATTCCAGCCTAATGCATGTATAACATAAAATCTTCACCAATGCTATGTTCTTCTGATCAAACACTGGAAACATAAGTAGAATAGATCTCCACATAATTTTGAGCATCCTCAAAAAGAGGTCGGTCAACATTGGAAGAATCTTTATTGAAAGACTAGCGGCAGAAAGTAGCTTAGAAGGATCACAAGATGTCTTCATGGGAGGTCTTGTGAACCACATTGCACACCGGCTAGGACACCCTAAGGAACTCAAAACTTCACTATGTCTGAAGGAGAAAGAGTAGTGGATGTTGTATCTGAAAACTAGAATGTCTTGATGAGGAAGAAGAAAAAGTATGTGTATAGGTTCATTCTATCAAATGATTTTCTCCTCTTACCGAAGTGAGTATCTATGATCCTAATAAAATCCTATTCAAAAATATGACATTTAAAAATGAAGTTAGGGTCTACACCTCTTCCACAGATAAGTGAACAAACTTCTGCAGAATAAATGATCAAGTACATAGAGGAAAAACCTATAAAGGCAACATAAAAGAAGAAGTTGGATTATCAGCTACCTCAGAAGATCTCTATTTGACCAAAAAGAAGAAAACCCCTTGCATCCGAAATAGTAATGGAAGAATATGTAGAATATCAAGTGACTAACCCCATAGCCACCAATCTTGAAAAGACAAAATTATCTCACCAGATGTTCAAACAGAGAAGGATATGGAACCAAGCATGGTGTCCTGACACTCCATTCCTAAACCTGACAAAGTTAGCAATTCTATGAGGACACCTCGAAACCCAAGACCCAACGAGAAAGAAATGTTAGCCTAAGAAAGGAGCACCTAAAAATAGGGAGGGTGGTGAGAAATAATCCTCAAAGAAAGACCCCACCCCATCAACCAAATGGTA
Source organism: Alisma plantago-aquatica (assembly GCA_963693085.1). Lineage (NCBI taxonomy): Eukaryota > Viridiplantae > Streptophyta > Magnoliopsida > Alismatales > Alismataceae > Alisma > Alisma plantago-aquatica. The sequence continues at coordinate 438,662,752 of OY856413.1, forward strand.
GCAAAGAAGCTTTCTCATAAGAAAGAAGGAAGACGATCCACAATCACCTCCAAGGGAGGAGCCCAATAAGGAAGCAATCTAAGGATAACTTGATGCATCACACCAACGAGCCCCTGCCAGTACTAAGTTCATCGATATTGGGAAAGAAATTGATGAGATACTTGAGATCTTCAATAACTCAACTCTTAATAATTGTAACTTAAGTATATATGTACATTCCTTAATCTTATAGGTGAAAGAGGTAACTATAAGTCTGTAGCCTCTAATCATCCTACCATAGCAAATGTAAGTCTTGTTGGTAAATCAAGTGATGATAATGGGGGCCTTGACCAACATGAACCAGGAAGACTGTGTGTTAAGACATGAGTAGGATGAAATGCAACAAGAGAATCAGATCTTGTGTGCCCCCAACATTGTAGAGAAACACATGGAGGCAACATCAACATCAACATCCCAAGAAGAACTAAATGCCAAGAGATAGAAGGTTGACAATGAAGCATACACCTTCCCTCCTGATGTAAGAATAAAGATGGACGTCCACCTAAATTCCCACATGGTATTGGCAAAGCTTGTCACCGTTCTCGACATGCCATCCCTAGACATATAAGCAACCACTAAGCTCTCTGGTGAGCAAGGAGAAGCAAAGTCAATAAAATGTTGAAATTCTCATTGGATAAGAGAATGTTGCACTTTCCCCATCCTCTCCAAGGTGTTCCACCAAAAAGTCAAGGGTTGCAAAGTAGAGAGATGTTCCTCATGAGTAAACCCCATTTAAAACAATGAAGAGGAGGTATCTCCATGGTTGTCACCCCTGAGAACATGGAAGTGACCAATGAGAGAAACAATGTGAAACATCAAACTAAGGAGGTGAAGAAGTGGGGGAAACTACTGAGGATGTTATGTATGGATTATACCTACTTTTCAACTATAAGATCCCTCCCCCTCCTCCTAACCATTACAACTTAGTCAAAAAATTCCTATTGGATAAGCCTACTGAGAGTGGAAGGTTTAGTCCTTTAACCTATTCAGTGAGGTCACAATGGAGATTGATGTAAAAGAAGGGAACATGAACTTGATATTTAGCAAAGCACCAAAGAAACTAGAAAATACATTTTTTCCCAAACCAGGAGTTGGTGACAATGCCAATCTAGTAGCGCTATAAAGAAGTGAAATCACCACCTCTTTACTAATTCCAATGATAAAAAAAATCCAATGAAAAGCAGCAAAAGTTGAAATTTTGACTATATTCAATTTAACAAAGAATACATAAATTTTTTCCAAAGGGTGTACATGCTTTATACAAATAAAGGATCTAAGTAGAGGGAAACTCAATTACATGAATATGTCTCCAATAAAATAAAAAACCTAATAAGTAAATCCATGAGGGAAATATGTACCCCTTTCCTAGTCTTAGGTTGGTTCACCATGCTCCTGTTGTGTACTCTAATCCTAAACGTAGGTGGTTGGGATCAATGTTGTAAAGAAGTGAAATCACCATTTAATTCATTAGAAGACAATATAGTTTGATGCATTCTTATATAGATTTCAAGTTCCCTTGAATCAATTTATATGAGAGTGTTTTCTAGATTCATATGTATTTCTAATTTTCATGTAATGCACCTATATATGGTTTCTAATGTAAAGGATACATCAAAACAAGGATACATTCCTTAATGATTCTTAGGGCTTGGTAAAGTATACAATAAGCAATTAGGGTGATTCATTAATCGCTTTGTATATCAATCTACCAGGATCTTATACAATATTTTCTATTTAATGTTAGGTCTCCACTTTAACATATCATTACAGTTTTGATTTCATCCAATATAATACTTAGACTTGTATACAACAAAATTGATAGGTGAGCTAATTGACTAGTTCATGTTGTGGTTTTAAATAACTAGATTATCATTACTCCATATTTATCCCATCTTTATAATCTATTTCCTGAAACAAAACTCTTGAATGTGAAATGAAGAATTACATGTCTAGGGTTACCATAGAGGTTGTATGTCTGGTTGATTCACAACGGGATGGGGACCCAAACACATCCTCATATTCTCTATGATCACGTGACCGAGGCATGAGGAGCCTATAAGGAATCACCATCGTTAGGTTGAATGGAGGTGTTTGCAGACATCATGGTGTTTCAGATCTAGTGGTTGCAATGATGACATCACTATCAAGGTAAATGACATTGCACTAGGTGCCTACGACACCCTGCTATCAGGCTGTGATGGTGTCAGGGTTGTTCTGGAAGTGGTGTTGTGTTGCAGGCGTCGGTTGGTGTTGCACTGTCATTAGCGAGGAGATCTTAGGCGAGGTCAGAGATGCCAAGAAGCTAGTTGCATGTCTATTCAATCTATTGTGAGTATGTTGTAGGCTCGTCGTGATTGTGGCCAGGCGTTTATCCTATAACAACAAATGGACATAGGGAAGAAGCACTGCTCCTCAGATCCCTCAATTTACGTTAGGGAGGATGAAGGTAGATGATGCTAGAGGAGGTTTCTATGCTCCCATGGTTGTCTATGGTGGCACAAAAGAAAGTGGAGGGTTAGGGTTGATGTCGTGTTGCGACTAACGAAGGCAGGGGGGTCGAGTGGCGCTATGGCTTGGAAAGTCACCGGATTTAGTTGTTGGTGAGGTGACCAACATTGTTGTGAGGAAGAGCAAGAACATGTGATCTGCTTTGATAGTGTTGATCATAGGAGGTGGTGGAGTCGAGGAGAGATCATGGCTACTAGTTCGTTGGCGGTAGAGACCTAATATCACTGTTGAGCACCATGGTTGAGCATGGCATTGCTAGGTGGCATTGTGGATTTCGGGTCTAGGTTGGGAAAACATGGAGGTTGAAGGTGTTTCTTGGTGTTGTGGTTAGGAGGAAAATTAGGGGTGGTTGTCACCACAGTGGAGGAGCTAGGCAGAAGGAGGTGGTGGTGGTTTTCATTGCTGGAGTCCAGTTGTGGAAGAATGTAAATAAAGTCGTTGTAGGTGTGGATGATGTTTACAAACAATGATGACTAAAGTCGTTATAGGGTTATATGATGGTGGCCACATGGCATTTAGGAAGGAAGGGAAAATGGTGGTGGTGCCAAGCCTTCTGGTGGCAGCTAGGGTTTGTGTTCTAGGCTTGGTAGTGCGAGAAAGAGGGAAGGGTGAGGAGGAGAAAGGTGAAATGACTGGAGGAGGGGGAGTCCACGGGAGTCGCCTGCTTCAGAGATGAATAATGTGATGTCATGTTAGAGATGGGGGGAGAAAGTAATGCAGTGTTGCGTTATGTTGAGGGGGAAAAGTATTTAGAAAATTTATTAATTACTTAGTCAAATACCTCTGTTAAAGCCTATCGTAATTAGGAGTTTAAATATCAATTCAAATGGGAAAGCAATTGCTACTCAATGGTTAAACAAATTAAAGGGCAGACTAAATAGGAGTCGAGGAGGTTTCCTTTTTTTGTGCAATAGGAATTTATATATAATAGAGTTTCTTATTCATTTAATTAATTAAGAGTGTAGAGAAATACCAATTGACATGAAAATCTAGGGGTTTGCTAATGAAAGTGTGTGGAGCCTAACTTTACATTAATTTTCTCCTTAGGAATGCAATTTATATTTGATTGTATGCTATGTTCCTAATAAATATATTAGTACCTTTCTTAATAAATTAAGATATAAAATTTCTTATTTCTCATTTCTTGTCCCACAAAGCCATAAAATCTCTAAATTAATATAATCTAATAATTATCTCTCATAATGGTCATTTTACAAATTAGACTCTGATTAACACATTATTTGAGATATTTGTGCAAACACCCATTCATTGAAATGAATGTGGGTAAATATAGTTCAAGCCATCAAGTATAGCTCAATTTCAACATTGAGGCCAAAGATGATAGAAAAGATAGGAAAATTTGGGAAAAGTCCAAAAACGAATATGAAGGAAATAAAATCTTGAAAAGATGTTAAATTTCAAATAAATCTAGGATTCAATATGTTACAACACTCCACCCCTTAAAGAGGATTTCATCCCCAAAATATCAACAATAGGGAAGGGTGAGTACGTAACATTCCATCCTTAATCATTTAGGTGGTTACTTCTAATCTATGGTACTTCACATTGCTCTACTCATAAGTTAGGTTTCTCTAAGGTTTCCACTATGCACATTACCTTTTATCAAATATAACACAATTAACATTTTGGCTTATTAGCATTATTTTCATTATGAAGTTACCTCATCTTTATTTTTCTATTACTTGTGTCAAGTTATAATCACATTGTTGTAAAAAGAATTATATCTCACCATTATGTACAAATCATATGTATTTCTCATTTGCTAAATATGATTTTTAAGCACAATTATGGTTTGCTAAATCATATCCATATTTATTAATGTATTAGGTCACAATCCTTAATATCTTGGATTTATGCTTCATTTTCCTCATACTACCAACATGTAAAAGTATTATAGATTATATTGTAAGGAGTATATAATATTATCCAACAAGTTACTGAGTCTAAATAATGTCACATTAATTTATATTACACATTTTCTTGTTACTTTTCCTACTCACATTAATGTCATCATTAATAATTTTATCCTATTTACACTCATACTATAAATTATACATTTAATATCACAGTAAGCATTTATGCATTCTTATGTGAAACCAATTACTCCTTATCACATTTCAGTCATTATATGTATTATAATGAATAGGTGGAACACATTGCATATTAATGAATTAGTCCATATACCAAATTATGATAAGGTGACTAATGATGCGTGTATTAGAGAACTAGGGGCTATGCCTTATAGACTTTATTAAATTATGATTAGGAGATTATATGCTCTTTAGGTGTATTAAAGTGTAATATTGATGATGTCACCTAATATTGCTAATGTATCATGAAGGCATTAAGGATATATATGTATATATGTTACGGTTAGTTTATTACATCTTATGGTTTAGGTCAACATGACCATTACATGTTATGCGTTTATCTTATGGGTGACAAGGTCAACATTATGTGTATTCACCATTAGTGAGTTACTCATATTATGTGCCTTGAGTAATTGTTGGGGTTCAAGCAATGAACTATTTATTATATGACTTATTATATATTCATTTGTATATAAAAAAACATGTTAAATAAGAATTACAATTTTTTTGGTCAATATTAATCATATAATATCACTAATCTCTTGTCTATGCATTTAGGGTTTCTAATTCCAAAGTGGCTATATTTTTATATGTAATAGGATTCCATCCCACTATAAAAGGGATTCTGACCTCAAAATCAGCAATGCAAAATCTATAAGGTAGTAATACCATCATTCCACCCCTTAAAAGGGTTGACCTGCTAAGTCAAACTAAAACTAGAGGTGAAAGTGTGAGTCTAATCAAATCATGTATAAGATCCAATCACTTAATTGTTTACTATTCACTATTACCAAACTGCAAAGTCTAGTGTATGCTAGACTACCCCTAAAAATGGAAATCTAAGACTCATATAAGGTACTTATAAGGTGATTTTATTTGTTTGGTTACCCAAATCATCATATTAGGTTCCTAACGATACACAAAATTAAGGTAATTGACTAAAGGTATGGTATTTAAGACAATAGTATCAGCCCAGGCCAAGCGGGTGTCATATGGATCCAAGAGTCCTCATAAAACAAGCTAGTGACGCAAAGGAAAATTTTCCTAGCCTATAGACCCTGACCCGTTATAGGCACCCTTGCTTTCAACTTATGTCCTAATAGCTACCTAAAAGGCTAATAACCTAAAAGTTGATTAAAGATATGTCTATTATGAAATTTTGGTGGTCCTAAATCAACCCTTAATCATATGTAAATTCTAAGGTGAACTAAAGGGAAACTATATGAGGTAAGGGTTTCTAACTAAGGAGGCAAATTGAAATAGTCAAGACTCCGACTACCACGAGCTCTAATACCATGTTGTAAAGAAGTGAAATCACCACCTCTTTACTAATAGCAATGGTAAACAAAATCCAATGAGTAGCAGCGGAAGTTAAAATTTTGATTATATTCAATTTAGCAAATAGTACATAAATTTTTCCCAAAGGGTGTACATGCTTTCTACAAATAAATGATATAAGCAGAGGGAAACTCAACTACATCAATATGTTTCCAATAAAAAAATGTAAAGTAAATCCATGAGGGAAGGATGGACTCCTTTTCGTAGTATTAGGCTAGTTCACCATGCTTGAGTTGCGTACTGTAATCCTAAACCTGGATGGTTGGGATCAATGTTGTAAAGAAGTGAAATCACCATTTAATTCATAAGAAGACAATATAGTTAGATGCATTATTATGCAGATTTCAAGTTCCCTTGGATAAATTTAGATGAGTGTTTTTTCTAGATTCATATGTATTTCTAATTATCATGTAATGCACCTATATATGGTTTCTAATGTAAAGGATACATTAAAACAAGAATACATTCCCTAATGATTCTTAGGGCTTGGTAAAGTATACAATAAGCAATTAAGGTGATTCATTAATCACTTTGGATATCAATCTACTGGGATCTTATACAATATTTTCTATTTAATATCAATCTCCACTTTAATGTATCATTACATGTTTGATTTCATACAATATAATACTTACACTTATATATAGAAAGTTGATAGGTAAGCTAAATGACTAGTTCATGTTATCGTTTTAAATAACTAGATTATCCTTACTCCATACATATCCCATCGTTATAATATATTTTCTAAAACAAAACTATTGAATGTGACATGAAGACTTACATGTCTAGGGTTACCATGGAGGTTGCATGTCTACTGATTAATAATGGGATGGGGACCCAAACACATCATCATGTTCTCTATGATCATGTGACCCAAGCAGGAGCAGCCTATAATGAGTCACCATTGTCAGATTGAATGGAGGTGTTTACAGACATTGTGGTAATGCAGATCTAATGGTTGCAATGACAGCGTCACTGTCAAGGTCCAAGATGTTGCACTTGGTGGCTACAACGCCCTGCTGTCAAGCTGTGATGGTGTTAGGTTGTTTTGGAAGTGGTGTTGTGTTGCTGGCGTCGGGTGGTGCTGCACTGTTATCAGTGAGGAGATCAGAGGTGAGGTTGGAGATGCCACGAAGCTAGTTGCATATCAATTCAAATATTTGTGAGTATTGTGTAGGCCCGTCGTGATGGTGGTTGGGCATTTCTCCTATAACAACGACTGGAAGTAGGGAAGAAGCACTGCTTCTTAGATCCCTTGGTTGACGTTAGGGAGGATGAAGGCAGATGACGATAGAAGAGATTTTTATGCTCCCATGGTTGTCTATAGTGGTGCAAAAGAAGGTGGATGGTCAGGGTTGATGTTGTGTTGCAACTAAAGATGGTGGGGAGTTGAGTGGCACTACGACCTGGACAGTCACCAGATTTATTTGTTGGTGAGGCAACCAACGTCAGTGTCAGGAAGAGAGGGAACATGGGATCTTCTTTGACGATGTTGATTAGAGGAGGTGGTGGAGTCGAGGAGAGATCATGGCTACTGGTTTGTTGGGGGTAGATACCTGATATGGGTGTTGGGTGCTACAGTTGTGCATGGTGTCGCTGGCTGACATTGTAGATGTCGGGGCTAGGCTGGGTAGATGTGGAGGTTGAAGGTGTTTCTTGGTATTGTGGTTAGGGGGCACGTTAGGGGTGGCTGACGATGCATTGGAGGAGCCAGGTAGATGGAGGTGGCGGTGGTTGTCATTGTTGGCGTCTAGTTGTGGAAGCAGGTGGCAAAAGTCGTTGTAGGTGTGGATGATGCATACCAACAATGACTGCTAGGGTTATATGATGGTAGCCTTGGGGCATTTAGGAAAGAAGGGAAAACAATGATGGTGCCAAGCCTTGAGGTGGTGGCTAGGGTTTGTGTTCTAGGCTTTGTAGTGTGAGAAAAAGGGAAGGGTGAACATCAGAAGGGAGAAATGATCGGAGGAGGGGGAAATGACGGGCGTCGCTAGTTTTAGAGAGGAATAATGCGAGGTCACGTTAGAGATGATGGGAGAAAGTAACACAGCGTTGTGTTAAGTTGAGGGGGAAAAGTATTTAGGAAAATTCTTAATTACTTAGTCAAATACCTCCATTAAAGGCTATGGTAATTAAAAGTTTAAATACCAAATCAAATGGGAAAGAAATTGCTATTCAATGGTCAAACAAATTAAAGTGCATACTAAATAGGTGTCAATGAGGTTTCCTTTTTCTATGCAATAGACATTTATATATTACAATTGCTTATTCAGTTAATTAATTAGAGGGTACAAAAATACCAATTGACATGAAAATTCAGGGGTTTTCTAATTTAAGTGTGTGGAGCCTAACTTTGCATTAATTTTCTCCTTTTGAATGCAATTTATATTTGATTATATGCTAAGTGCCTAATAAATATATTAGTACCTCTCTTAATAAATTTAAATATAATTTTTTATTTCTCATTTCTTGTCCCACAAAGCCATAAAATATCTAAATTAATATAATATACTAATTCTCTCTCATACATGGTCATTCTACATAATTAGACTCTAATTAACACATTCATTGAGATATTTGTGTAAACACACATTCATTGAAATGAATATGGGTAAATATATTTCAAGCCATCAAGTATTGTTCAATATCAACATTGAGGCCAAAGAGGATAGAAAAGATAGAAAAATTTAGGGAAAAGTCCAAAAAGAATATGAAGGAAACAAAATCATGAAAATAGGTTAAATTGCAAATAAATCTAGGATTCATTATGTTACAAGAGCCCACACCACTTCCATGTAAAATAAAGACATGGATAGGACCTCAACTTTTGGGAAGCTACTCAGGGATATCCAAGTTGGGTTTTAGGGGAGATAGAGAAGGCAGCGGAAATGAAAATTTTCTTCTCCCCGAACCCAATATAAAGGAATCGCGTCAACATCTATACAGTAGGAAGGATGGTTTGTAGAGCTGTACCTTGTCCCAAGGCTTGCTCGATGACATTATCTCATAGCTAGTGAGGTCTTCACCTCCGGTCTTGGACGATGTCTGTGCAGCTTCTGGTCTCACTGGGACTGTCGGGATTGACAATTGTCCTCCGAGTGGCAGAAGTCTCCCGCCTTTGTAGTAGTCTACACGGACCACCTGGAACTCTGATTGCCTTGTCGCACAAGGCACCGGAAGGAGATATATCCTCCTTTCGGTGTACTAGTCACTGACACACTCTCCTACAACCAGTTGCCTTTCTATAGTTGTCTTTCCCTCGCTCTGCCTCCCTTATCGGGTAGTACTTGCTCAGGCTCTCTCAGTTACCACAACCAGAGAGAATAGCAACTTTGTAGAGCAACTGGTGTTCTGAGTTGTTGTTCCTGAGAATCCCCCCATACCCCTATATATAGGAGGGTCATGGGACAAGGTTCTCTACCCCAGACAATTAAGGATTAAAGCAGGAGTATAAGGGTTCAAGATTTTCCACAAAACAACCAACTGTGCCAGTTGAACCGATCGTTTCAGGCATGAACCGATCGATTGGGGACCTGAGCCGATCAATTCACACCTGAACCGATCGGTTGGGACACATGAGCCGATCTGTTCATGCTCCTGGTCAAACTCAAATTGACTTTCATGTTTGTTTCCAAATAATCAGATATTAGTGCTTGTCCAAATCAAATTTGTACACGTGAAACAAATATGTATTTCCAAAAAGTGTCTTCTATCTTTCCAAACGATCTTGGTTGGTCACACGAATCGACTGGTTCAACAATTGAATCGATCGTTTCATTGACACATGAGCCGATCGACTCACCACTTTGAGTTGATTGGTTCATCAACCTGAGCCGATCGGTTCAACCTTGTGAGCCAATCAGTAGGTCAACATGAATTGATCGGTTCAACCCTATGAGCCGATCGGTTGGGGCAGTAGACTGTGCAAATCAGTCAATTATAGTTCCAATCAATCTGATACTCTTAATCATCTAGTCCAACACCTTGAACACTATGATTTTGAGCTATCAATTGATTAAGTGTTGAATTTAATGACTAAACTCCTTTAGTAATCAATCTAAACATCATTTGTGGATAAACTCCTCTTCCAGGTTAAATCCTATGTGTGTGACCCTGCAGGCCCATTTCATGATTGTAGTGAAAGTCCATAACACTTATTGTGTGACTAGGCACCACTCTCTAACAAGTACCTATGTGTCTGGTACACTTGTTCTCTAACAAGTACCTATGTGTTTGGTTTGATATCTCCATATCATGACTAACAAGATTTTGTCATCAACCAACACCACAATCTAGTCTTGTATGTCATTGTTGTCTATCTACCTTCCACAATGACATCAAACTAGGGACATAATAAGAATGTACAAACTCTTAGCATCTGTATGATCTCATCATTCAGGTCCTCAACCTGAAAGCATACATCATTGAGTATTATCATTCTCTAGACATTCAATCTATTCTATTATTATCTCTTATGACTGAACCAGAATGAATTGGAAGCTTGCCTTTGATGTTTATCAAATCAATCTTAATGAATCCCACCAATCATTCCATGATTGGCTCTCAGGACATACATACCAACAGACTCCCACTTGCACTGCGAGCCAATCACCCTTGAATCATATTCATAGTGATCTTCAAACGTGTCCTACATGTTACTGTGCTCTAGTGCTTACATAGTGAGTTATGGAAACAACTTGCCAAAGTCGGTATTAACTGCATGTCTCTCATCTCTTCATTGTACGTCACATGTATGAGATGGAGTTTCTGTAATATGCGATCTAGTATTCCTTTTCTAACCTTTAGCCACATTGCATGACCAAGTACTTCTTATTTGTCATCTAAGATAGGAATATCTATAAGTTCATCTCATGAACTTCTAGATCCATATAGTATCCACTAATGTTCTCTAACACACAGATACTCAGTTTTTCCTATTAAATTTCTTTATTGAGACATTTCCATTTATCAACAAACATTCACTTTTATATATCCCATATATATTTTGCGATTAATTTTCTATCCTTTTCAGAAGTTTGCATCAATGTAACTGTTTACAGTGAACCCTTCCTTATTTCCATAGAACTAGTACTTATCAAGTACTTATCAAGTTCTTATGGTATTCCAGTAACCTTTACTAGAAATAGACAGACATCCACTCATCATGTCCCACATATGAGTTATCAGGATGAGCATATCATATTGTCATGTCCTACATACAAGATGATAAATGCATTTTGTTCTTGCCATGTCCATACATGCCATATTATGGGATGATTTCATACATGATAGATCCTTATCTATTCTTATTGTTTCCATTCTTCATAAGAATTGGACACTTGGCCTTGGGATACTAACTCTATGTAACATGGATAAGTTTTCTCCCACTGAATCTATGCACACTGAACCCTTCAGTATAGATTGCCAATGTATGCTCTCTCTTTTCAAGTCAAGAGGTTTTCGAGAACTATCTCTATAGATCTATATTCATATCACATAGGAAACGTCTCTATTTTCCCTAAAGATAATTTCCACTTTGGATTTCCATTCCAGAACATCTCATTCCTCATCAACTTGTGGAATGCAAATACACTCCCACTAAACCATAGATCCCTTCTTTATCTTTGTCATATCAGTCAAACCCTTTGACTATATCATCAAAGTAAAGATCCCAGCTCTGAGTTGCTTGTACTTAATCAATCACATTGATTGGTCCATTGTAACTTATAGACTTTATTTGCATTAATGGATTCATAAACCTTATAGGTTGTGTCACGTACACATTCTTGTTTTATTCCTCATAGGAATGAAGTTTTAGTATCTGTATGCCAAATCTCTTAGTCATTAAGTTGCAATCAACAAGCATCATCCTTCTCAAAATGTTATCCATGTGTCTTAATGCTTAAGACTCATTTGCACTTATGGATTTCATCCCAATGGGTGTTACCATCAAGTTCATACCTTATGGTTCACATGGAAGTTATTTAGGATGTAATGGTCATAAACCATAACTCAAAATTCAGTTCCTCATATCATCTAGATTGTTGACTCATCATATGACTATCTCATCATATAGATATTTGAGGTGTATCTGTTAAGGAATTTGAGAACTCACAACACTTTTTGATTCTTAATATCCTTTATTAGTGTAGGGTATTCTTTATTTAAGAAGAACTTAGTTATTTGATAATCATCCTCTAACTCCTTAGAGTATGACTCCTTTTTATTTAGACATCACCATGCCTTAATCATGAGCTCACTATGATACACTATCATAATCACACATAAGGATCTCAAACATTTAGTCAAGTATTTCATTCATTAATCTCATCAAGAATTAACACTTTACCAAATTCATACTTCATCTATGATATTCTTGAACACTTCATGATATTCATATTGGTATTTCTCTAAACACCACTTGAAGTATTAGCATTTTCTCCAATAGGTATGTAAAAACATCACATGTATTATACCTAATAGGATAATCATTCTCTCACTACCATTAGTGAAGATTGATGTCTAAGAGGTTCATGTCTCTTACTGGTTCTCTAACCAAAAGAGTCTAGATTTATCCATCATATGGAAACTAGAAATGAATTTCTCATGATTTATGCTAATTTGATTGTTTGAGTTATCAATAACTTTTAGTTATCATTTTTTCTTATGCATACCAAGTAACACAAGATAAACAAGGCATTTCCACAAAGATTGAAACATCAACTTTATTAATTGCCATCATTGTCATACAATATGAAAAAATTAAGGTGTTTCTATCAATTGGCTAATATGAAATAGCAGTTCATAACTCTATTACATGCCTTCAAGGCTGAAAATAAACTAAAGTACTCCTATCTATGGCGGAAACACTTGCCCCATTGATGGGTACTCCTTTCTTGGTCCTTTTGTAAAGGCCATCACTTCTTTGTAGATCTTACATAACATATATGTCAGATCTTGGTATCATATACCTCAGAAGCGGTTCATTTCATGATACCTTAAGTGGAGATATCCATCCACTCCTTCTTCTTTTGTTCTTCTAGATATAGAGGGCAATTCCCTCATTCACCCTCCCATGTGCCTTGAGGATGAAGATGACTTGGGCTACCGACTAGCATCAGAACCCTTCTTAGCTTTGCCCTTACCCTTGCCCTTGGACTTGCCTTTCTTTCTTTTGATCAACATCACATACTTATGCTTGTCCTTCTTCATATATGCCTCTACTATCCTCAACATGTCCAACAACTCTGTCAACGCTTGTCAAAGTTGTTCATGTTGCAATTCATCATGAACTATATGATTCTCGCAACATTTGCAACATCATTCTAGTAGCCAACTCTTGGCTTAGAGGAAATCCCAATCTAGTTAGGTTTTCCACGTACCCAATCACATTGAGTGTGTGAATACCTACTGGATCTTCTTCTGTCATGACATACTAGGATAGTGTCTTGGAGACATCATATGTCTCATGTTGTCTCTGTAACTCATAGTTCAGAGAACACAACATTAAGCACTCCACATCAAGTGTCATCCTCGGTATGCTCCCATAAGCATACTTTCAGCCATTGGTGTGGTGGGATTGAGTTCATTTGGTTCTGGTATAACTAGGACTTAGAGCTTTTTCTCTTCGATTGAGAACACTTCTCAACGTCCTAACCAGTCATGGAAATTATTCCCATTTAATTTGTTGGTCTCAAAGACTGATCACAAATACAGTGATTGTTGTTGATTAGCCATTTATTATACAAAAAGAAATATATGCAATTTAGTCCAAAACTCAATTTTGACTTATTTGATTGATTTGAAAGGTTGACAATATAATTAGGACTTTAATTAATTATTGCTCCCACTATTTTTGTTCAAATTGATAGCCCTCACCATCAATTTGGAAGATTACAGCGTACAATCTTCTAGTGGGTCAAGATCCATATTTCATCAAGTCATGAGTCAGCTTTGGCTGATCGCCCACAATCTTGACTATTTAGGTAGGCCATCATGCCAATTGCATCATATGCAACTCTTGATGAATGAACATGTGCAACACCTTGCCATGAACATTTCGTTCCTATGGGCTTAGACGCTCTAAGAATCACCAGTTAAGTCTAACCCAAAAGCCGACACGGTAAACATGCACCCTGCTTTGGAAGAACCTACATGTTTACCCTTTACACTTCCACGAGATAGACGAAACACCAAGTACTTAAAGTCCAAGAGGTGGAGAGGCATCCGGTCAGAAAATCAACCTATCAAAAACTGAGGTGGCCTTCAGCAAGGGAGTATCCAGGGAGAGGAAAGATGAGATTTGCCAAGTACTTAAAGTCCAAGAGGTGGAGAGGCATGGCAAGTACCTAGGATTACCAGCAGCGGTGGGGAGATCCAAGAAGCAAGCCTTCTCGTATATTCAGGAGCGGGTATGGAGCAAACTTCAAGGCTGGAAGGAAAAACTGTTATCTAAAGCGGGAAAGGAGGTCCTCATTAAGGCTGTGGCGCAAGCAATTCCAACGTACCTGATGAGTATTTTCTAGCTGCCAGCTTATCTTCTAGACGCCATCAACACTTCCATCGCCAGATTTTGGTGGGGAGCCAAAGACAGTGAAAGGAAAATAGCATGGGTCAGTTGGGAAAAACTTTGCATTCCGAAGAACCAAGGAGGCATGGGTTTCCGGGACATAGGCGCCTTCAACCAAGTCCTTCTTGCCAAACAAATCTGGAGGCTGGTTCACAGGAGTGATACGTTGGTGTACAAAGTTCTCAAGGCTAAATACTTCCCATCCAGCAGTGTTCTACAAGCAAGACGGGGACACAACCCAAGTTTCACGTGGAGAAGTATATGGAATTCCAAGAGCATAGTACTTGATGGCATGCAGTGGAGAGTGGGCGACGGCAAAGACATCAACATATGGTCCGACAACTGGATTCCCAATCTAGATGGCAGCATCGAATCTAGGTTGGGAATATCTTCACCGACAGTACACCTGGTGCACCAACTCATACATCAAGATACCATGCAGTGGGATCGGGGGCTGATCTACGAGGTGTTTGCACAACACGTGGCTGATATGGTGTGTGCGACCCCTCTAGGAATCTCGACGAGACCGGATGGTATTTTCTGGAGACCAAGCAGAAGTGGGGATTATTCTGTGAAATCTGCCTACTGGATGGCTACACAACAACCAAGCAACAATGACCAACCGATCAACCATGCAGAAAAAGAAGTGTGGCACGCGATATGGAAAACGGGAATAACTCCCAAAGCAGCACATTTTCTTTGGCGGTGCGCCGTTGGCTCGTTGGCCACCGTAGGAAGGTTGTTTGATAGGTATTGCCATCAAGATGGGATTTGTCATATTTGCGGGAAGGGAAAAGAAGACATCAGTCACATGCTCTTCAAGTGCGACCAAGCTTGGGAACTTTGGAAGGAATACCCGATGGAAACGCAATGGCGCGTGAACCAACTGGGTAACAAGCCGGTGCGGGCAGCTCTCATGGCAGCAGTGTGGCCCTTACGTGGGAAAGAGGATGACGATATGATTGCAGCCCTTTGGGCAATTTGGAGCAGGAGAAATGATGTTACGTTTGGGAACAATGTCCGCAGCCCGATGGTCATCAAGAATTCTCTCCGTCCATTAGTTCGATACCAGCCGGAGACGGCCAACAGACCGCCGGGATGCCCGAGTGCAGCAGCAGCTGCGGGCTGGTCCAGACCGCCGGTGGGCTACGTGAAGATCAACTACGATGCCGCTGTGAACGTACAAGGCAGGGACGGGCTCGGGATGGTGTGGAGGGAAGCGGATGGCGAAGCTACAAGGATCGTCGGGAAGAAGCAGCCGTCATTGAAGGACCCGCGGTGCGCTGAAGCACTAGCCATTAGAGAAGGACTCATCCTATCCAAGGACATGCAACTCACCCATGTGATCATGGAATCCGACGCTGAAACAGTAATCAAGTTTATCGAGGCCGGGACTAGAAGAGTGGATCTCCTGGGAACCATCCTTGAAGACATATCTCATCTTTGCTTATCGTTTACTAGCGTTTCCTTTTTGTTTTGTCATAGATTGGCAAATGGGGTTGCTCACCAAGTAGCCCGATTAGCCTCTAGTAGTAGCTTTTCTTTCAGTAACTTTAGCTCTTTCCCTACTATTGTAAAGAACTCCATTGGAGCTGAATTGCATAACTAATATAGAAGAGCGCTTACCCTAAAAAAAAAAGATAGACGAAACACCATGCTTTGGCATAACCTACCCTTGGTCAATCAAGTTTTTCATGTGTGCCACTAATGGAAGGCATAAAAGACTTAATATTTAGATGAGGGATTTGGTTTTATAGGAACATATACATATCCAATCACCACAATACATAGTATGTATCATATACATGCTATATCCCACAGAAAACATATGAAATGATAAAAAAATGATTATGGCCATCCTAATGTGATTCCTCGAGCCAAGAGGAATCATAGTCATCTAGGTCTACATCACATGCAACCTGTCCATGATGAAGTTCTATAGGCATCCGAGTTGATCAACTCATCACATGAATGACCTGCTCGCCCTGGCTGGTCATTTGGGTGCCACCAATCGATCGATTGGCTCCTTCAACCGATCAGTTCGTCTGGTCGTCATGCATCTCCTCAGGTCACCACCTGCTCACCTTGCTTCTCGAGCCGATTGTCTGGATCGCCAACCAATCGGTTCATGCCTTGAACCGATCGTCTCATTCATTGTCAGATTGTTCTCCATTCTTTGACATAACATGAAATAAAAGTTCTATCATGTATACATTTGAATAGAGAAACCCCGAGTTACATTTGGGGGGGCTCAAAGGTAGGAAAGAAATCTCGAGTTATCTTGAGTTACATCAGGAATAAGGAGGTAAGGAATCGTAGCACAAACTGAGATGCAAGCAACCACATTCAACCAAGCACACATACATAGGGTTTATTGGCCATAACCATGCTATACATCCACCACAAAACTTGTTTAAGGGCGACGTGTATCGAGTGCATTAATATTACATATCATATATGTATATTGGAATTTTTGGATTTAGGATTGGACATGCATACAACAAATTTTATTTGCATCATATGCAATAAATAAAGGATACAAACCAAAATCGATCATATCGACAATCCTAAAGTAAAGAGAAGCTAACCTGGCTATGATACCACTGTTGGGTTTTAGGGGAGATAGAGAAGGAAGTGGAAATGAAAATTTTCTTCTCCCTAAACCCAGTATAAAGGAATCGTGTCAACATCTATATAGTAGGAAGGATGGTTTGTAGAGGCGTACCTTGTCCCGAGGCATGCTCAGTGACATTACCTTGCAACTAGTGTGGTCTTCACCTCTGGTCTTGGATGGTGTCTGTGCAACTCCTGGTCTAACTGGGACTGTCGGGATTATCAATTGTCCTCTGAGTGGTAGAAGTCTCCCGCCTCTATAGTAGTCCACACGAACCACGTGGAACTTTGATCGACTTGTCACACAAGGCACCAGATGGAGTCGTACCCTCCTGTCGACGTACTAGTCACCGACACACTCTCCTGCAACCAGTTGCCTTTCTGTAGTTGTCTTTCCCTCACTGTTCCTCCCTTATCGGGTAGCACTTGCTCGGGCTCTCTCAGTTACCACAACTAGAGAGAATGACAACTTTGCAGAGCAACTGGTGTTCTGAGTTGTTGTTCCTAAAAAGCCCCCAATACCCCTATATTGTGACGACCGTATCGCGAAAACAAGATCAACAAATTTAAACTAATGCGGAAGAGTTTCGTTAGCAGCGGAATTATTAAAAATCACTAAAAATTAATTTTTTTTGTAAAGAGGTCCACAAACGTTAAAACTCTTTCATAAGTAAACAAGGTAAGTTATTTACAAACTAATCCATCATTACATCTCTGTAATATCCCATCTCGAGAGTCAAAACACTGACTGCCCTGTTGAACTGTACATGAGCAGTATACAAAAATCCTTGAGGCATTAAGCTAAAAATCTCAGATCTATATTACACTATCTACTGACTCCTAGGACCTGAGAGTATAGAGATGAAACATAGGACATTCTATTTACAAGACCTGACAGTCAGTGTCTCCACCTGAGGATCACTGCTGTCCCAGATGTTGCTGCTGCTACTGTTGTTGTTGCTCACCCACTGAAGGGTTTCTTCATCCTCAACGTCTACCTAAAAAGTTGAATCCCACAGGGGTGAGACAATTGAATAATTGTCCCAACGAGAGTTATAACTCTTTGCCCGAAGCATTGTTATTGAAATTAAATGAATGACACTGATCAATAGAATTATAAATACTCAACATTAGGTAATTTATTGAATAAACTAAGTAGAGAAGTATTCTCTAAGAAATCATTTCAATTATAACTTGATTTAGTAACAAGACATATAATCAATAAGGAATATGAAGAACATGTATACTAGTTATTCAACTAGATCACTATGAACAATGTATCATCAATCATTGTTTCTTGTAGTTCAACCTTAGCAATTATGCTATACGGCTGATTATGTTTTTCAAACATATTTATGCCTTGAGGAGATGAGTTACACCACTCATACTCCAACCGACCATTACTAAATCGCAATTGGTACCATACATAGGTCATCAGAAGAGCTGGATTCCTATGACCTCATCTTCCTCAGTTAGTGTGAGGAACAACATGCAAGACATCTTGTGTCTCTACCATAATAGCTTTCTAGGGTATTCTAGCAACTTCGCTATTAGAGTTACAGTGGTGTGTTGTACTCTCTTCGCCATCGAGGGATTTCTTATTTATCTCTCATCGATGTGGCATTAACAACATTATCGGGAGATTAGTGATACATCATCCCGACATAATCATATAATGAAGGATTGAGAGATTAAATGTACATATCACATCAATTCCATCATTAGGAAGTAAGGATATTCGCGTCCATAACCCCCACATACTCAAAAGTATGCTCTCCAGGAGTTCCCTTAGGAAACCTATTTCACCATCATTTAACTTCTGACAATGATGGATCTATGGTCAGGGCTCTACATGATATCATTATACTTGATTATTTAAGTACATTATGGCATTCTTTTAGCATCAGTCATGTTTTCAAACATTAACCATTAAAACAATTCCTATAAAGAAAGAGTAGTACTAATTGTATCAAGTTCATATTACATATTGTTAACATTGGGATATCAATCCCTAACCATCTCATCATTATGATTCAGAAATATGGGTGTTCAAACCCTTAGATCATCAAAACACTTGTTACAAAGTAACATATTATCATCAAGTCATTCAACAACATGAACATGATTGTAGCAATGCAGATATTTTTCATGGCTCATACAGTCTATCAATATCGTATGTTACCTCTTACTAGGAAACATAGCATATTATTACTTTCAAAGCTTATAAAGTGCTTTCAATGAATATGGCATCATAACCCTTACCTGGCTATGCTCATTTCTTTATAAAGACATGCATGACTAACACAATTGATAACATGCACATTATATCTATATCAGCACAATACAAATGATTTCCAAATCAAGTATAGAACACCACGGTCGTGCAGCTAAGAACGGCTGTGCAAGGGAAAGCCACCACGGTCGTGCTACCTTGCACGGTCATGCTACAGAAGATTACCACGACTGTTTTACATCACCATGGCTGGTTTCTAGGGTTAGGGTTTCTTATTCAATTCAATTAGGATTATCCAACCCCTTTAGTTTACAATGGCATAGTGATTCCTCATTTCATAATTCAATCATAGAGTTTCATGCTTAAAATCATAACCCAAAATTAGGGTTTACTGTTCACATCATCACATTTCCCTAGATTAGGGTTTACTATCCACATTACATCGCATTACCCTAGATTAGGGTTTACTATACATATTATAATGAATTAAGATCATACCATCGTCATGTATGAGGATCACTTGCATTAATGCGCTCAATAGGGCTATAATTCATTAGATTCCATAACTAGGGTTTCATGATTTCAATATCATGGATCATACCCTAATTAGGTATTCATCCATATAGGGAGTTCATTATTTGATTAACATTCATATAAGAAGTATTCTCTCTCCTCTTTCTATAAGATGATGTTTGCATCACCCTTGATTATGCTAAGTAAGTTCAACACTGACATCATGGGTTGTGTCATTACTGTTATGGTCATTAAGGCTCACTTGATCAAAGGGTATTGGTCACTCTATCCCATCAAGGTACATTTGTAATGATCACCACTGATTATAACATGCATTAATCAACTAATTACTTGGTCCCTTAATCACTTTAGGTATCTATGAGGTTTTAGGTTAATCAACCACTAAACCATCTTGACCACTAAGGCATCAAACGACCTTGACCTTTTTAGACCTCAAACGGTCTTGCACACTAAACCCCCAAATGGTCTTGGGCAGACCTTGAAACTTTTTGGTGTTGAAGACCGTTTGGTCTTGTTGACTTTTGAAACCGCATGGTAAAGTGCACACTCAAGACTGTTTTCCCAAGATGGGGTGAAGACCATTTGGTCAAGATTGACTTTGAAACCACATGAACATAACTGACCTTGAAACCACATGAGATCAAATAGTTTGGGATCGTTTGGTCGCGAACGGTCTTGAGTCCGTTTGGTCCAAACCACCTCAAAACCACAATGACCAAAAAGTGTCTCAACCACTTCAATTGAATTAGAGTTTCCAATGTTGAACCCCTCAATCGATCATGAACATGTTAGCCAATCTTCAATTGAGTTAATTAGGTCAACCCTCAACTGATTTGACTCTCAATTGACCCTCAATTGATCATCAATTTGGGCTTGGATCAATTGGATTAGGGTTTGAAATCAATGACCCTTCAACATACTTCAATTGAGTCTAATTGATTTAAAATCATTGAACCATCATTCAATTGATCATGACCTGACCCCAAATGGTCTTGGGATCATTTGGATGACCTCCAAATGGTCTTGAGACCGTTTTACCATTATTTTATCAAAAACAAAGTCATTCAATTAAGGTTTGAACCCTAGGTTTAGTCACCAAATCAGCAATCGATTATTCATCAACTTGATATCTTTGGATCCTCAATTGGTCATCCCTACTTAACCCTAGACCTCCAAACGGTGTTGGGTGATCACCAAATGGTCTTGAGACCGTTTGGGTGATCCCCAAACAGTTTTGAAACCGTTTGGGCCACTCAACCCAAACTTCAACATGATATTATTATTGAAATCAGCAATTGACCCGATTAGGGTTTTGATGATTGATGGGCCATCAATTGGTGATTCACTTGGAATTGATTGATGATTTTTGGTAGGTAATTAGTCTACATTATTCACAACAGACCTCCAAATGGTCAACATCTGGTCAATGCCTCCAAACGGTCTTGGACCGTTTGCTTCCATGCGTTCTTGTAAAATGGTTTGCATTCAAACGGTTTGAAACCGTTTCCTCCAAACGGTTTGTCAAACCGTTTGCTAAAGTTGGGAAACCGTTTGTTAAAGTAGATTCTTGGATAAAAATAGGAATTAACGTCATCATCTTCTACTTCAAGAACAGAGGATGTTCTTCATGGAAATGATAGCAAGAACGCATAAAGGTGTCTAAAGAAGAAGTATAAGCAACGATTATAGGAATGTCAGATGCATTAACAAAGCATAAGGGTTAGAGTTATAAAACCTGCCTTTAGATCTAATCCAGAGCTCCAAGCTCCTTGGATTTAATGGTGGCTTGAGCTGCAGTAGTTGTCCAAGGCTCCTTCTTCAAGTTTTGGGTGAAGGAGATGGCTAGAAAGAAGAATCGTGTGAAGAAAACCAATAATCCAACCTTGTTTTATGGTTTCCATCATGAATTCGAGATAGATGATGATCCATACTTACCAAACCGGCTTGGTCATCCTCCTTCTGCTCCAAAGCTATCCTTTGGTCAGACAAGGCAAGAAGATAAGAAAAAGAACTAAGGGAAATGATCCCTTGCATTGTTGGAAAAAGGTCCCTTATATATTTATGGATTTTTAGGGAAAAAGGAAAAAGGAGAGTTATCTTCTTTTATTTTCCAACTAAATCCACCAAAGCTTGCTCCATCCTTTGGATACGTGTCCATCTTATAATCTCATGTAAACTCCACCATTATCCAAGATTTAAAGGAAAACATCTTAATAAGTTATATATTAAAGAACCATTTTCTTAAATCTTGATTATTTTAATATCAAGATTATCTTTCCTTATTGATCATTCAAATGAGGCGCCCCTCTCATTTTCTTTTCTCTTTTTTATGCCAAGAAACATGAGAGATTCTCTAGAGGGTATATTTTACATGTTGGATCCTAGGTTTTGGGTAATTTGCACATTACACCAAATCTAGGTTTTAAGGCACAAGGATTTCTCTACAAGCTATATCTTGGTGCTCAAGCTTGTGGAAGTCATATCACCACATCATATACATTCTTATGATATCTGAACATCATAGGAACATCTTAACATGTGCAATTTGCAAGTTAACCCCTTTACTTGGGTAATTTTCACTGTAGTCCAATATTAACAAAATAATGTTTCAACATTATGCAAAAGGACTGAAATTGAAATATAAGTTCCTCAAAAGCTTTAATTACTTTTTCAAGAATTCAAAGCAAGCATCTAATCACTTAAAAAGGAAAAAAACCTAGGGTTATTACATAACCCAGGTCAGGGATGTTACAAATTATCCACCCCTTACAAGGATTTCGTCCTCGAAATCATGTTCAAGACATATTAAGAGAAAATAGTAGGGTATTTCCTTCTCATCTCTTCCTCTGGTTCCCACGTAGCTTCTGCAATGCCACGGTGATTCCAGAGGACTTTCACAAGACTTATGTCTTTCTTTTTCAGCTTTTTAATCCTCTTGTCAAGGATCAACACTGGTACTTCTATATAAGATATATCATCATACAATTCTACTTCCATAGGTTGCAGAATTGATTCTGTTTCAGGATGACATTTCCTTAACATGGAAATGTGGAACACTGGGTGTAACTTCTGCAACTCTGATGATAACTCTAGCTTATAAGCTACCTTTCCAATTCGTTCAATGATTGGATAGGGCCCCATAAACCTAGGAGATAACTTTCCTTTCCTCCCAAATCTAAGAACTCCTTTCCAAGGTGAGACTTTAAGGTACACTCTGTCTCCAACCTAGAATTCTAAAGGTCTACGATGCTTATCAGCATCAGATTTCTACCTATCTTGTGCAGTCTTTAACTGTTGTTGTATTATATTAATTTTCTCAATGGTCTGCTACATAAGATCAGGACCCAGAAGTTGATATTCACCAGTTTCAAACCAACATATGGGTGATCTACAACGTCTACCATAAAAAGCTTCATAAGGTGCCATGTCAATGCTATGTTGATAGTTATTGTTATAGGAAAACTTTGTCAAACTTAGATGTAGATCCCAACTTCCTGTAAACTGGAGAATACATTCTCTAAGCAAGTCCTCCAAAGTCTGTATAGTCCTTTCTGATTGTCCATCTGTCTGAGGATGAAAGGTTGTACTAAACGTTAATTGTGTGCCTAAAGATTTATGAAGTCGCTCCCAAAAATGACTCGTAAACTAGGGACCTCTTTCAGAAACAATGGTAACTGGGACCCCATGTAGCCGTACTATCTCATCTACATACAATTGTGCCAACTTCTCAGTAGAATAGGTTGTTTTGATAGGTAAGAAATGTGTTGTCTTTGTGAACCTATCAACTATTACCCAGATGGAATCATGACCTTTGGCTGTTCTAAGTAAACAACCACAAAGTCCATTGTTACATGATCCCATTGCCATTGTGGTATGGGTAAAGGTTGCATTGTTCCTGTAGGCTTCTAGTGTTCAGCTTTAACTTGTTGACACACAGGACACCGCATAACAAACTCAACAACGTGCTTCTTAAAAACCTGACCACCAATACATATCTTTTAAGTTTCGATACATCTTGGTGCTTCCTGGATGCATAGAATACATTGAAGAATGAGCCTCCTCCAGGACTGTCTTCCTCAAGTTATCAACATTTGGTACTATCATTCTACCATGATAACAAGTTACTAGATCATTCAAGTCATAGAAACCATCTCATTTCTGACTACCATACAATGATCTAATTTGTTGAACTGCAACATCAGCTTGTTGTGCCTCCTTAATATGCTCTCTCAGAGTAGGTTTTATGTGCATCACAGCTAACAACCCTGATAACAATGATACTCTCAACTGTACATTGTCTTGTCTTAAGGAGATAAGCATATCCCTTCTACAACATACCAAAGAATTCAGTTGTGCTCTATCTAAGGCTGATGTTGCTGATTTCCTACTCCAAGCATCAACAACCA
Source organism: Alisma plantago-aquatica (assembly GCA_963693085.1). Taxonomy (NCBI): domain Eukaryota; kingdom Viridiplantae; phylum Streptophyta; class Magnoliopsida; order Alismatales; family Alismataceae; genus Alisma; species Alisma plantago-aquatica. Next base: position 438,687,103 of record OY856413.1, read on the forward strand.
CATTGTCCTTCCCTAGATGATAATCAATCATACAATCGTAGTCTTTGATTAACTCCATCCAGCAGCATTGCCTCATGTTGAGCTCATGATGAGAAAAGATATACTTAAGGTTCTTATGGTCTGTGAAAATCTGGAATGTCTATCCATAAAGATAGTGTCTCCAGATTTTCAAGGCATGAACTACATCAGCTAGCTCTAGATCGTGTGTCGGATAATTCTCTGCGTGTTTCTTAAGCTGTCGAGAAGCAAAAGAAATCACTTGTTTATCCTGCATCAACACACATCCTAGTCCATTCTTAGAGGCATCATAGAAAACTATATATCCTTTTCCTTGTTCGGGTAACACAAGTACAGGTGCACTTGTCAATCTTTCCTTCAACAACTGGAAAGATTGCTGACACTTATCACTCCAAGAAAAAGAAACATCCTTCCTGGTCAACTTAGCATTTAATCCTTTCTCAAAACGCCTAATCCTTTCTTCATCTGTTGATGCCATGTGCGGGCAGAATTGCAAAAGCTCCATGAACTTAGCATCATACTCGCTAATGTTCATTAGTCCTTGTATTAACCTCTGAAACTGAGAGATTTTCTCATCCAAGAACGTCTTAGGAAAGTATCTGTTGACAAATTCTCATCGGAAAACTTTCCATTCGATCTCCACACCTGGCCTTTTCTGTTCTTCCATTGTCCACCAATGACCATCACTTCCCTTGAGAAGATACACAACATGTCTAACCTTCTCAGCTTCTGGGATGTTTAGGATTCTAAAGGCCTTCTCTAGTTTAGTTAACCACAAGTCAGCATATGCTGGGTCATCTGTTCTAGCATACTCTGTGGCTCCAACTCGGTGAAGTCATTCAAACGTCTTATCGGATCCTTGTCCTTTTGGGTGGGTAGGAGCCCTAGGTATAGGTATAGGCATCCTATCAGTCATGTGTGTCATGGCAGTCATAAACTACCCAAACATGGCTTGGAAAGCTGGGTTCCCCATTTCAGATGGATTGAACTGGGGTGGTTAAGGTACAAGTTCTTCTCTTTCTGGTTTTCTTGCACCTCCTCTGGGTGCAGCGACACTACTCTCAACAACGTGTTTCTTGTGTGATCCAAACATCCTTAGTTTTATCTTCTCCTCCTATATGAGCAGAAGACACTATCAGATATACTGGAAGACACTAGAACAAACTCTATAACCTAAGTCCTATGTCTCTGTAGACTCAGCGAAACTAGAGCTCTAAAACCACTAAATTGTGACGACCGTCTCACGAAAACAAGATCAACGGATTTCAACTAATGCGGAAGTGTTTCGTTAGAAGCAGAATTATTAAAAATCACTAAAAATTAAAATTTTTTGTAAAGAGATCAACAAATGGTAAAACTCTTTCATAAAGAAATAAGGTAAGTTATTTACAAACGGATCCATCATTACATCTCTGTAATATCACATCTCGAGAGTCATACACTGACTGCCCTATTGAACTGTAAATGAGCAATTTACAAAAATCCTCGAGGCATTAAGCCAAAAATCTCAGATCTATATTAAACTATCTACTGACTCCTAGGACCTGAGAGTACAGAGACGACACATAGTAAATTCTATTTACAAGACTTGACAGTCAGTGTCTCCACCTGAGGATCACTGTTGTCCCAGATGTTGTTGCTGCTACTATTGTTGTTTCTCACCCACTGAAGGGTTTCTTCTTCCTCGGCGTCTACCTAAAAAGTTGAATCCCACGGGGGTGAGACAATTGAATAATTGTCCAAGCGAGAGTTATAACTCTTCACCAGAAGCATTGTTATTGCAATTAAATGAATAACACTGATCAATAGAATTATAAATACTCAACATCAGACAATTTATTGAATAAACTTAGTAGAGTAGTATTCTCTAAGCAATTATTTCAATTATAACTTGATTGAGTAACAAGACATATAATCAATAAGGAATATGAAGAACATGTATACTAGTTATTCAACTAGAGCACTATGAATAATATATCATCAATCATTGTTTCTCGTAGTTCAACCTAAGCAATTATGCTATACGGCTGATTATGTTTTTCAAACATATTTATGCCTTGAGGAGATGAGTTACACCACTCATACTCCAACAGACCATTACTAAATCGCAATTGGTACCATACATAGGTCATCAGAAGAGCCATATTCCTATGACCTCATCTTCCTCAGTCAGTGTGAGATACAACATGTAGAACATCTTGTGTCTCTACCATAATAGATTTCCAGGGTATTCTGGCAACTTCGCTATTAGAGTTACAGTGGTGTGTTGTACTCTCTTCACGATCGAGGGATTTCTTGTTTATCTCTCATCGATGTGGCATTAACAACATTATCGGGAGATTAGTGATACATCATCCTGGGATATGCATATAATGAAGGATTGAGAGATTAAATGTACATCTCACATCAATTCCATCATTAGGACCTAAGGATATTCAAGTCCATAACCCCCACATACTCAAAAGTATGCTCTCTAGGAGTTCCCTTAGGAAACCTGTTTCACCATCATTTAACTTCTGACAATGATGGATCTATGGTTAGGGCTCTACATGATATCATTTTACTTGATTATTTAAGTACATTTTGGCATTCTTTTAGCATCAGGCATGTTTTTAAATATAAACCATTAAAACAATTGCTATAAAGAAAGAGTACTAATTGTATCAAGTTCATATCACATATTGTTAACATTGGGATATCAATCCCTAACCATCTCATCATTATGATTCAGAAATATGGGTGTTCAAACCCTTAGATCATCAAAACACTTGTTACCAAGTAACATATTATCACCAAGTCATTTAACAGCATGAACATGATTGTAGCAATGCAGATATTTTTCATGGCTCATACAGTCTATCAATCTCATATGTTACCTCTTACTAGGCAACATAGCATATTATTACTTTCAATGCTTATAAAGTGCTTTAAATGAATATGGCAGCATAACCCTTACCTGGCTATGCTCAGTTCTTTATAAAGACTTGCATGACTAACAAAATTTATAACATGCACATTATATCTATATCAACACAATACAAATTATTTCCAAATCAAGTATAGAACACCACGGCCATGCAGCTAAGAATGGCCGTGCAAGGGAAAGCCACCACAACCGTGCTAACTTACACAGTCGCGCTACAGAAGATTACCACAACCATTTTACATCACCATGGCTGGTTTCTAGGGTTAGGGTTTCTTATTCAATTCAATTCGGATTATCCAACCCCTTTAGTTTACAATGGCATAGTGATTCCTCATTTCATAATTCAATCATAGAGTTTCATTCTTAAAAGCATAACCCAGAATTTGGGTTTACTGTTCACATTATCACATTTCCCTAGATTAGGGTTTACTATCCACATTACATCACATTACCCTAGATTAGGGTTTATTATACACATTATAATGAATTAAGATCATACCATCGTCATGTATGAGGATTACTTCCATTAATGCCCTCAATAGGGTTATAGTTCATTAGCTTCCATAACTAGGGTTTCATGATTTCAATATCATGGATCATACCCTAATTAGGTATTCATCCATATAGGGAGTTCATTATTTGATTAACATTCATATAAGAAGTCTTCTCTCTCCTCTTTCTATAAGATGATGTTTGCATCACCCTTGTTTAGGCTAAGTCTGTTCAACACTGACATCCTGGGTTGTGTCATTACTATTATGGTCATTAAGGCTCACTTGATCAAAGGGTATTGGTCACTCTATCCCATCAAGGTACCTTTGTAATGATCACCACTGATTATAACATGCATTAATCAACTAATTACTTGGTCCCTTAATCACTTTAGGTATCTATGAGGTTTTAGGTTAATCAACCACTAAACCATCTTGATCACTAAGGCATCAAACGATCTTCACCTTTTTAGACCTCAAACGGTCTTGCACACTAAACCCCCAAATGGTCTTGGGCAGACCTTGAAACCATTTGGCGTTGAAGACTGTTTGGTCTTGTTGAATTTTGAAACCGCATGGTAAAGTGCACACTCAAGACCGTTTTCCCAAGATGGGGTGAAGACCATTTGGTCAAGATTGACTTTGGAACTGCATGGACATAACCATCCTTGAAACTGCATGAGGTCAAACGGTTTGGGATCGTTTGGTCCCAAACGGTGTTGAGACCATTTGGACTCAAACAATCTTGAGATTGTTTGGACCCAAACGGTCTTGAGACTGTTTTGTCCAAACCACCTCAAAGCCACAAGGACCAAAAAGTGTCTCAACCACTTCAATTGAATTAGGGTTTCCAATGTTGAACCCCTCAATCGATCATGCACATGTTAGCCAATCATCAATTGAGTTAATTAGGTCAACCCTTAACTGATTTGACACTCAATTGATCATCAATTAGGGCTTCAATCAATTGGATTAGGGTTTGAAATCAATGACCCTTCAACATACTTCAATTGAGTCTAATTGATTTAAAATCATTCATTCAATTGATTATGACCTGACCCCAAATGGTCTTGGGATCATTTGGATGACCTCCAAATGGTCTTGATACCGTTTTCCCATTTTTTTATCAGAAACCAAGTCATTCAATTATGGTTTGAACCCTAGGTTTAGTCACCAAATCAGCAATCGATTATTCATCAACTTGATATCTTTGGACCCTCAATTGGTCATCCCTACTTAACCCTAGACTTTCAAATGGTCTTGGGTGATCACCAAACGGTTTTGAGACCATTTGGGTGATCCCCAAATGGTTTTGAAATAGTTTGGGCTACTCAACCCAAACTTCAACATGATACTATTATTGAAATCAACAATTGACCCGATTAGGGTTTTGATAATTGATGGGCCTTCAATTGGTGATTCACTTGGAATTGATTGATGATTTTTGGTAGGTAATTAGTCTACATTATTCACCACAGACCTCCAAATGGTCAATGCCTGGTCAATGCCTCCAAACAGTCTTGGACCATTTGCTTCCATGCCTTCTTGTAAAATTGTTTGCATTCAAACAGTCTGAAACCGTTTCCTCCAAATGGTTTGGAAAACCGTTTGCTAAAGTTGGGAGACCGTTTGTTAAAGTAGATTCTTGGATAAACATACGAATTAACGTCCTCATCTTCTACCTCAAGAACATAGGCTGTTCTTCACGAAAATGATAGCAAGAACACATAAAGGTGTCTAAAGAAGAAGTATAAGCAATGATTATAAGAAAGAAGGATGCATTAACATAACTTAAGGGTTAGAGTTATAAAACCCACCTTTAGATCTGATCCAGAGCTCCAAGCACCATGCCTTTAATGGTGTCTTGAGCTCCAGTAGTTTTCCAAGGCTCCTTCTTCAAGTTTTGGGTGAAGGAGACGGCTAGAAAGAAGAATCATGTGAAGAAAACCAATAATCCAACCTTGTTTTATGGTTTCCACCATGAATTCGAGACAGATGATGATCCATACTTACCAAACCAGCTTGGTCATCCTCCTTATGCTCCAGAACTATCCTTGGTCGGCTATGGCAAGAAGATAAGGAAAAGAACTAAGGGAAACGATCCCTTGCATTGTTGGAAAAAGGTCCCTTGTATATTTATGGATTTTTAGGGAAAAAGGAAAAAGGAGAGTTGTCTTCTTTTATTTTCCAACTAAATCCACCAAATCTTGCTCCATCCTTTGGATAAGTGGCCATCTTCTAATCTCATGCAAACTCCTCCATTATCCAAGATTTAAAGGAAAACATCTTAATAAGTTATATATTAAAGAACCATTTGCTTAAATCTTGATTATTTTTCCTTCTTGATCATTCAAATGAGGTGCCCCTCTCATTTGATTTTCTCTTTTTGATGCCAAGAAACATGAGAGATCCACTAGAGGGTATATGTTACAGGTTGGATCCTAGGTTTTGGGTAATTTTCACATTACACCAAATCTAGGTTTTAAGGCACAAGGATTGCTCTACGAGCTGTATCTTGGTGCTCAAGCTTGTGGAACTCATATCACCACATCATATACATTCTTATGATATATGAACATCATAGGAACTTCTTAACATTTTCAATTTGCAAGTTAACCCCTTTACTTGGGTAATTTGCACTTTAGTCCATTATTAACAAAATAATGTTTCAACATTATGCAAAAGGTCTGAAATTGAAATATAAGTTCCTAAAAAGATTTAATTACTTTTTCATGAATTGAAAGCAAGCATCTAATCACTTAATAAGGCAAAACACCTAGGGTTTGTACATAACCCAGGTCAGGGATGTTACATATATATAGGAGGGTCATGGGACAGGGTTCTCTACCTTGGGCAATGCGGGATTAAAGCAGGAGTATAAGGGTTTGAGATTTTCCACAAAACAACCAACTACACCAGCTGAGCAGATCGTTTCAAGCATGAACCGATCAATTCGGGACTTGATACGATCGGTTCACACCTGAACTGATCGGTTGGGACACTTGAGATGATCGGTTCAAGCATGAGATGATTGGTTTGTGGTCCTGGTCCAACTCAAATTGACTTTCATGTTTGTTTCCAACAAATCAAATATTAGTCCTTGTCCAAATGAAATTTGTACATGTAAAACAAATATATATTTGCAAAAAGAGTCTTTTGACTTTCCAAACGATCTCGGTTGGTCACACAAATCGACAAGTTCAACAATTGAGTTGATCATTTCATTGACACGAGTGTCGATGGACTCACCACTTTGAGCCGATTGGTTCACCAACCTGAGCCAATCGGTTCAACCCTGTGAGCCGATCGGTTGGTCAACCTGAGCCGATCGGTTCAACCCTGTGAGTCGATCGGTTGGGGCAGTAGACTGTGTAAATCAATCAATTACAGTTCCAATCAATCTGATACTCTTAATCATCTGGTCCAACACCTTGAACACTATGATTTTGAGCTATCAATTGATTAAGTGTTTAGTTAAACTACTAAACTCCTTTAGTAATCAATCTAAACATCATTTGTGGATAAAATCCTCTTCCAGGATAAATCCTATGTGTGTGACCCTACAGGCCCATTTCACATTGGAAGTGAAAGTCCATAACACTTATGACTTCATAGGCAAAGAGCGGTGCCTAGTCGCACATCAATGCTACCCAAGTGAAATAGAAAGTTGGAGAACAACTTTCAATCCTACAATATGTAAATGGTGTTACAGTGAATGTGTAATTCCTTTGTCTTTGATATCCCTAATGAACTCAAGGCATGGAACAGTCATCATTCATTCACTTTCTTGATCTGAGAGTAGATTGGAGGAGATATGTATGACATCAATATCACATACTGATTCACACATGCGTGTGCACACATATCTCAATCCTACTCATCAAGCGGCCATGGATATCAAACTCCCAGAGGAGGGAAAAATCCCATATCTATCACTCACCCCTCAAAATCCCCATGTGTCAAAGCCACCCAATCATCATCTTTATAACAACCCATGTTTTAGGACTACGTTTGATGATGTCAAAGTGTACCAAATGACATGTTTTGAGTGTAGTGATTTTAGGTCAAAGAATCACACTCACCACCATTACTGTGAGAACTGAATGTGACTACCATGTCATGGTTCCATGTGTCAAACTCACGGTGGGTCTGTCTGGTACACTTGTTCTCTAACAAGTACCTATGTGTTTGGTTTTATATCTCCATATCATGACTAATCAGATTCTATCATCAACCAACACCACAATCTAGTCTTGTGTGTCATTTTTGTCTATCTACCTTCCATAATGATATCCGACTAGGGACATAATAATAATGTACAAACTCTTAGCATCTGTATGATCTCATCATTCAGGTCCTGAACCTGAAAGCATACGTCATTGAGCATTGTCATTCTCTAGACATTCAATCTGTTATATCATTATCTCTTATGACTGAACCAGAAAGAATTGGAATCTTTCCTTTGATGTTTATCAAATAAATCTTAATGAATCCCACCAATCATCCCATGATTGGCTCACATGGCATACATACCAACAATCCATGTCCTAAATGACATTCTAGACGATGAAAAACCAGAGCATGATATTGTCTACAAAACAATATATACACTCTAACAAGGGACAACTTGGCATCCTCTTTCAGGCCAAAAGTTTTGATTAGTAGGATGTTTTTTAAGGTTCTCTGTGGAACAAATATCAAAAAGTACATGTAGAGAGACAAAGAAGGATAAATATTCAAAGCCACTTCAAGCTTAGCTTCATTTTCTACTAGAACAATGATAAAGCTCCTTCTATTGATGAATTGTAAAATACCTTATAGAGAACCAAGAATATGAAGTTTTTAACACTTCCATACAAGTCTTTAAAATATTGCATTTTGACTGTGGCAAATCATTCCACCTAGAATATCATCACATACAACTAATACATTAAAGATCTACTATGTGAAAATATGGTCTTTGCTAACAAAGATACCAGAGAAATTTAGAGGATCTTAATCCACCTGAGGAATCTTATACTAGGGGCGGATAGGTGGTACGCCCACGACTAGACTAACCACTTGATAAAAAAAAGATATCGCCCAACAAGAGACAAACTCTATAAACAACACATTTATTGTGATGAGAATTATAAAGACATTGCACATTCCCTTGAAGGATATACTCAATGCAAATTTCACTCTCTACGAGGAAAGTATGTCATGTGAGTCATTCATGAAAGACAATTCTTCTATGACTTTCATATGACTAACATTACTAGAAGGATGTATTCCCTAAATCCTCTTCCAGAGAAGATACCCTGGAGAGAGCAACATAAAGAGCTCTACAAGGAGTCTGAGAAACAAAGTTCTACATTAGCTCCATGTTGTCCATAACCTAACCATTCCCAACCCTCCCCACTAGTATATAGTAAGGCATATGTACTTCCAACCAACCAATGTTGAAAGGTAGATGAATTTCTCTTGAAGAACCCTATATTCCTGTCATGGCTGACCTAAAGAGGCACCAAAAGCAAAAGAAGAGGTGTTATATCCTCAAATTTTGGTCAATTTGAAATATATAAATATAAAACTTGATTGAATAAGAATGTTCCCAAATTATATTTGATAGAATAATGTTGCTGACAACTTTGTGGCATTGGTGCAACCCATGGCCCAAGTGAGGCCCACAATACTATCTGCTTTGCAACTAGGTCATTGGGGCTAAAAATAAAGAAATACAATATTTTTTACACAAACAAATTGTAATAGCTTTATGAATTAATAGACACTGTAATATGGAATAATATGCAAGTTTCTAAAAGAAAATAATATGTGTGATGTTTTAGATAATATAAGGGATAATTGTCTAACACAATTTAGCAACACAATGTTTGAGACATCAATCAATATTATACTTTTTGTATACTTATATATAATAAGGAAAGGAAGAGAATTATAGAAATTGGGAGAAAAAGGATATTCCATGAGATAATGGTATTGTTTTCAATAATGTTAAAAAGGAGAAGTTTTGTATGGAAAATATATCCCCTTTAGATCCCACATATTGAATATACATTGGGAAAGGTATTAGTGGGTTTCCCTTGAAATAAGGATAATCAAGTGGAGGAATATATGAAAAAGAGATGAAAGAATAATATAGAATTCATGATCAGATTATACAATAAAGTGTCATAGGAACTATTTAATTGATTTTGGTGTGTCAACCGAGTCATATGTATATTTGATTTAAGAAATGTTTTAAAGAAAGACAAAGAAAGAGAAAGACTAAGAGATGGGAGTAACTAGTGCTTTAGTTGGTCAAGTTTCATGTATGTATAATGTGACGTCCCCAAATTTTCTAAAATTTAATCTGATGTGTGACGTCCAAATTGAAACCCTCACCTCATTGAGAATCCCAATTTAAACACCCCACACCAGGCTAAGAAAAAGAAAATCAGAGGAAGTCATAAAGAAATAACAGTAGCACATGTACATGAACAATAACAAAACCATACACACATGTTCACCATTCAACATAAAATTACAACATGAATTATTACAACATTTGATATTACATATTGAACAACAAACTTATACATATACATGTACTACCACTAAACTATAGGATCTTAATACAACAGGTCCACCTATACATCAGCTCGCCACACAACTCTCACTATTCCGGATCTTCAAGAGCATAACCACAACCTAAACAAAAGATTACATGCAGTACATGTCAGCACAATATTTCAAAAATATTGTACTGAGTACGCCTACGTGTCTTTTATTTACCTCTCATCATATCTTGGCAATAAGATAAAACTAATGCTTGGCAGTTATAGAAGAAATATAAGAAAATCATATACTTGCACAAAGATGTCCATCAACAAAAGAGAATACATATTTTAAGCACATTTTCCATTATATCTCAAGGCCTTTATGATCACTACCAAAGAGTTGGATCGTATGTATACTGTGACCACTACCAAAGAGTTGGGTCCAAGCACACTACCAAAGAGTTGGTGCTTTCATATAATGGAATAGAGATATTATGTTTGATGTGTTCATAGCAGTAAGTATAGAGAACCAACCAACATATCATACAAGAACAATTATTTCATCCAATATCATATGCCAAGTATTTTACTACACATATAACACAAGCATATTATATAATAAGCCAAGTAAGAGATAATGGCGTACCTTGATCAAGAGAAACCTAATCATGACATATCTATGCCACATATTCCTGATGTCATCTATAACTTTGGTCAACCCTGATCAAGACAAGATCATATATTATCATCATGTTCTCATCATCATACATCTCATCTTAACCCTAATCGTGTTCATATTAGGGTTTGCTTATCTCATTATGATATCCTCATGATTACTTGTATTCTTATCTTAGGTTTATCTTACTGCTATCATATTCTAGATTATAATTCATCAACAGGATATACTCATGTGTCACATTATTATGTGAACATATTTAACATTATGTCACTTTCCTTAACCATATCAGGGTGACATCACATGTATTAAGGGTGCTTTTCATATAACATGAATTATGTTCATCATTATGATCTCATAATTAAAATTGAGGTTTCATACACTGATATGAGCTTACTCTGTGAATTTCATCATTTATTGAGCATGTGTGCATTTATTGCATTTTATTTAGGGTTAAAAGCCCTAATTAGCCATATCGAGTAAATTACATGATTTCGTGCATCATCATCATAATCAATGACATACACTAGATTATAAGCATGAATATTGATTTATTGACATATTCTCATAATTTTAGGCCAACGTTTGATATTTATTATCCATCATTTAAGAATTTCAAAAATAACAAGATATCACTGATATTCATGCATCAAGAGCCTGATATTTTGCTTGAATTGTGTTCTACTCATTTTTCTGAACATTTTGGTTTATTATACTTATTTTTCTAATGCTCGATCTATTTTCTATGATTTATTAAAGATCTGATAATATTATGAAATTATTACCATTTTCTGCAAATGGGACAAAGCCACGTGGTCATGTGGGGACACACCCCCTGTTGGCTTGGATCAGCCAGTTAGTTCTCTAGTCTTGGACTCAGTTCCAGATGGTTCACGTGTGGTTTTTGGCCGGTTCACTTCTTTCTTCTTCGCGATCTGCACGATTTAGGTTCTCCGCCTAGCGTTTGCTTGAGGAGGCTTTGCTCTGGGCGGGAATGAGGGCTGCCGTCACTCTGTTTTGGTGCAAAAAAGGCACCCATCATCTCCTCCTCAGCCTCTGCTACACACCAAGTGCAACTGCCTCCCTTCTCGCACCTGTTTCTAGTGCGTGTGACCTTCCTTCGGGCTGAGCGACTCCTCCTGTATGGAGTACCGTCTTGAGGGTCAGCTCCGTCGAGACATGGAAGTGAGTCTTCCATCCCGATCAGCGGCATCAGTTTCCCCTTGCTGTGTGCCGCCATGGAACTCCTTCTCCTTTTACGTAGGTGTGGCTCTCACATGGCATTGCTGCCTCCGTGGCCATCTCTTCGGCTAGGATTATGCTGTCTACAGGAGCCCATTCATGATGCCACACCACTAATAGAGAAGTTGTTCCTGTGATAGAGCTCCTCGTCGCTGCCATGAGTCTCTCTCTCTCCAGTCCATGCTTTCGGCCATAAAGTTGCTGGTGTTGTGCCTACTCCTTGTGGACAGAGGATCTTGATATCGTCTAAACTCCTCCTTGCATTCTGGCATCTGTGGTAGTTGTTCTTCTGGGCACGAGCCACCCTCGTTTCCACGACTCTCCTCTGTGAGGACTCAGTCACCGGTCCCATTTTCCTCTCTACTACTATGCTAAGTTTGTAGTTAGGATGGAGCTCGGCATGAGAGGGCTCTCGTTCTCACTGTTCTCATCAATGATGGGCACGATCAAGGACTTAAGTAAGTAGTCCATGATTACCACTACTCAGGTGAGGTCGTGAGATAACTCATAATCATGGGCGTGGTGGTCTTCTCTTACGCAAACGAAACTGCCACCCTCACGTTTCAGTTGGGTAGATATTGAGGACGATATCCAGGTCATCGTAGGGCGAAAAAAAACATCCATGTTACTAATCTATGGCCTAAATGGTCTGGAGGTGTGCGTGACACCTGAATGCCTTGACTTAAAACCATGTACATAATTAAAACCTTGGTTCCACTAATACCATTAACTTTGTTCCGAAGTCACCAAAATACTAATTATCTCAGCATATTGAAACCTAGATATTTCCTTCTGGGAACCTTGAAATAATCTGAAGCTTTGAGGATAGTTTTATAATATCTCAAGCTATATTCCAACCAACTTTGGTGTCGAGATTCACTCATTTAATAATCCACTTAAATGCTTCAAAAGGCATAAGCTTAAAGATCCTAATCATGATATACTTATCATTTGTCCTCGAAAGTAATCCAGAAAACCCACTCTGTCACATCATATACATCTTAAAAGAAATTTTGTCCTCGAAAGTAAACCATACTCATACTTCCAGGGAAAACCTTATCTTGCCTCCATCCACATGTGGGCACTATTCTACGTGTAACGTATCCGCAAAGGTTACCTAGAACCACAAATCCAAAAAACTATTAGGGGGGTTTCAAAAGCATCAAGGGTGCAACTTCACTTCATAGGAGGCTCAAACAAGGGTTTAGAAGCTTAGGTTATGTCTCGCCATCTTTCATATATTAGGGTTGCATCTTCATCTTTACTCATGTTTTATTATTCAACATCATATTACCATGTTACCAAGGAGTTAAACCAAGTTAACCCATACATCAAGGTGTCATCAACATTTTATTGAGCTCATTGTTAGAACATGTTCAACATTAACATATGCCTTTTAGGAAGGAATTAACTATAATTAACTCACTTTAACCTCTTACATTATATCAAGGTGTCATAAGCAATATGTTGTGCTAGCTGTCAAACTATATTTTTCATCTTTATTAAGCACTAAGATTAACACATCATATAACATGTTTCATTCATATGATCTCATTTCATTGCTCATAATAAATTGCAAGGTTTACTAGTGATTTCATCACAAGATTAACCAAGAATTTCACATTATCATCATTATTTGTTTATATGGTTAACCATTTATGCATTGATATCTATTAAACCATCTCTAGGTTTCCATCATATCATTTCTATATATCATGTCACAAGATTAGTCACATCCTTACATATATTATATCATGGTTGTGCTAAACAAACTTATATAAGTGGCTTATCAAACATATATCAAAACTTTATCTAGTCCAACTGAGGTTCTCCTAACCCATATCATGAGGGTAGTTACATGCTCAGTCTCTCTAAGCTCACTCAACTCTATGAGTATCTTGTATGCATATATTTTATCTTCCCTCTCTGGTCTAGGGTTAAAAGGTCTACCTCATTGGTACTAGTGATAGACTTACAAGCTCTAGCCACATAAGAACAAACCAAAACATGCTATGACATACTCTCCAAAGGTCTCTACCCATGAGAACTATTTCTTGACTCTCTCTCTCATATGAAACCACTAGATTCCTATGTGGGAAACCACCAAACCGAGCATGAGGCTTCATAGAAACTAACATAGCTACCTCCTCCAGGGTCTTCGGCTCTCTCCCTCACCCATATGGCAGACACTCATATTCATATTCCCATATGCACATATAACCAACCTGTCTTTGTCTATAGGGTTTGGTCCTCCCGGTCCTCCCAAAGACATCTAGGGTTCAACAAGACTATAGGAATCATGCATAAAGCAACTCAACTCATTCACTCAGGAGTAGTCTAGTTTAGGACATATCATAACACAAATTTCTCATCTTTCTCATATCTTGGAGTTTAGGTTCTCTGACCTTCTCCCTCTGGGTTTCACTCTCTTTGGAGTTAACCCTATAACTGGTCCCAACTCTAGAGGTCCTCCTTCGTAAAAGAGATTGAGGCTCTTACTGACCCACAACCTTGTCTCGTCTTAACATATCTTATCTCATAAAAGCCTATTTACTTGCATCATCAAGACTTATCTCAAAACCTCAAAAATGGACTTATGTCCTCAAAGACAAGCATATATCATCATAACCATATTATATCATCAATGTAAGACTTACATCATAACATCAAAACTTATTTCATCTATTCCATCTATCATATACTCCAAACAAGGCTCTAGACATCTAATCTAGAACTACTCTCTTCTAGACTGATGTCATCACTTTCACTTAGGTTGCATGACCACCTCCTACTCATACATGTGTGGGGACACATTTTTATAATACATATACATAATAAAATAACATATAGTTTTTCTTCGATAAAACAAGCATAAGAGAAAACTATCGAGGTTCGATCCGTTTGGAATCAAAAACCAAATCCAGAAAATGAGTGTCCCACACATAGTAGAGAGTCCAGTGTCATGAAAACTAATGAAAAGGGTGAGAACATGGTGTAGACTAGTGTAGCTACTCTAGACAATGTGCACAATATGTCTAGGGTTTCTCTTCCCTTGATGCACATCATTTCCAAATAGTGCAACGTCCCATACCGCTGCACTACAACGAAAGAATGACATCTAAGGACTTGCTATTCAACAAGCACCAATTTAGACCTAGTTTTCAGACATCTAGGTGCTAACCTAGAGGCTAGGTCAAATCTAGTCTCTAAAAGACGACTTATCTAACCCTAAAGATTATTAAATTCAAGGTTCTTTAGTTTTGCGTTGCATAATGAGAAAATGTCAGGTTTTGCTATTGTTCATACTCTGATACCACCTGTGATGTCCGTGGATTTTCTAAAACTTAATCTGATGTGTGACGTCCAAATTGAAACCCTCACCTCAGCGAGAATCCCAATTTAAACACCCCACACCAGGCTAAGAAGAAGAAAATCAAAGGAGGTCATAAGGAAATAACAGTAGCACATGTACATGAACAATAATAAAACCATACACACATGTTCACCATTCAACATAAAATTACAACATGAATAATTACAACATTTGATATTACATATTGAACAACAAACTTATACATATACATGTACTACCACTAAACTATAGGATCTTAAGACAACAGGTCCACCTGTACATCTGCTCGCCACACAACTCTCACTATTCTGGATCTTCAAGAGCATAACCACAACCTAAACAAAAGATTACATGCGGTACACGTGAGCAAAATATTTCAAGAATATTGTACTGAGTATGCCTACATGTCTTTTATTTACCTCTCATCATATCTTGGCAATAAGATAAAACTAATACTTGGCAGTAACAGGAGAAATATAAGAAAATCATATACTTGCACAAAGATGTCCATCAACAAAAGAGAATACATATTTTAAGCACATTTTCCATTATATCTCAAGGCCTTTATGATCACTACCAAAGAGTTTGATCGTATGTACACTGTGACCACTACCAAAGAGTTGGGTCCAAGCACACTACCAAAGAGTTGGTTCTTCCATATGTACAATGTGACCACTACCAAAGAGTTGGTGATTTCATATAATCGAACAAAGATATTATGTTTGATGTGTTCATAGTAGTAAGTATAGAAAACCAACCAACATATCATACAAGAACATCATTTCATCCAATATCATATACCAAGTATTTTACTACACATATAACACAAGCATATTGTATAATAAGCCAAGTAAGAGATAATGGTGTACCTTGATCAAGAGAAACCTAATCATGACATATCTATGCCACATATTCCTGATGTCATCTATAACTTTGGTCAACCTTGATCAAGACAAGATCATATATTATCATCAGGTTCTCATCATCATACATCTCATCTTAACCCTAATCGTGTTCATATTAGGGTTTTCTTATCTCATTATGATATCCTCATGATTACTTGTATTCTTATCTTAGGTTTATCTTACTACTGTCATATTCCAGATTATAATTCATCAACTGGATATACTCATGTGTCACATTATTATGTGAACATATTTTACATTATGTCACTTTCCTTAACCATATCAGGGTGACATTACATGTATTAAGGGTGATTTTCGTATAACATGAATTATGTTCATCATTATGATCTCATAATTAAAATTGAGGTTTCATATACTGATATGAGCTTACTCTATGAATTTCATCATTTATTGAGCATGTCTGCATTTATTGCATTTTATTTAGGGTTAAAAGCCCTAATTAGCCATATGGAGTAAATTACATGATTTCATGCATCATCATCATAATCACTGACATACACTATATTATAAGCATGAATATTGATTTATTGACATATTCTCATAATTTTAGGCCAACATTTGATATTTATTATCCATCAATTAAGAATTTCCAAACTAATAAGATATCACTGATATTCATGCATCCAGAGCCTGATATTTTGCTTTAATTGTGTTCTACTCATTTTTCTGAACATTTTGGTATATTATACTTATTTTTCTGATGCTCGATCTATTTTCTATGATTTATTAAAGATTTGATATTATTATGAAATTATTACCTTTTTTTGCAAATGGGACAAAGCCACGTGGCCATGTTGGGATGCACCCCCTGTTGTCTTGGATCAGCCAGCTGGTTCTCTAGTCTTGGACTCAGTTCAAGCTGGTTCACGGGTGGTTTCTGGCCGGTTCACTTCTTTCTTCTTCACGATCAGCACGAATTAGGTTCTCCGCCTAGCGTTCGCTTGAGGAGGCTTTGTTCTGGGCGGGAATGAGGGCCGCCGTCACTCTGTTTTGGTGCGAAAAAGGCACCCATCATCACCTCCTCAGCCTCTGCTTCACACCAAGTGCAACTGCCTCCCTTCTCGCACGTGTTGCTAGTGCGAGTGACCTTCCTTCAGGCTGAGCGACTCCTCCTGTATGGAGCACCGTCTTGAGCGTCAGATCCGTCGAGACATGGAAGTGAGTCTTCCATCCCGATCAGCGACATCAGTTTCCCCTTGTTGTGTGCTGCCATGGAACTCCTCCTTTTCCATAGGTGTGGCTCTCACATGGCATTGCTTCCTCTTTGGCCATCTCTTCGGCTAGGATTCTGCTGTCTACAAGAGCCCATTCATGATGCCACACCGCTAATAGAGAAGTTGTTCCTGTGATAGAGCTCCTTGTCACTGCCGTGAGTCCCTCTCTCTCTCCAGTCCATGCTTCCGGCCTTAAAGTTGCTGGTGTTGTGCCTACTCCTTGTGGACGGAGGATCTTGATATCGTCTAAACTCCTCCTCGCATTTTGGCATTTGTGGTAGTTGTTCTTCTGGGCACGAGCCACCCTTGTTTCCACGACTCTCCTCTCTGAGGACTCAGTCGTCGGTCCCGTTTTCCTCTCTACTACTATGCTAAGTTTGTAGTTAGGATGGAGCTCGGCATGAGAGGGCTCTCGTTCTCACTGTTCTCATCGCTGATGGGCATGGTTAAGGACTTAAGTAAGTAGTCCACGATTACCACTACTCAGGTGAGGTTGTGAGATAACTCATAATTGTGGGCGTGGTGGTCTTCTCTTACGCAACCAGAACTGCCACCCTCGCGTTTCAGTTGGGTAGATATTGAGGATGATATCCAGGTCATAGTAGGGCCAAAGAAAACATCCACGTTACTAATTTGTTGCCTAAATGGTCTAAAGGTGTGCGTGACACCTGAACGCCTTGACTTAAAAGCATGTACATAATTAAAACCTTGGTTCCACTAATACCATTAACTTTGTTCCGAAGTCACCAAAATACTAATTATCTCAGCATATTGAAACCTAGATATTTCCTTCTGGGAACCTTGAAATAATCTGAAGATTTGAGCATAGTTTTATCATATCTCAAGCTATATTCCAACCAACTTTGGTGTCGAGATTCACTCATTTAATAATCCACTTAAATGCTTCAAAAGGCATAAGCCTAAAGATCCTAATCATGATATATTTATCATTTGTCCTCGAAAGGAAGCTAGAAAACCCACTTTGTCACATATAATTTTATGAAGGAGTTTTTAGTTTTGGAAAATATAATACCAAAAGTGGATGTCAAAAAAATATATTGCTTTAGAATTGTTGTTGTTTAATCATGAATAGTTCCATCTGACTGATGTTTATTTTGCACCCAAAAGAAAAGGAAATGAGTATGGCATGTTTCCCATATATCTCTCTTCCTCCTCTTCGAGGTCCAAGAATCCCAACCCTAATGGTTATATAAAGGGTGTTCTATCCACCCTAGAGAATTCGTTCCCAACCCCTTTAAATCTAGGAGAAGACTATAGAGGACCCTTGGCATAAACCCCATCACCTTTTTTGTGGTAGGAACCTATCACCGAGACGTTTGGGACCATTGTCCTCACGAAGAGCAGGTGCAAGGTTGGTGGGGACGTCCCCTTACAGAAGTATCACCATCAGCACTGAACACCAATAGGAATTCAACATCCAAACTCATGACTGGTGGCCCCATAGCTTCTCCCTTCCTCACCATCTTCTTCCTCTAGTTGTTAACTACCGCTACTCCGGAGACCTAGACATGGAACGTGAACTAGGGATTCTGGCTACTGAGGAGAATGGGTAGATGAGCATGGAGGATGGAACATCCTTCTGTAGGTGGGGCAGAAGGCATTCTAGGTCTTAGCACTTCTAGTGATGATCACAGGGGGAGGAGAATCAGAATCCTGGATATAGGTGGTTTTGAGGTGGTTCTGATCATGATGGAACTGAGGAGTAGGCCTTGCTCAAAGATGGTCACTCAACCACAGTGCTAGCATCCGATTGACTCCACATGGGCTCGTGAAGAAGTAAAGCAGACACACAAATGGACGAGGATAAAAGGAAACTAGGGATTTGAGCCCGACCCAGACCAACTAGTCCAGTCTTAAACCCATGTGTGGCCCACTAGCTACTTATAAAAAATGGAGATGAGAGGTGGCAGGAGGGCCAATGAGGAGGTGCCACATGGTCTTATGTTGAGGTATAATCGTATATTTTCTTAATCACAGAAGGTGCTAGCATTATCAAAACATAACAATATTTATAAAAAGTTAATACGAAAATGTATAGAATCTAGGTATGACCCTTTCTATCTCTAAATAAGCTTGCTCTTTTTAAAAAATGATAATACATGTAACTTTGGTAATTAATGCATAAAAATCCTAGTTTCTATTGAATAGTTTGCTAATCATGTGAAATATGTTTCTTTGAGATGTAAGCCGATAATGTGGAATATAATTGTATTTTAACATTATTAGGACCATATTGATGATAATTAATTTTTCTAATGTGAATAATCATGCATATGAAGAATTAAGGTTAAAGATCCTAACTTGCCATGTTGTTAGTGAACTTAATATGATGTAAGTAATGGATATTATGGATCTAATGATTATGGTCTTCACCTAATGTAAGTATATGATGGGATTAGGGTTTAAGCCCTTATTCCATATCTTAAACCGGAGATGACCCTAAACCCCAGATTAAAGCTCAACTACGATTTAATCTAGTCGATGTGATGGTGACATTTTAGGGTGTACATACATGCATATTAAATGAAGATTGCTTGATTTTTTTCTTGTTTGGATACTATGCTTAAAGATAGTTTGCAAGATATTCATGGTTCTCCATCAAGGTATGTGGTTTCAATTATGACTATCCACAATAGTTTTCTAGTATTTTCTGAGTGTTTCTTGAACATTTCTCAAATAAACTGTTAGTTGTTTATTTACATTTTGTTCAATTGTAATGTGACTATGATACTCACACAAATATAGATACATTCTTGTGAACCTTAGGATGATATGCATAGAGGGGTAATTCACATGAGCCCTGGAGGGAGAACGATCACTCCCAAGACATCATATCTACATGGGCTAGAATATTCAAAGAAAATGTTAGTTTGTATTTGCAAGCAATTGATTAATTATATGTTATTATATTACTTGCACACTTTTATATGCACACCATGTAGACAATGGATTCTAATATGTTGATTCATGATTTTGTTTTGTGCCATTTTAGATACATGCTAAAATGAATATAAAATTACTTGAAGGCAATAAAGCTAAGTAAAGGAGGATTAGATAGTTACTTCTTCTCATATGTACAGTTCTGATGATAGAAATTCATGTAACTCCTTAGTGGATCATCTTGTAATAAAAAATCATTTAACTAAAGTTATTTGCTATTATTTATTATTTGGTTAAATCTGGAGCCTTGGGAATTTTAAGTAATGGCTCTCAACTTTTTGGGTCTTTCCTTAATTGTGGGATGCTGAAAAGTGAGGTCACTACATTTGGTATCATAGCCCCAAAATTTTCAAATAGTATTTAATAGTTTATAATTCCTAGTAATTTAAAGAAATCTAAGGAGAATTAGTAAGCCATGAACTGATGGTAATGGTGTCTAGAAGGGGTCATGGCTTTGGGGGCTGGGAATATTTTCCTCTACACCATTAAGTTGGTATACGAGGACTTCCTTAACCGTAGTGATACCTACCTATCCAGAACCTAGGGTTTGCATAAAGTAATGTTTCCTCTGTGTCTTGTCATCTCTCATTTCATCCACTTCTCATCCTCTTTCTTAATAAACCCTAAAAGATACTTCCCTCCTTATCTCAAGTTAGGGTTTTTGAGAAGAAGTAGGATGAAGGCATCCTCTACGAATTAATGCATATATAATATGAAAATAATGATCAAGTGAAAAAATTTCCTACGGGTAAAACTCTAGATGGAACTAGGGTTGGTTTAGGAAAATCTTTAATGGGTCAAGGGAATCATAATACCCTAAGAGTAGGGGTAGTTCCTAACCCAGACCATAAAATGTAATCAAGGGCAATGGGATTAGTATGGGTGATAAAGTAATTGTACCCATATGAATCCAAATTAGGGTGGAAAAAAATGTAAATGAGTTGAGTGACCCAGTCACCCATACAT
Source organism: Alisma plantago-aquatica (assembly GCA_963693085.1). NCBI lineage: Eukaryota > Viridiplantae > Streptophyta > Magnoliopsida > Alismatales > Alismataceae > Alisma > Alisma plantago-aquatica. The sequence continues at coordinate 438,708,414 of OY856413.1, forward strand.
GTATGTATGTGGAGAGATACTTTCATGTAATGTTTATTTTCAAGAAACATAAGAAACCAATGGTTACATGAGAGATGAAACTCAACCTTTAGGGATGGTGTCCCGACCTGTGTGAGTCAATCAAAGAGTGGGAAAAGGACCTATTAGGGAGGATAAGCCCTAAACCCTTGGGGTCAGGTTGTGGTCGATAGCCTAACCTCTTCCTGTGAGTCAAGAAGAAACCCTAGGTTAGGACCTTCCCTAGAAGGGTGAGTTCACAAATCAATTAAAAGATTGAGGTAACATTGAATGTCATCTAAAGTGTAAAGGATTAAGTATGCAAAATATAAATGCACATTCTTTTAACTCAGGTATGCTATCTGTGAGAGACACAAGGAAAGTCACTAAGCAAGTGTCTAAAAGTAGTTGACCATGTCGGGATAGGAAGGTCACAAATCAGACATCCCAAGATAGGAAAATCAATATAAAAAGGGAAGTCAATGTACACTAGTACATTTCTGACTTCTAATGTCACTTTTCTTGATGTCTGTTACATTGAAAATATGACACTATATAACAAATAATGTCAATTATCTAGCAAAATTGTCACCATTGATCAAGTGATGCCAATTCCAAAAGACACGAGTATTGCTTTTTATTTAACGCAGGTTACTTTTTTACTAATTTGTCATCTAAAATAACATGTGAAATAAAAAAATTTAGGGAAAAATGTGTGCCTCTAAAATTTTTAAAATGAGGTTCGGTTGTAGTGGGAACTGATGACAGGAAGCTTTGCATGAAATTTTTTTCTCTCTAAAATATCTTTGGTGTAAGTATTTTTATTTGCAAAACCAACATTAATTCATATGAAAAACTACAAAACATTGCACAATCGATGTCAGTTTATTGTCAAGAAACCAATGTCGGTGGGTTCATGCCACAACCATGTGAAAAACGTGTTCCCCCTTAAGTGCACTCTAGTGTCAGTTCTTGCAGAAGAAATTGACGAATCAAGCCCTACTAAGGCCAATTTTTTCATTCAGATAATGACCTTTGGCATCAATTTCTTAAAGTAATCTAACATCTAAGTCACGAGGTTAGGTGTTGACACATATTTTACGTATGTCTAAACGCAAGTGTACGCATCGTGTAATACATGCCTTATGAGGCCCGAGTCAAACACAGGGAGACATAGTCTCAGTGACTACTACTAGCTACAGTATGATCATCTAAGCCAGTATAAAATTTGAGAGAATCACTTTTTAAAGCAAAACAAAAGAAAATTAAAATTAAAAATGGCTTGTTTGAGTCACGAGAGGTGTCATTCCTTAGGAACTCCAGTTTCACCACAGATCCCCATTGTATCTTCTTTTACTGACTTTTATATAATTTACCCTCTTCTTGAATAGAAATCCCATAGCAAGAATTTCCCTCTTTCATGGTACAATCCACTACCTAATTCTAAGCCAATTCCATGCCTATGGTAATTTATATCTTAGATCAAGTGCTTTACATTCAAAATCTAGGTATCTTCCCATTACCCATGCATTACCTTTACCAAAGAATGCATAAGATAGCGTTTATGAGTGGGTTTAAGGTGTTTAATTCTCCTTCCAGATTAATTATTCGCCTAAGATTTCCAATGAAGGTGACCAATCAACAAAAGAACATTCATTCACACGCATAAATATCCACGAATTAGGAGGGAAAATAGCATTAAATCATGTAAAAGTCGATACAATGGTTCCCCGGGCTACTCCCGGGTCCTAAGAAAATCAAGGGGCTTAGCCCCGCATGATTTTTTGTTGAAAGTACATGGAAGGAGAGAAGAACAACATAGGAAACATGAAGGAGATTCATATAACCCCTGGAGAGGTGATATCCGGATGATCCTCCTCGTGAAATGTGTGTTCTACAGCCTTCTGGCCGTAGAAACACCGGTCAGCAGTGCTCAAATCGTTTGGTTGTCGCTCTTCGGCTCCGTTCTTCTCTCCCTTTCTTCTCTCATCATCCTGTGGTGAAACATGATATCTCCCTCTAGGTCTATCCATCCTCCCTTTTTGTCCTAGGTCACTTACGGTACCAACATGATATCTCCCTCTAGGTCTATCGGTCCTCCCTTTTTGTCCTAGGTCACTTACGGTACCACATAACGTGGACTGTTAGATCGGATGACCGATTTAGATTGCTGAAATCTGACAGAGTCGGTGGAACTGACTTGGTGGTCGGTGGCACCGACTGTATCAGGCCTTTGTCAATCTCTGGCTGAGTTGGTGCCATCGACAGGGATGTCGGTGGCACTGAGCTAAGACTAGTTTTCTCCCTTTCTCACTGAAGCTAACTCTACGGCACCGACCTGTGTGATCGATCCCATCGACTTGTCTGGGTGATCACTTCTATCGCTAGAGCGTTGTCTCGGTGGTACCGACGTAATGTTCGGTACTACCCACTCCTAAGGTCGATTTCTTCTTGGTCACTGATGCCATGTCAGTGGCACCGACTTCAAGTGTCGGTGGCACCAATTCTGCACTATGCATAATATACTTGAAAAATGCAGAAAATCAAATATATGTCCATGTAATGTATAAAATCATTAAAATATGATGGAATAAGCATGATTCGATGCAAATAGAGTTTACAGGCCGAAACTAGTGATTTATGCAAATATAAACAAAGAAATGACAAATAAGTGTACAAAACACATATAAAATCGGCCTGTAAAAGCAAATCAAAACCCGTGCATCAGGTGTTAATTTTTTATATTCGACTGACAACTAAAGCCGTTACTCAGGATGATTTTTTCCTTTCAGATAATGGCCTCTTGCATCAGTTTTTTAGCAGTAACTGATGTCTAAGTCACTAGGTTAGGTTTCATTTCTTTGAAAGGAACCAACGTGTCAATACTTAGTTGTCGATTTTTTAAACAACCGATGAATATGTCCCACTTAATACCACCCATGAAATTTCTTTCCCCCATTCTCTGTTTCATCGCCCCAACTTCACCTTGTTGTGGTGATCATCATTTCTTCTTCTTTGCTCAAATCGTAGTACTCACCATCATCCCTGATTTTCTCATCTCTACAGCCACCCCAAGAACTCACCATCACAGGAGCTTGTTTCTACCATCGTTGTCAGATCTTGCCATCACTCGAGCTTGCTACTGTCGTCACTATTGGAGCTCACCATCACTGGAGCTTGATGTCACCATCACTGGAGCTCGGCCCCACACGTGTCTCTGGAGCTAGCCTCTATCACCACTAGATCTAGCCAATGTCTCTACCATCACAATCATTGCCTCTTTGGTATCCCGTCACTACTGATCGTGCTTCTACTTAGTGCTTATGTTGCTATTGGCTGTTGTCGCCTGTAGACCAAGGTATTTTTTAATTTAAATGACAATAGTTACTATTTCTTGAATACTAAATGTTAATAAATAAGTACTATTCCTAAATGATGATCTAAAATCTAGAGTTTCTACTGGAATCTTATTTTTTCTAGTGACTTTGTGATACAAATGGTATGCCAAAATTGTGTTATGCTCTCTATTAAGTTGCTTAACTAGTATGAAATTCACTATCCAATTATCTTATGTTATCTCTAATAGTGTGTACCTTATTTATTGTTATTTATATACAATGTTGCATGATTAATATTTAGGTATTAATAACCTGAATATGAATAGAACCATGTTGTCTAAAGATAAACATGCATACTTGATGAGAAAAGATAACCTACGATTGAGAATTAGTAGGAGAAATATTACGATGCTAATGGGGAAAGGATAAGTGTATATTTGAAATATGTAATGAATGATAGGGAGAATATATAAATTAAATGCATATACAAACTTAACAAAGTGTGAGAGATCAATTGTCAATAAGCATAGAAAACATGAATGTGAATTTTAATATGAACATGAATAAGGATATTGAATGCTATGTGATACAATGATGATACAATTCATTTGACTTATGGATTTATATGTTTGTATTTATGTGAAATTGATATGAATCGTAAACTTTAATTTTAGATATATATATATTTATTGTCCTAGAAACTCATCTAAGATTTAATCATTAGGTGTAAATGTTGGATAGTTCCTAGTTTAGGACTATTATTCAACTCTTATTATCACTTAGGATGTAAGTGTATAATATATATTTGGTTTTCAATATGTTTCATCATCACTTTCCCATTTGATTTCTATGTACATATGTTGGTGAACATTTGCTCGTCTATAGTGGTATACTTGGAGAACTACAGGGAAATGCTATCGAAATTTTCTTGAAAATTGTATACAAATTATACACGTACTAGTGAGATTAGGTGTTCAAGAATGGGTTAGGTGGTATGTACATTCATTAGTAAACCCTAAACCCTAATCTATATACCATAGACCCTAATTATAAAAATTTATCCCTAAATCCTAAATAATAAACCCTACTCTATAAATCCTAAACCTAATATGTAAACCCTAAGCCCTAGTAATTATTTTATCTTTAATCATAAAATTAATAGATCATAGATGCCCATTCCAAATTACTGCACCCAAGAGTTTATTACTGGCCTTGATCATCTTATAAGATTTGTAGAAGAATATAGGAAATGACCTGGAGATAGGTTCTATTGCCCATGTAAGCATTGTAGTATCAACTTGAAAGTCGACATAGTAAAAAAAATCAAAAGTCATGTCATGTGAAATGGGATTGTATGAGGGTATACATAATGGTACTGGCATGGAGAAATTCCAACCATGGAATTAGTAAATTTTGATAGCAGTGCTTGTGTAGAAGAAGAAATTGATGATGTAGATGTGAATGAACTGATTTCGATAGAGATGGTTGATGTTATGTTAGATAGTTGTGGGGTAGAGCACACAAATCCACCTTCTTTATTTAGAAACAATGGGTATGTACTGAGAGACCGTTATAATTGGTTGTACTGAGTTTACCAAGTTGAGCATTGTGTTGAGATTGTATACTCTAAAGGCTAACAATATATGGAGCGACAAAAGCTTCACGTCATTATTTTTTTGTTAAAAGAAATTTTCCCAAAGGCAATGAGCTTCCAATCTCAATGCTAAATAAAATGTTATGACTAATGGGAATGAAGGCTAACGATACATGCATGCCTAAAAGACTGTGTGTTATTTCAAGAGGACTATGTCGATTTTAAAGATTGTCCACAACGTGGGGCATCAAGGTATACAATGATGACTTCAGGGAAGTCCAAAACTATATCTCCTGCCAAGGTGATGTAGTATCTACCTATAATACCACAATTTCAATGCTTGTTATGGATGCGGAGAATTTAAGGTGGCATGCAGAGGTGAAGAAAAATAATGATGGGATCCTACGAAAACTATCTCAATCACCAAATAATGTTGCTAAAAATATCAAATGCCTACCGTAAAACCAAAAATGAATGTTATGTCTTATGATGAGCTTGACATAAATTGATTTTCATATTACACAAAGTGTAAATATGATAAGATTTTTGTCCAAAACAATGGGGTCACCCTTCAAGCATCTTCATTATATTTTTCTAGTGAGAAGGATAAGAGTCCACATGAAGCTAAAATGTCATATTACAATGTCTTTGATGACATATGGGTGTTTGACTACATATAATTTAGAGTTCGGATCTTTAGGTCCAATTGGGTTGATAACACCAGAGAAGTTGTATAGGATGAATTGAGTTTCACATTAATGAATTTTGAAAAGATTGGAGAGACCGATGAAAAACTCATAATGGAATCACATGTGAAGAAAGTATTATATAATGATGATCATGTAGACAAAAAATGGTCAGTTGTTCTTCATGGTAAAAAGTAGTTCATTATAGATCTTATTGATGAAGAAGAGTATTGTGACAAGCATTTTGAGTCCAGACCATTCTTAGTTGGGTTGTCAACACCAACTATTGAAACAAACACTAACTTATATATGCATGGAGATCACAATGAGAATATGTTAATTGATACAAGATCCAAATAATAGCGGCATGCTTTTATTTTATTTTTAAATGTTAGATATGCAATTTATATTCTTTATCACTTATATTTCATTGTTTGACTATTTTTGTTATGACATTATTCTAGATTGCCTCTAACCATGAGTTAGATGACCGTGATGATGACTAACGTGACGATGAGCACCCTGACAATGTACACTGTGAGGATGAGCACCCTGACACTGTTGTAAGTTGTATTGTTTTATTATATAGATGTGCATTTTACAATGTCTATCGTGTTGTATTCTTTTATCACATTTATAATTTATATGGTTTTATGACTTATGTGTGCTTTTTGTCAAATTTTAGCATGAGGATGTGCATCTTGAGGATCTTGCTAAGCTTGATGGACAACATTGTAAGTGCGCAACAATACGAGGCATCACCATGATGGACAAGTTACTAGAGCAAAGGGGTAACAAACCGAAGTTGGTTGTTCAATTTAATATCAAGGAAATCTTGTTGGGAAGAACCATAGTTCTTTTATGTCATATCTAGGGGTTCTAACTCATAGAAGAATGGATTTAAATGTAGAATCTTGGCCTAATGTTGATCCAAGCAGGAAAGACTTAATATGGAAGGGACTATGTGTGAGATATTATAATTTACAATTTAGTTTTTAAAGTTTTTATAATTTGTTTTGAAGAATATATTAATTAAATGGACTTTTGCAGAGCATAATTGTCTTGGATGGGAAATTGCATCATAAAATTGTGATGTAACATTGTGGAAGGGTACTAAGGAATTATAGGACAAATCTGACAAGAGAATACATATGAAACACTGAGAAGAAGAAAAAGTCAACCATTGAGCAATGGAACTATCTTGACCCAAAGGTGTAGTAGGTGCTTGGTACAAGCCTCATTCCTCATATTAAACTCATTGTATTATATATTTAACATATGGTTTGGACTAACCTATATATAAGCAATGCTCAAAGAGAAAGGCATGCAAAGAATGTACAAAACCACCCAATGGGTCCAATTGGCTATGCAAGTCTTCTTGTCAACAACCTACTCTTGGGACTTCTGAGTCCTCTACTACTACTAAACCTATAGTTCAACATGAACTATGGATATCCGAGGGGCAAACCAAATCTAAAGAAATACCCAACCCCTCAAATGCTGAGGCGGTTGCTAAAATGGTAAAATTTAATTCTCAGAGAAATTAGTATTGATGATTGTTATGTTTTAATTACTAATTACTAATGATGATGATTAGTGGGAGCTCCACGAGAAAAAGAAAAAAGCAAAGTTCATCCCTAAGGGTACAAGGGATAAATTGTCAATTTCTCTAGGTAACATAGAGCATCTTGGCATGTTAGGTTACTATGGCAGGTATGGGTATAAGAGCCTTCTTTGGGCCACCAGAGCATAAGCACAAATCTATCCAAAAAGGGGGATTCTAAGAAGAAAAGGTACAAGAGATGATTTCATAGAGTATAGAGGAAGCAATGAAAAAGCATCATTCTTCTTAGATAGACTTCTGGCTCCTCACTCTTTGTGCAAGGTGAACCCTCCAATGAGAGAGGTTCTTGGGAGTAATGTTGTTCACCCACCACGTAGCACACCCATTATAAGTATTTTTATGATATAGTAATCTTTTAGAATGATTTTTACAATATGTTTGAGTTTAGGTATTTATGTGACACTCTGTTCAAATATGTAGGGGTTGAGTCCATGTCCTCTTTTATTACAATGATATGTCTTTGCTATGGGCACGACTTACCCACCCCTTGCTGGTGGCATGACTCATGATGGTGTTCCAATGCCCACTGATGCAGTTCACATGAAGATGAGGCATGTCTACACCCCTTGGAAACAGAATGCACTACCATATGACCACCCTGAGCACGAGACGATGGGTGTAATAGAAGGCGGGTGTGGTTGCATGGCCCAAATTTGAAGTTGTCTATACTGGTGTGTGCTAAATTTACATCATGTTTATATCTATATATACATGAAAATCAATATGAGATTATATATACATAGGACACAACACCTAAGAAACCCCCTATAGCTCATCCTTCACCTCGAGCTTCTCCTAAATTACCTAGTTGGCTTACAAAGTACCTATTCGACTTGCTATGTCCTCATTGCAAGGGTATGAAATTATGGATAGAAACCTTTGAATAAGGTTTTGCTATCATGGTCCTCATGATACTTGTATATTTTTGCAAGATGTTATGGAGATGTTTACTTATGCTTGGTTGAATACATCTATGGTAGAACTTTGGATATGCTGAGATATTATATAGATAAATACCTCGTTATATATATTTTGATCTTTTTTGTTATATATTAATGCATACATGATATACGTTTTGCAGCTACTTATACATGATCTATAAAGAGTTCACATTGCCTCATGTGGCATTTCTAGTTCCATCATTTATTAGATGTGTAGTTTAAGAACTTGCATCTATTAACAAATACTTATCTACCACATTTAATATTTTGGTAAAGTGAAAAAAGTGTGACGTAGCTCCATACAATGTTCAGTAGTAAGTTTACTTAATTTTCTTATAATTTTGACTTAAGAATTACATTTCATTATGGATTTTGAGTTTTTTCTGTTTTTCCTTCTTTTCTCTTATGAATAACCATTGGGTGTTATTGGTTATTGTCCCCACGATTATAATAGTTTAATATCTAGATCCTAAGGTTGAGAAGTAGACAATGGGGACACAAATTTAAAAAGGCATTATTCATGTGAGTAAATTATTATATTTATAACTATTAACAAATATTATTACATGACTATTTACTAATGCAGTTCGTTGTGATACATTAACGTATAAGGCTATATAAGATTTCAAAAAGTCTAGAGGAAAGGTGGACAAAAAAAAGAAAGAGGTAACTTGGCAGGATGTTGATGTAGTTTTCTCGCTTCAATGCATTTTTATGCCAACTATGCATGCTTACTTTTATTTATTAAATTTTTGTATGTTGAAATTTATAGTGCATTGTTCAAGACAATGGTTGGGTATGTGATGCAATATATGGAGACGATTGTCAGATTTCGGACATTGGACATCAACTACATACAAAATGTAATATATATATATATATATATATATAAATATATATATATGCATATATATATGTATATAGTATTGATCATTATAATTAATAGTCTCATTAGATAACATGAAAATATAAAACCTTTTAATTTTATATGGCATTATCTTTGCAAGTCTTTGACACGAAAAATTCCTATACGAAAAAATAGCTAGACAAGGTACGAGAACAATGGGCACAATACTTCGTTAAGGAGGTGCACTTTGAATGTTATTGGGATAAAGATTGAGTTTTATAACTTTGATGTCATTTTTGATATAGATGTATCTGTTATGAATTCTTGCAAATTGAATTTTGATGTGAGTAAATTACTGGTGCATATGTGAATGATGATCTATATACATGTGTGTCAATGTGAAGATGAATGAATGAATTGTGTTTCAACATGTCATGAGAATGTAATTGGTGTATATGTGAATTAAGTATCATGTGTGCAAATATATATGAAGATGAATGAATAGAATTATGTTTGCACATGTAATGCCTGGGCCCACTGCCGAAGGCTCTAGTAGAGTTTTAGGAATGATGAATGGCCCCACATACCACCACTAGCCTTAATTGCATGTTGTCTCATCAGTCACACACAAGCTAGGATCAACTTCTCAACTGGTCACCCATCCTAGTACTACTCTCGGCTTAGCATGCTTAACCACAAAGTTCTTTCGAGATGGGCTCCCCGATAAGTGCACCTTGGTGATATGGGTAGTCCAATCATTCCTTCTAAGATCATTTTGCATCTTGTTGGCCAGTCGGACAGTAGGTCTGCAGACCTCCTATTTAAAAGAAACAAAATGTAGTCATTGATTGTTACAAAAAAATTGACATTATAGATCTTAATCTTTAGTTTAAGGTCAAATATCAACATTATATGATACTAATATGGTGTTAGTTTTTGTATTGAACTGATGACTGAGGAACCTCCTCCATTAATAAATGTGACATGGTATGGCCAAATGAATATAGATTATTGTTTCCAAACTGATGACTAAGTCACTTAATTATTTCAGATGAGTTTATCATAGAAACTGAGGCTAGATTTCGATCGTTTATTTGTGCATCCCCAAATAACGGACGTTGTAGACTTGTGCCTCTAGTTCCACCCACTTAGGTGTCACTTTGAAACTGACGTTATAGTGTCTTTTTAACCTACACTAGAGATAATTTTCACACTAGTGATAATGACTGGTCATCAAGCCAGGATAGGAAGGTCACCAATAGGCCAAGCCAGGACATGAAGGCCGGTATAAGAGAAAGTCATTACCACGAAATGTGATCAATATGGGATAGGAAGATAACCAACATGCCAAGTATGGAAAAAAAGGCCGATATAAGAGGAATTCATTGCAATGACTAGTGATAAAGCCTGGATAGGAAGGTCACTAATAGGTCAAGCCAGGAAAGGAAGGCCAATATGAGAGGAATTCATTGCAATGGCTAGTGACCATGTTGGGAAAGTAATGTCACTAATAAGTCAAATTGGGGAAGGAATAACACTATGAAATACCAATCTCAAGAAGGAAGGTTGCCATGAGCCCAATGAAGGGACATAAAAATGAGTATTGTGTACCCCAAGAGATGAAGGAAATTTGGATTAAAGAAATTTAGATGAGGAAATAATGTATTGAAGTCTTAATAAACCCTAGGAAGGGTAGATCGTAAAGTTAATCCTAAGGTTAAGTAGGGAGGATTAAAGGTACATAAGACTAATGAAACTAGGAGGTGATTGAGCTCTAAATGCATAAGACTATAGGGTAAGGAGGTAGCGACCCATGTTTGATCGAGGCACATGAGTTAGGAGATTTGGCCGTCTTCATGAGTTTATGAGGCCCAGGAGGTAAATGTGAGGGGCACTCCCTAAGTGGAAAAGGTCCATGAGGATAGGAGGAGATCACTCGAAAAGTACATGTACCCCTAGAGACCTTGAGAAGATGACCAAGTCTAATGAGACATGTGGTGTAAGAATAGAAGATATAAGAAATCATGTAATGATGAAGTCTTAAAAGGAAGTTGTGCACAAACTCAAGAGTGAGTAAGGGACTTGAATTCATGAAGTGTAATAATATTGTGGTATTAAAAGTAGTTTATGGTTTCGAGTCACTATGGTGATCATTCAACTTAAAATGTGAAATTTTAAGATAATGTGTGGGCACACTATATTTTCTCTTGGAATGGGAAGAACTTTGTATTTGCATTGAAGTCAAGTGCTTATTTCATCTTACTATGAATGAGAGGGCTTTTACACATGTTATGCTTGAATTAACTTATGAGAATGGATACCTTAAGTTAAGATTTTATGATATGATCTAGGGTTTGAGGTGTTAATTCACCCTTATGTGAAAATAAAAGAACAATAGATTGGAAGCCTTGTAGAAAAGGTGATGACTAAGTGAAATTGATATTATAAATGAAGATGTAATCACTAAGTAATTATATCATGTAATACTACAAATGTGGATATACGTTGAATTGGATTTCGGTACCAATCTTAGTAATAATGGGTGAAATTTGCATATCCATAAAAGATGCTAAAACATATCAAACAAGGAGTGTTAACCCTAAGGTTTGAAGCTAAGATGATTTATCATTCACCCTTTACCATACTAAGTTCGAATTTTGGAATATTGAGGAGGGGTGAATGTTATATCCTCAAACATTGGTCAATGTGAAATATATACATATAAGAGTCCATTGAATATGCAAGTTCATGAATTATATTTGATATAATAACGTTGGTGACCACTTTGTGGCATGGGTGCAACCCATGACCCAAGTGAGGACCATGAGACTATTTGCTTTGCAAATAGGTCCTTGGGGCTCAACACAAAGAAATTAGGTATTTTGGACATAAATAAATAGTAATGCCTTTATGAAATCATAGACACTACAATATGGAGTAATATGCAAGCTTCTGAAAGAAAATAAAATGTATGATGTTTTAGATAATGAAAGGAATAATTATCGAACCCATTTTTACAACACAATGTTTGAGACATCAATTAGTTTATAATTTTGGTATACTTGAAATATTAAGGAAATGAAGAGAATTCTAGAAATTGGAAGAAAAAGGATATTCCATGAGATAATGGTATTGTTTTAAATAATGTTAAAAGGAGCATGTTTTGTATAGAAAAGATATCCTCTTTGGATCCCACACATTGAATATACATTAGGAAAGGTATTAGTGGGTTTTCCTTGAAATAAGGATAATTAATAGGAGGAATATATCAATCAGAGATTAAAAAATAATCTAGAATTCATTATAAAATTATCCTATAAACTGACATAGTCATTCCTTAATTGCTTTTGGTGTGTAAACCGGGTAATATGGATATTTGACTTAGGAAATTTTTTAAGGAAAGATAGAGAAAGAGAAATAGTAAGAGAAGGGAGTAACTAGTACTTTAGTTGGTCAAGTTTCATGTATGTGTACTTTTGTGAAGGAGTAATTAGTTTTGGAAAATACAATACCAAAATTGATTTCAAACCTTGAGAATTTATTTCCTAGTAGAATTGTTGTTGTTTAATCATGGCCAGTGTCATCAGAATATCATTTACTTCACACCCAAAAGAAAAGGAAATGAGTAATAGAACATTCCCCATCTCTCTATCTTCCTCATCCTAGAGTTACATAATCCCATCGGTAATAGTTAAACAAAGAGTGATGCATTCAATTTGGAGATCTTGTTCCTGAACCCTTTGGACCTAGGAGAAGCCTAAACTAGGACCCTTGGCCTAAACCCTGTAACCTTTGATGTGGTAGGATCATGATCACTATGATGGCCTAGACCATCTTCCTCTTGTAGAGAAAATGCACAGTTGGCGGGGACATCCTATTTAAAAAGCATCCATCATAGCCGAACACTAGGAGGAATCCGACCTCCAAACTCATGACTGATGACCCCATAGCTTCTCCCTTCCTCACCATTTTCTTCCTTTGACTATCAACTTCTGCCACTCTAAGGATTGTTGATGCTCGACAAAAACCTTCACTAGGGTAAAATGGGATGGTCTTGACCTCTCACCACCATTTCTAGACATGGAGCGGGAACTTGAGATCATGGCTGGCGAGTGGCATGGGCATATGAGGATGGAGGATAGAATGTTAGCCTATAGGTGGGGAAGAAATCCGGCTAGGTCTTGGCGCCACTTGTGATGAGTGGAGAAGGAGGAGAATCAGAAGCATGGATCTAGGTGGTTTTGGGGAATTTTGGGTCAAGATGGAATTAAGGTGTACGCCTTGCTTGAAGCTGGTAGTTCAATCATGGCTCTAGCCTCCAGACGTCATGAACTGTGTATGTGAAGAAGCGAAGAAGACACACAATCTTACGAGGATAAAAGGTACCCATGGATTTGAGCCGAACTCAGACCAACCAATCTAGTCCTAACCCCAGGCATGACCCAATGCCACATATCTAGCATGACGATTAGAGGAGGCGGATGGGCCAAAGAGGAGGAGCCACGTGGCATTATGTTGAGGTATAATGGTATATTTTGTTTTAATCATAGAGGTTTCTAGCATTATCAAGACATAGAGATATCATATATCAAATTAGTATGAAAAACATGTAGAATCAAAATATGACATTGTCTATGTATAAATAGCTCAGAAAATATTGATAATACATGTAAATTAAAAAATTAATGCATAAAAACCCTATTTTTGATGAATATGTTGCTAATCATGTTATATAGATTTCTTTGATATGTAAGATGATAATGTGAAATTTAATGGTAGTTTAACATGATTATGATCATAATGATGATAATTAAAGGTGCTAATGTGAATAATTTGGAATATGAAGAATTAGAATTAAAGATCCTAACCTACCATGTTGTTAATGAACTTAATGTGATCTAAGTAATGGATAGTATGGATCTGATGATTAGGGTATTTACCTAATGTTAATATGTGAGGAATAGGGTTTGAGCCCTTACTCCATTCCATAACCCTGAGATGACCAGAAACCTATATTAAATATTGAGTAGGTTTAATCTAATTAGTGTGATGATTACATTTTAGGATTTACATATATGTTGATTAAATGATGATTGCTAAATTTGCTTTCTTGATTGGGTAATATGCTTAACATATTATAACAAGATTTGCATGGTTCTCCATTAAGGTGTGTGGTTACGATTATGACTACCCACAATAGTTTGCTGGTGTTTGCCAAGTATTTCTCAAATATTTCTCAAATGAAATGTTGGTTTTTTATTTTCAATTTGTTCAATTATTATTCCACTATGAGTATCACATAAATAAAGCTATCATGTTCTGAACCTTAGGTTGATATGCATAAAAAGAATATCTAGCATGAGTTAGAATATGCAAAGAAAATGTCATTTCTTTTTTACAAGTAATCAATTCATATGTACATTTTTTATGATAGAAATTCATGTAACTTCTTAGAGGAGCATCTTGTAATGAAAATTTTAAGTAATGGAAATTATTTATTATTTGGTTAAATTTGGAGCCTTGGCAATTTTTAGTAATTACTGTAAACTTCTTAGGTTTTTCCTTGTTTAGGGGATGCTTAAAAGTGAGGTCATTACAAGAAGATATGATGCCCCATGAAGGAACTAAAATGCTTGCCAACACTGAAACCAAAAAAGAGCAAGAGGATGACAATGAAGATGAAGTCCTCCATGACGAGTAAGAAACAAATGAACAATATCCTACATAACAAATCACCACTTCTTTCAAAGGCTTTGATCGGTAAGCATGTTATGGAATTTCTATGGAATATTAAACATTGACCATAGATAAATTGAAGCCTAAGGAGGACGACATAGTCACTATAAGATAGCATTGACCATAGATAAATTGAATCCTAATGAGATAGAGACCAAATTCTAAATCCAAACCTTTGAGAAATCCTTACTCTTGGGGGATATAAGATAGCAAACATAATGCCTGTTGGGTTTTAGGGGAATCAAAGAAGGCAGCGGAAACAAAAATTTTCTCCTCCCCAAACCTAGAACAAGGAAATGCGTCAACATCTATACAATAGGAAATGATGGTTTGTGGAATCATACCTTGTCCCGAGGCTTGCTCGGTGACAATACCTCACGGCTTGCGCGGTCTTCACCTCCGGTCTTGGATGGTGTCTGTGCAGCTACTGGTCGCACCGGGACTGACGACTCCTGGTCTCACCAGGACTATCGGGATTGACAGCTGTCCTCTGAGCGGTAGAAATCTCCCACCTCTAAAGTAGTCCACACGGACCACCTGGAACTCCAATCTCCTTGTCCCATAAGGAATTGGAAGGAGTCACACCCTCCTGTCTGCGTACTAGTCACTGACACACTTTCCTGCCACCAGTCGCTTACTGTAGTTGTCTTTCCCTTGTTGTGTCTCCCTTATCGGGTAGCACTTGCTCGGGCTCTCTCGGTTACCAAAACCGGAGAGAACAACAACTTTACAGAGCAACTGGTTGCACTGTGTTGTTCTTTGAGAAGCCACCAATACCCCTATATATATAGGAGGGTCATGGGACAGGGTTCTCCATCCCGGGCAATGCGGGACTAAAGCAGGAGTAGAAGGGTTCGAGATTTTCCCAAAAAACAACCAATTGCGTAACCTGAACCGATCATTTCATTTCTGAAACCGTCAGTTGGGGACCTGAGCCGGTCGGTTGACACGTCAACCGATCGACTGAACCAGTCGGTTCGTGGTCCTAATCAGTTCCCGATTGACTTTTCATCTTTTGTTTCTAATTTGTATCAAATACCAATCCTTGTTCCAATCAAATTGGGCAAGTGAAACAAAAGGAAATTTCTCACCAATCCTACTTTCCCAACTTGCTCAGTTGCAACAGTTGAACCGATCATTTCAACACTTGAAGCAATCATTTCACTCTATCCATGAGCTGATCGACTCACCATCTGAGTCGATCGGTTCACCAAGCTGAGCCGATCGGTTCATCACATGAGCCGATCAGTTGGGAGTGCAGATTGTGCAGAATCAGTCAATTGCAGTTTCAATCAATCTGATACTCCAATCAATGTGTCCAACACCTTGAACATTATGACATTGAGCTATCAATAAACTGAGTGTTTAATTGAACTACTAAAGTCCTTTAGTAATCAATCCAAACATTGTATGTGGACAAAACTCCTCTTCCAGGTTAAATCCTATGTGTGTGACCCTGTAGGTCCATTTCACGTTGGCAGTGAAAATCCATAACACTTATGACTTTATAAGCAACGAGCGGTGCCTAGTCACACATCAGTGCTACCCAAGTGAAATAGAAAGTTGGAGAACACCTTTCAATCCTACAATCCGTGAATGGTGTTACATTGAATGTATAATTCCTTTGTCACTGATATCCTGAATGAACTCGAGGCATCAAACAATCATCCTGTCAATGTTCATTCACTTTCTGGATCTTAGAGTAGATTGGAAGAGATATGTATGACATCGATATCACATATTGATTCACACATGCGTTGACGCCTTTCTCAATCCTACTCATCAAGTGGCCATGGATATCAAACTCCCTCAGGAGGGACAAATCCCATATCTATCACTCACCCCTTAAAAGCCCCATGTGTCAAAGCCACCCAATCATCACCTTTATAACAACCCATGTTTCAGGATTGCGTTTGATGATGTCAAAGTGTGTCCAACGGCATGTGTTGAGTGCAGTGATTTCAGGTCAAAGAATCACACTCACCACCTTCACTGTGAGTACTGACTGTGACTACCATGTCATGGTTCCATGTGTCAAACTCACAGTGGGTCTGTCTGGTACACTTGTTCTCTAACAAGTACATATGTGTTTGGTTTTATATCTCTATATCATGACTAATGAGATTCTGTCATCAACCAACACCACAATCTAGTCTTGTGTGTCATTGCTGTCTATCTACCTTCCACAATGACATCCGACTAGGGACATAATGAGAATGTACCAACTCTTAGCATCCGTATGATCTCATCATTCAGGTCCTTAACCTGAAAGCGTACGTCATTGAGTATTGTCATTCTCTAGACATTTAATATGTTCTATCACTATCTCATATGACTGAACCAGAAAAAATTGGAAGCTTGTCTTTGATGTTTATCAAATCAATCTTAATGTATCCCACCAATCATCCCATGATTGGCTCTCAGGGTATACATACCAATAGACTCCCACTTGCACTGCGAGCCAATCACCCTTGAATCATATTCATAGTGATCTTCAAATATGTCCCACATATTACTCTGCTCTAGTGCGATCATAGTGAGTAATGGCAACACCTTGCCAAAGTCAGTATAAATTGCATATCTCATATCTCTTCGTTGTACGTCACACGTATGAGATGGAGTTGCCGTAATATGCTATCTAGTATTCCTTTTCTAACCTTTAGCCACATTGCATCAAGGATTCCATACTTATCATCAATGAGCGGAATATTTATAAGTTCATCTCATGAACTTCCAGATCCATATAGTATCCACTGTTGTTCTCCAACACATAGATACTTGACATTTCCTTTTCAATGGTTTTATTGGAACACTTCCAATTATCAACAAATTTTCACTTTTATATATGCTATATATATTTTGCGATTAATTTTCTGTCCTTTCGAAAGTTCGCATCAATGTAACTCATTACATTGAACTCTTCCTCATCTCCATAGAACTAGTACATCTCAAGTACTTATGGTTCTCATGGTATTCCAGTAACCCTTACTGGAAGTAGACAAACATCCACCCGTCATGTCTCACATACGAGTTATCAGGATGAGCACATCATATTGCCATGTCCTACATACAAGATGATGAATGCATTTTGTTCTTGCCATGCAAGATAATGGGATGATTACATACATGATAGATCCACATCTATTCTTAGTGTTCCCATTCTTCATAAGAATTGGACACTTGGCCTTGGGATACTAACTCCATATAACATGGACAAGTTTTCTCCCACTGAATCTATGCATACTGAACCCTTCAGTACAAATTGTGAATGTATGTTTTCTCTTTTCAGGTCAAGAGGTTTTCGAGAAATATCTCTATAGATCTCTATTCCTATCACATAGGAAACATCTGTATCTTCCTTAAAGATAATTTCCACTTTTGTATTTCCATTCTAGAACATTTCCATTTCACATCAACATGTGGAATGTGAATACACTCCCACTAAGTCACAGATCCTTCTTTATCTTTGACATATCAGTCAAACCCTTTGACTATATCATCAAAGTAACGATCCAATTCTAAGTTGCTTCTACTCAATCAATCACATTGATTAGTCCATTGTAACTTATAAACTTCATTTTCATTAGTGGATTCATAAACCTTATAGGTTGTGTCACGTACACATCCTTGTTTTATTCCACATAGGAATGCGGTTTTAGTATCCATATGCCAAATGCTTAGTCATTAATTTGCAATCAACATGCATCATCCTTCTCAAAATGTTATCCATGTGTCTTAACACTTAAGATTCATTTGCACTTATGGATTTCATCCAATGGGTGCTACCATCAAGGTCATACCTTATGGTTCACATGGATGTCATTTAGGATGTAATGGTCATAAACCATAACTCAAAATTCAGTTCCTCATATTCATCTACATAGTTGACTCATCACATGAACAACTCATCACATAGATAATTGAGGTGTAAGGATATAAGAATTCACAACCCTTGTGATTCTTAATTTCTTTTATTAGTGAGGGGTATTCTTTTATTAAGAAGAATTCAGTTATTTGATAATCATTCTCTAACTCCTTAGAGTATGATTCCTTCTTAATTTAGACATCACCATGCCTTAATCATGAGTTCACTATGATACACTATCATAATCACTCATAAGGATCTCAAACATTTTGTCCAAGTATTTCATTCATTGATCTCATCAAGAATTAACACTTTACCAAATTTGCACTTCATTTGTGATAATCTTGAACACTTCAAGATATTCATATTGGTATTTCTCTAAACACCATTTGAAGTATTAGCATGTGTTTCAATAGGTATGTAAATACATCACACGTATCATACCTAATAGGATAATCATTCTCCCACTACCTTTAGTGAAGATTGATTAATCATGTCCAAGATATTCATGTCTCTTACTGGTTCTCTAACCAAAAGAGTCTAGATTTATCCATCAAAAGGAAACTAGAAATGAATTTCTTATGATTGATGCTAATTTGATTGTTTGAGTTATCTATAACTTTTAGGTATCATTTTATCTTATGCATATCAAATACCACAAGATAAACAAGGCATTGCCACAAAGATCATATCTTTAGAAATTGAAGCATCTCTTTATTAATTGCCATCATTGTCATACAATATGCAAAAATAAAGTGTTTCTATCTATTGGAAAATATGAAATATCAGCTCATAATTGTATGACATGCCTTTCAGGCTGAAAATAAACTAAAGTACTCCTATCTACGGTGGCAACACTTGCCCCATTTATTGAGTGCTTTACACTTTACATCTTGGTATCATATACCTCAAAAGTGTTACAAGTTTACTTTCATGACACCTTTAAGTAGAGACGTTTTTCGCCTCTTTCTTCTTTTGTTCTTCTAGATAGAGAGGACAATTCCTTTTCCAATGTCATGTCTTTTGACAATGGTGGCAATTGCCTTTCTTGGTCATGTCTCCCTTGGTCTTGAGAGTTGAAGATGACTTGGGCTCCTGGCTAGCATCAAAACCTTTCTTAGCTTTGCCCTTACCCTTGTGCTTGGACTTGCCTTTCTTGCTTGTGATCACCATCACAGACTTAGGCTTGTCCTTCTTCATCTATGTCTTGGTTGTCCTCAACATGCCCAACAACTCTGATAGTGGCCTATCAAAGTTGTTCATGTTGTAGTTCATCACAAACTAACTGTAGGATTCTGGCAACGATTGTAGTATCACGTCACTAGCCAACTCTTGGCTCAGTGGAAATCCCAGTCTTGTCAGGTTCTCGACATACCCAATCATCTTGAGTGTGTGAGGACCAACTGGTTCTCATTCTGTCATGACACACTTGAATAGTGCCCTTGAGACATCGTATCTCTCTTGCCGTGCTTGATCTTCATACACGGTCCTGAGATGCTGAATCATCTCAATGACACCCATGTTCTCATGTTGTCTCTGCAACTCGTGGTTCATAGAGCACAACATCAAGAACTTTGCATCAATGGCATCATCAGAATGCTTCTTGTAAGCATCCCTTTCTGTCTTTGGTGCATTAGGAGCAGGTTCCTCTGGAATTGGAGTATCCAGGACATAGAGCTTTCACTCTTGATTGAGAACAATTCTCAATGTCCTATACCAGTCATGGAAGTTTGTCCCATTTAGCATGTTCTTTTCAAGGACCGATCGCAAAGAAAAGTGATTGTTGTTTGTTGTCATTTGTACTACAAAAGGAAATATGCAATTTTAGTCCAAAAACTCATTTTTGACTTATTTGGTTGATTTGAAAAGATGACGATATAATTAGGCCTTTAATTAATTATGTCTCCCACTATTTTAGTTCAAATTGATAGCCTTCACCATCAATTCGGAAGATTGCAGCGTACAACCTTCTAGTGGGCAAGATCTTGAAATCCTCTAAGTCATGGACCAACTTGGGTTGTCACCCACAACTTAGATCTCTCAGGTAGGAAACTCTTTCCAATTGCATCATATGCAACTCTTGATAAGATGTCATATGCAACTCCTTGCCACGATCATCTCCATGCCTCAAGGTGCTAGATCCTATCTAGGTCACCTTGTTAAGTCCGACCCAAAGCCAACATGATGAATATGCACTCTTCTTGGGCAGACCCACATATCCATCCTTCACGCTTCCACGAGATAGACGGTGCACCATGCTTGGGAGTGCCTACACTTGGTCGATCAAGCTTTTCACGTGTGTCACATTTGGAAGGCATATAAAACTTAATATTTAATGAGGGATTTAATTTTTATATACACATACATATCCAATCACCACAATATATAGTACGTATCATATACATGCTATATCCCACAGAAAACATGTGAAATGATAAAAGCAATGATTATGGCCATCCTAATGTGATTCCTCGAGCCAAGAGGAATCACGGTCATCTAGGTCTACATCACATGCAACCAATACAAGATGAACTCTGTGTTTTGCCTTTCTGGGTTTGATCAACTCATCTCACGACTGATCAGCTCGCCATCAGGCTGGTCGGCTGGGTGCCACCAGTCGATCAGTTGGATCCTCCAACCGATCGGTTTGCCTGGTCATCGTGCATCTCAAAATGGCCACCACCCGCTCGTCTCACTCCTCGAACCGGTCATCAACTGATCGGTTCACTCCTGGAACCGATTGTCTAGAACGTCAATCGACCGGTTCACGCCTTGAACCGATCATCTCAACTGTCGTCAGGATGTCCTCTGTTCTTTGACATAACATGAAATAAAATCTATCCTATTTTACATTGTAAAAAGAGAAACCTCGAGTTACATTCGAGGGGAGCAAAGGTAGGAAAGAAATCTCGAATTATTTCGAGTTACATCAGGAATATGAGAAGGAAGATTAGTGCGCAGACCGAGATGCAAGAAACCACATACAACCATACACAGATAGGGTTTATTGGCCATAACCACACTATACATCCACCACATATCGAGTGCATTAATAATACATATCATATATGTGAATTGGGATTTCTGGATTTAGGATTGGACATGCATAAAGCCAATATTATTCGCATCGTATGGAATAAATAAAGGGGACAAACCAAAATCAATCATATCGATAATCCCTAAAGTATAGAGCAGTTGACGTGGCTCAGATACCACTATTGGGTTTTAGGGGAATCAGAGAAGGTAGCGGAAACAAAAATTTTCTCCTCCCCAAACCCAGAACAAGGAAATGCGTCAACGTCTATACAATAGGAAAGGATGGTTTGTGGAATCATACCTTGTCCTGAGGCTTGCTCGGCGACAATACCTCGCGGCTTGCACGGTCTTCACCACTAGTCTTGGACGGTGTCTGTGCAGCTCCTGGTCGCACCGGGACTGACGACTCCTGGTCTCACCGGGACTGTCGGTATTGACAGATGTCCTCTGAGCGACAGAATTCTCCCACCTCTGAAGTAGTACACACGGAACACCTGGAACTCCAATCTCCTTGTCCCACAAGGAATTGGAAGGAGTCACACCCTCCTATCAATGTACTAGTCACTGACACACTCTCTTGCCACCAGTCGCTTACTGTAGTTGTCTTTCCCTTGCTGTGCCTCCCTTATCAGGTAGCACTTGCTCGGTCTCTCTCGGTTACCAAAACCAGAGAGAATGACAACTTTACAGAGCAACTGGTTGCACTGTGTTGTTCTTTGAGAAGCCCCCAATACCCCTATATATATAGGAGGGTCATGGGACAGGGTTCTCCATACCGGTCAATGCGGGACTAAAGCAGGAGTAGAAGGGTTCGAGATTTTCCACAAAAACAACCAACTGCGCAACCTGAACTGATCGTTTCATTTCTGAAACGGTCAGTTGGGGACCTGAGCCGGTCGGTTGACACCTCAACCGATCGGTTGGAATCCATGAAACGGTCGGTTCACTTCTGAATCGGTCAGTTCGTGGTCCTGATCAGTTCCCGATTGACTTTTCATCTTTTGTTTCTAATTGGTATCAAATACCAATCCTTGTTCCAATCAAATTGGGCAAGTGAAACGAAAGGAAATTCTCACCAATCCTACTTTCCCAACTTGTTCGGTTGCAACAGTTGAACCGATCATTTCAACACTTGAAGCAATCATTTCACCATGTCCATGAGTCGATCGACTCACCATCTGAGCCGATTGGTTCACCAAGCTGATCTGATCGGTTCATCACATGAGTCGATCGGTTGGGAGTGTAGATTGTGCAAAATCAGTCAATTGTAGCTTCACTCAATCTGATACTCCAATCAATGTGTGCAACACCTTGAACATTATGCCATTGAGCTATCAATTAATTGAGTATTTAATTGAACTACGAAACTCCTTTAGTAATCAATCTAAACATTTTTTGTGGACAAAACTCCTCTTCCAGGTTAAATCCTATGTGTGTGACCCTGCAGGTCCATTTCACGTTGGCAGTGAAAATCCATAACACTTATGACTTCACAAGCAAAGAGCGGTGCCTAGTAACACATCAATGCTACCCAAGTGAAATAGAAAGTTGGAGAAAAACTTTCAATCCTAGAATCTGTGAATGGTGTTACAGTGAATGTATAATTCCTTTGTCACTGATATCCCAAATGAACTCAAGGCATGGAACAATCATCCTATCAACGTTCATTCACTTTCTTGATCTCAAAGTAGATTGGAAGAGATATGTATGACATTGATATCACATATTGATTCACACATGCATGCACACCTTTCTCAATCCTACTCATCAAGTGGCCATGGATATTAAACTCCCTCAGGAGGGACAAATCCCATATCTATCACTCACCCCTCAAAAGCCCCATGTGTCAAAGCTACCCAATCATCACCTTTATAACAACCCATGTTTCAGGACTGCGTTTGATGATGTCAAAGTGTGCCCAACGACATGTGTTGAGTGCAGTGATTTCAGGTCAAAGAATCACACTCACCACCTTCACTGTGAGTACTGACTGTGACTACCATGTCATGGTTCCTTGTGTCAGACTCACGGTGGGTCTGTCCGGTACACTTGTTCTCTAACAAGTACCTATGTGTTTTGTTTGATATCTCTATATCATGACTAATGAGATTTTGTCATCAACCAACACGACAATCTAGTCTTGTGTGTCATTGTTGTCTATCTACCTTCCACAATGACATCCGACTAGGGACATAATGAGAATTTAGAAACTCTTAGCATCCGTATGATCTCATCGTTCAGGTCCTTAACCTGAAAGAATACGTCATTGAGTATTGTCATTCTCTAGACATTCAATATGTTCTATCACTATCTCATATGACTGAACCAGAAAAAATTGGAAGCTTGCCTTTGATGTTTATCAAATCAATCTTAATGTATCCCACCAATCATCCAATGATTTGCTCTCAGGGCATACATACCAACAATGACAACCTGTCAACTACTTTTAGCTAATGACCTCAAAGATGTATAAATGGCCTTTAAAGAATTTGTGGGGGACATCATAATGAAAAAGGAATCATGGAAAAAAGGTTGACTAAGCAACTGAAATCAAAATTCCCTACACTTGTAAATGTCCCAATACTTCATGAATGACATTGTACACTGCCATCTATTAATATCAAGGCAAGGATCTCCATCCTCTAAAACAACTCAGATGCCCTATTTAGAATGAAAAAGGAAGACCTATCACACAAATACTAATAATGTCACTGAACACAAGGTTCCACAACTTGCAAAGCATACCATAGAGATAATTAAACCGTACGATAGAGGTTCCTCAGAAGAGAATAGAAATTTAAAAAGGCACAATTTTGTCATAGGAGTCTGCTACTATCTCTAGGTTCCATCTTTAGCTTCCACATACTCTTCTGGATGTTGATTCTTGCAATAACTCATAAGAAGGTGGAAGATTTCTGAGAATAATACTACCACCACCTTTGGGGGGCCTATTCCATCCAAATATTAACTTCAATGGGCAAAAATGAAAATTAAACTCACATTTTTACACCAAAACTCATTCGTAGACACTATGGGGACAGAGTGTATGATACATTTAGGGGGTTGAGAACATACGAGAAAGGCACTCCTTTTGGACCAACATTTTGCCATTTGCATATATGCATAATCTTGCTTTCCATTTTCCCTTATGATAAAAAAATTGAAATGTAACATTTTGCTTTAAAACTCTGCTACTTGTACATACATTAACTAGAAAAATCTTAATGTAAGACACAATTTTTCTATAAGAAGATTTTGGATCCAATTTCAAAGATGTAATGTTTACTCCCATTTAAAATTTCTTTTCTTCAATATTCTTCTTAGAGTAATCATTTAAATCCATGTGAAAAATGTGATCCATATTCACCTAATAAAAATCCATGTGACCATGTATTTACGCATCTTTATCTCAAGATATTATAGGAAATAAAAGAATATACTACTATTCCTAGAAGAATTCTCTAAAATATGAAGGACATACCGATCAATCACCTTAGCTTACTAGTATAAGTTAGAAAGTGCATACCCCTCACAAAGTGGAAACAACTACCTCTTCTAGTGAACAATCTCCACTAGGGACAAAAGAGTCTTAGTGGCCCACACATCCTGAAAATCCTATCACCCCAATCCTTTTGAGGAAGAATAAAAGATGAGCCTGAATAATAGCATGTGATTTTTTCTAGATAAGAGGCAAAAGGGCTCTACTCAACTAGTGTATAACAACATTAAAGAATGCTAACATGTCATTCCTGGTAGTAGAACCTGAAAGATAATGTAATACCCATCTATATTTCAAAAGAAACCTCAAAAAACCAATTGAAACTACTTCAACACTAACAATTGAGTAAAACATTATCACAATAGTACTCATGGTTGGGAGACCCATAGATGGTCATGATACAATGTATCCTTATCCCACCCACATAGAGCTAGCTAGGGTACCCATAAAAATAAAAGTTGGTTGTAAAAACTGCCTCTAGAGAGAATCATGCACGAATACGAATAGGAAATAAGGCTTGGAGTGAATCATGAAGGAGTAACCTTTCCTCAGAGAATGTTGTAATAGATAAAAAGGTCATTCAACTTTGTATTTATTAGAATGAAATTAGGGAACACAATATACAAACGAAGCATTCATGCACATATCTTTCCCTAAATATGGCATAAGAACATGGTCAATGATGAAAAATACTAAATTAATAAACCCTTAAATGTCAGTTGATGCTTTGTCTCTATATAATAGCTTGAGGACATGCTATTCTGTAAGAGTGGGGGTTTGTTATCATCCAATTTTGTGGATGTTTCATGGCTATCATTACCTTTAGTTTCCCCCAATAAAACATAATTTATGTAGTCTTTCCTACTATACTCATGTGTTTCCTTCTTTAACTTAAGGAGGAATTGACTTTTGATCTCCATGTTGGAAAACCAATATATTAATGTTCATAGCTTGAAAACTCATTGAATTAGACAATTCATTACCCAAAGGATACACTTAAGTACATGCCATCCATCAGTTGTTACAAACATGAGCCACACTAACTCGACATTTAGAAGGTTATGCAATTGTCTTGTCTATTGAAGGTCGAGCTATGGCTCTTTCTTTTGATGGCCTATTAAATATTGCCACCTTTGGAAGGCATTACTGACATTCTCCTATAGACGGAGCTATAGTGGATTTGCCTCTTGATGTTTTTTCTAAACACCAAAAGATGAAGGAGTGAAGATCATCTCGGGATGGCCAAGTGGTACGTCATCAACCAAAGGACACCCAACTGGCATCATCCAATGATGGCTCAGCCGAGCTTCAACTTATTTAAAGTTTAGCAAGCCTCTTGCCTTCTAATGGTGTAACAACCTTCACCAACCAAAGGACACCCAACCAGCCTCGTACATGATGGTTTGATAGACCCTTGTCATCTATTGATTTGGCAGCAAGCTTGTCAATCGAAGGTAATCCAGTGTAAAACCATCACCAAGATAGTTAATCTCATGGTGTGATAAACATACCAACAATAATTTTGGAACAAGAAAAATCATCCATGAGAACCTCAAGAACCACATTAGAGGATATAAATAGCACCCCTCATGCTACAAACAAGGGGTCACTCATTGCTCCATCTTCGAGGAGGAAGTGTTGCCACCACATCCACTCTCCATTGACCTTTAGACGAGAGTCTGAGTCTTCTTCCATCAGTATACAACAACCAAGGATGAGAGTCCAAGGTTTCATGCATCTATGCCTTCCTTAGTCATTTTTGGAAATCTTCGAGAGAGAAGAAGGACTACAAGATTTGGTAACCACAATTCAACACACCTTCGTCAATTTGTAAGATAAGAAGGAGGTCTTCATTGAGTTCTTATACCCTTTAGTGGTTATTATATTTGATTTCTCTTACATCTTTTCCCTATATATTCAACTTGCTCACCTCCACCTCTCTTCATTGTTCATTGTCGTGTTTTCATTTAGTTTTAAATCCACATTATCACTCACCATCATGAGTGGCTAAAAAAATTTCCTGGGTTGGGAGTAGTCACTCAGGCTCTCCCAACATGTAAATACTTATATACCTTGAATATATTCTCTTAGAAATGTTTATCTCCATACTTTTATTTTTTATTTATTCACTTGTATGATTAGCTACCATCTTGTGTTATGTGATTGGTAATACCTCGAGCGAGTAGTATTAGCCTATATCTAAGTTTTATGAAGTAGTATGAATGCATGAGACTGTTGGAATGCTAAACCTAATGTCCATATGTTAGTATTTTTGGTTGGTTGGTTGTCATATCAAGAGAGAGTCACTATTATAATGTAGACCTATCCTATGCTCGACAGAGGATGGAATAGACACTTATGATAGTTGCTTGTAAATTACACTAAGGGTATGCAATGGGTATTAGTATTGCATGTTGGTGAGTGTTCTTAGATTATGAAACCCAATCCAAGTTTTCCATCTATATATTCAAAACCACATCTAAAGGTTCTTGTTCACTTTGTCTTGTTCATATAGTTTCACTCTTTGTAACATCCTCATAATCTAACCCTATTTCAGTGCAAACACAAATGGCCCATGTACACCCAGCTCCTGACCATGACAACCAGTGCAAGCATGGTGCTGTCAACTAGGATAGCCCTTTCCAACATGCCTAGACTACATGACTCAAAGACTGGAATGCCACAAACCCAAGCGAGCCCCACCTACTGGAGGGGAATTGGCTCTGATACCATTTTTAACAACCAAGCCCACTACTCAAGTCTATAGTAGAGTTTAGGAATTACGACTGGCCCCACAAACCCCAACTAGACTTAACTACAAGCTTTGTCCTCTCTGACGCACAAGCTAGGATCAATTTCCCAAATGGTCACCCATCCTAGTACTACTCTAGGTTGAGTGTGCTTAACCACATAGTTCTTTAGTGATTGGATACTTGAAAAGGAAATGCACCTTGGTAATATGGGTAGTCCTGTCATTCCTTTTAAGATCATGTTGTCTGAGGCCTCAAATCATGGGACATTACACTCTTCTTCCATTTATTAGGTCCTTGTTTAGATACCATCCTTCTGTAAGGAACATATGTCTTGCTTTTAGTTAGGAGTAACTATGTCAAGGCCTAGTAACATCTACCATGCTTGTCCCTGAGGTTGACCCCATTTACTACACAAGGCCTCATTATTATAATTATAGGTGCCTAACTATCACGTTATAAGTATAAAATTTGTTTACTTTATATCTAATTCCTTTTTGGATGCACGATTTAAGGCAATCAATGGCATACACGTCGGATTTTCCACCAGATTTCCAAAGGTTACACAATGGGTTCCATGTCAATATGTTGAGAAAGTGTCACTTATGCACAAAGCAGAATATGCAACCTGTGGAGGTGGAGTTATATGATGATGTCTCTTATGTTGAGGGTCCAATTTTAATACTAGATAGGCATGTGCATAAGCTGAGGAAGAAGGATATAGATTTGTGAAGGTGTTGTGGCATCATTGCGGGTAGTGTAAGACACATGGGAATTTGATGGTAATATTCATAGGAAGTACCCTTCTTTGTTTTATTAGGATTTTGGAGACAAAACCCTTGTTAGGGGTTTATTATTGTAAGGCCCATAACCTATCTTAATTCATTAATATAATTGATTGTCTTCATTAGGTGATTCGTTTTGTAGTTAAATATTAGATTATGATTTAATATCAGTTGACAAAGCTATGTTTCAAATTTGAGCATATTATGACTTTGGTTTCTCATATTATGAAATTTTGTGTACATTTGTGGCCATATATGCAATTTCCC